>CM074494.1:30356297-30788883 GCA_037389245.1 Oryzias sinensis
TTTTTTTTTTTTTAAATGTTTTACATTTACATCTTTAAAGCCCACTAAATTCCTTTTGGGGTCACCATTGCTGGAGCCAACCCAGCCACTGGTGGGAAGAGCGGAGGTCACCCTGACCAGGTTGCCAATGGACAATTTACCCCAACACCGCTCAGACATTGCACAGCTCGAAGTGCTTTACAATAAATTAAAATAAAAACCCAACCCAACCCTTTACCCTCCCCTCCCGTTAACTCATGCTTCCCATGACCCCATACGCAACTTATAAATGTAATTTAATCAAAAAACATATAAATGTCAAGGATAATGCCTTTCTCCAAAGCGATCCAGTTTTTAGATACTATCAGATTGTCCTTTAGCGTCGCAGCTCTCGTTGTATTCCTCTTTCTGAAAACTGTCCTCTCTGACATTGTTGACCGTTAATAGGATGGCCTCTAAAGGACACAAAACCTGAATAACTTCAAATTCAAAATTATTCTTTATCTTATTTTATGAACGACTTATTATATATTTTTTAATTAATTTACTCCTCAGGAAAAAATGGCAGCATCAATGCACTTTATCATGGGACTTCCACGGTACCCACTGTGGGAACAGCGTCCACTGGAGATCTAAACGGAGATGTGCGATAGGCTTCTATGAATGGATGACTATTGGATGCATATTTATAGCTGTAAATGTCTAAAAAGATATGATTCAGACATGTCCGTTGGGTCATTGTGTCTTTATTTGGTGCTTCTATGGATTCCACCGTTAAACCTGTCAGAGAGGGAATGCAGAGCAGACAAGTGAGGGTCTGAATGTGACAAAGAGAGGCTGTAAATCTCCGTCAGGGTTCCATCAGTGCATGACCTTTAAGCAAAAAGCAAACAGAAC
Source organism: Oryzias sinensis (assembly GCA_037389245.1). Lineage (NCBI taxonomy): Eukaryota > Metazoa > Chordata > Actinopteri > Beloniformes > Adrianichthyidae > Oryzias > Oryzias sinensis. Next base: position 30,357,174 of record CM074494.1, read on the forward strand.
ATAAACAAGATCATTTGTTTCCACTTAATTGAATCCAAAATAGCTTTTGACAAATGTAGATTTCTGTCTTGTAATTAAGAAAAATCTATATTTTGGTTAACTTGTTTAGCTTTAAGATGATCTTTTACTATCTTTTTTTTTTTAAGAAAACCCCGTATTCTACATATTTTAAAATTCTCATTTAGATTTTAAAGATTAAATTTTAGTGAGACGTGTTTTTTATTGTTATTAAAGCATTTTGTTTTTTAAATCTCTGGACAGTCAAAGTTCGCCTACACTTCAGCAGAAGCCATAAGCTGCTTATTTTTTTTTTTATTTTTAATTGTCACTGAGATACAAAACAATAAAACTAGCAGAGAAAAAGTAAAAAATCTCTCATGGATCGACCTTCAAAAACAACCCTTTTAGCAGAGCCAGAAGATTTGCTTTGACTTTTCTGATTGCTTCTCTTATCTTCTCTTCTCTTTTCTTCTCTTATCTTCTCTTTTCTTTTCTTTTCTTTTCTTTTCTTTTCTTTTCTTTTCTTTTCTTTTCTTTTCTTTTCTTTTCTTTTCTTACAGACTGACGACCCCCGGCGACCCCATGACCCCGACAGGGATACAGCAGGTTAAGAAATGGGTTTATTTTACCTGGCCAAGGAGTTGCACACGACAGCAAGATTAGAAAATATCTTTATTAACCCCCCCAGGACAGGGTAGTAAAAAGAGCTAATATGGAAAAGGATTTAGAAATATAACTTTAAACAACATTTACAGTTTTCAAATACACAATTTAACACATATGTTTTTCTCTGGACATGAACAAATCAACAAACCAACTATCTCCACATTCCCTGCTTTTTACTGGCAACACACACCTGATGCAGGTAATCAGCAGCAGAGGTCTGGTCCCTGGAGGTGGGAGTTTGACCCCCCCACAGATAATTCTGAAACATTTTATTTCTTTCAAAACATGAAAGGATTTTATTGATTCTGATAACTTTGTTTTTCCTCTAAAACCATCTCTGCAGCTTCGTCTGCACCACGAAAGTGGCCAAGAATTTGAGGAGTGAAACCGTTCCGTGACTAAATTTTCCAAAGCCTAATTTATCGGAGTGACGCTGATAACGACTGCACAGAAAATTCCAACTGAAGGAATTCAAAGCAGTATTTCGTTTTGTGAATTTATGACCTGTCAATTTAAAAGCAAAAACCATTGTAGGGAGTCTTAAGAAAGCTGCTGAATTTTTTATTTATTGAAACAAAAATTATCCCTTTCTTTTTAAATAATAGTTTGTGACCGAAACAGTAAAAAGTTATCAGTGAAAAAAAAAGGAGTATGTGGGAATTTTAGGACTAATAAAAGTAACTATTTGCTATTGAAACCTGACCTGTTTTCAGTAGAGAAAATCAAATTATTTTCATTTATTTAATTGAAATTCCAGCAGTATTTTGATGTGACCTTCAGTACCAAAGCTCCCGGAACAAGCTGCATATTATGAGTCTAAGACCAACTTGGATTTCTCATGCTTCACTCACTTAAGAGCTTCAGAAAAGTCAAATGTCACCAGAGTGCAGAGACGTCTGCAGGGCAATCACCAAATATGGAGTTTGGGGAACATCTGAGCAACTTCAAAGGAGGAGGGAAAACATTTTGGTTTGAGGGCGATGTGTGTCGTTCTGCAGGACTGAGGGAAAACCATTAAGAGGACTGTGCAGGATTTAGCTTAACCTTCCAATTTTGATTTGGAAATTCTGCTTTTCAAAGTGCAAAATGGCTTCTCTTTTGGCAGATAAAGACATTAATGTTGAAGAAGAGTCTCCATAGAAACAGTTTAAATCTGTTTATAGCAGCGGCTGGATGGATGTGGATCTGTAGACAGACTTTTTTGGTTTGTTGGTGAACGTTTTCTCTCAAGCAAACATCAGAAGGATAAGAAAATACAACAGCGTGACTTTGGTTTACATGTAGGAAGCATGAAAACAAATCATGACTCTAAAAATATGTATATATATTTTTTTTTAAAGTACATTTTATTATTATATTAACTATTTTGAAGCTGTTATAAAAAGATTTGGATATAATTTACTGGTATTTGCATTAAAATTTCCCTTTAAAGATGAGGCACAGCTCCTCCTCAGTCACCACACACATCTATGAGGTTCATGTTGATGATCTACACACTAAAATGACAAACTCTGACCCGGTGCTCTCATAGAATGGGACAGTATTGGCCGCACCTGAGATGCAGCGAGTCCACGGAGTCTTGTGGCTGCAGGGCTCCCTGCTCCCCACTAGATGTCCCTCTTGGCTGCATGGCAGCTGAGGACTCCTCTGGATGCACCTTTCTGTCGGGTATTTTCAACTCTACAGAGGCAAAAGAGGACAGGCTGCCGTTCCTGTTGGCCCAGGTCTTGGTGGTGTCGACGGTCGGCGACACCCTGAAGCCTCTACCTTTCACGACACTGGCATCCAGCCTGCCGCTGTGGATGCTGCCGGCGTCGTCCAAGAAGGGGTCAGAGTCACTTCCATGTGGCAAGTTGTAGTACTTGCAACTTAAGGCGCCTGGCTTCGCCATCTCCTCCAGATCGGAGGAGGATATCACTGCGAGCGGGCTGTGCTGGCTTTTGGAGTAGTGGGGTGGCGAATCCTCACTGGTGTTGTCCTGACCCGTGTCTACGGATGTGCTGTCCAGATTCCCATACATTCCCATGGAGAGCGGAGGGGATTTTCTGATCAGGTGGTTCTCCTTCAGGAGCCACCGACCCCGATCAATTAAAACTCCATCGGCTGAGTCTTTATCGGAGGTGACACAACCGGTTTGTGCGCTCCGGACGGCGACCTCAGCGTCTTCCTTCAGTGAGCTGGCAGCGCTGAAATAAGAGAGATCTTCTCTCAAGGCTTTTGTGTCGGCGTCACCAGGAGACAAACTGCCTGTGCTTTTTAATGAAGAACTGTTCAAGGCCTCTGAGCTGCTGGGAACAGACACTTTTGACCTGGTCTGCTCCACATTGGTTCCCTCACCGTTTGCTGAGCGCGAGGAGACCAAAGAGGACTTCTTTGGGGCTTCTCCTCCGCTCTCTGAGGCAATATCGACAGACCCCTGACTTTTGTATCCGCCGCTCTCGGATGTCTCTGGTCTGTAATCAGACAAATCAGAGGTGAACGGGCTGGGGAGGCATTTCAGACCCTCCTTTTCACCCGTGTGAGTCGTGCTCTGCTTTGTTTGAACGACCCGAGCATTTTCAGGCTCGATCCGGATGTTTCCCTGAGCGTCACACGTGAATCTGAGAGAACAAGACCGAAGGGCGTAGTTCACAAAGTCAAGGAGATCCTGAGAGATCTCGACAGGATGGGACGAACTGCTGCTTTTGCTCTCCTCCCCTCCTTCTTTGTCTGTTTCGTGAACAGAATCTCCGACTTTGTCATCCTCAACCTGGCCGTCCAAGGAAAAACTGGTTGGAGATTCTGTCATGTTCTCGGCAAGTCCTTCCTCCACGTTACTTCTGCTCTGCTTCAGCCCTGAAGCATCTTTTAATTCCCTTGTGTCCTCGTCATTTTCGGCAGAACTCAGAGGATCTTCCTCTTCTTTTGTTTGGTCCTTTGGTTGATGGTCCAGCTGCCTCAAACTCTCATTCTCTTCCTCGTCTTTGTTGCTGTTTCTCTCTTCTTCATCTTCACTCTGCTCTGAAGTTGCATCCTCTTCTGCCTCCAGATTATCATCCATTTCTTCCTCTTCCACTCCTTCCATGCCACCTTCACCTACATCATGTTTTTCTTCTTCTAAATCTTTTTCAGTATATTTTCTTTCGTCTTTCTCATTTTCTCCACTGGTTTCCTCACTAACTACCTCTGAGAACTGTCCCTTCTCTTCGTCTGTGTGTCCTTCATCTACCTCCTCAGTATCTTCTTCCTCCTCAACCCTTTCCTCAACTGCACCTGCCTTATTCTCCTCTTCTATCTCTTCATCAACATCCTCATCAATTCTCCCCAATTCCTCACAGTTTGCCTCATCTTCCTCCTTTTGTCCCTCCTGCACATCTTCATGATCCTCTCCCCCAGAGTTTTCTTCCTCCTCCTCCTCCTCTTCAGCTGTCTCCACAGCGCCCTCCCTCTCATCTGTATCCTCAGTTCCATCTGATTTTCCTGGTTCCTCGTTTGCTATTTCCTTATCTGTGCCTAAGCTTTCTTCTTCCTTAAACTCCTCCCTCGTTTCCTCTTCACCTGCTATTTCCTCATCCTCTGGCTCCTCCTCCTCCAGTTTCTCAACTGACGTTTGGTCACTTTCTCTGGTCTTATTCACTTGCTGATCATTCCTTCCTCCCGTGTCTTTCTCCTCTTCTTCATCTTCCCGCTCCTCCTCTTCCTCAGCATCTGCCTCTGATGAACATTCGTCCTTTTCCACATTTTCCTTGCCTTCGCATTCAGATTGGTGCTTTTCTGCCTCTTCTTTGCGTTCCATGCCCTCCCTTGTCGCCTCACTTAGATCCTCAGAAACCTCGGTTAAACGTTGAACTTCCTCCTTGCTTTCGCTGACAAACGTCTCCACGTCTTCCTCTGAGTCTGACTGGTTTTTGACAGTTTCCACGTACGTGCTCTCCTCGACCGGGTAGAAACTTTTAATGGTTGAAGATATCTGTTCTCTGAGGTCTTCTGGCATATGCATCTCCTCCATCAGCTCATCGATGGCCTGATGCTGATCCTCGAAGATGTCTCCCCCCTCAGACACGACGTCCAGAGCAAACTCTGTTTCAGAGATTTTGGGGGAAAGCGGTTCACTTTCAAGCCTTTCCCTCAGAGTCTGGAAGTCCTTCCAGCGCTCCCTGAGGTGAGAAGACGCTGTGCTCTGCAAATCTGTCAGACTCGCCCTTTGCTCCTCTTCGTCTTGAATGTTGGAGATGTGCTGCAGGGATTCCAGCATCAGCAGGGCCTCTGGGGCTTCAGACGGCTTGCTCTCCCCTGCTGCTGAGCCTGTTAGGTTTTCTCTGAGCGTCATCACCGACAAGAAGGAAAGGAAGGCCTTGCATGACGAGCCGAACACTGACGCCACCTGTGTTGAGAAGTTAGGAGTGCTGCTGGAGGTGTGCAGGGCCGGCGTTGAGTTGCTGGTGGACGATCGTCTGATGCACTGAATCGATGAGCAAAGCTGTCGAAGGACAGGTTTGATCTTCTCTTTGGGACTCAAAAGGTGAGATGATGACGCTTCGCTGCCGTCTGGGCCGATGACGTCAGCAGATTTGTGCGACCTCAACCTGTTGTCCTGGTTTGCCGGCTCCGCTCTGATACTCGGCATTGAAACGCACAAGCCCAGGGTTCTACGTTCTCCGTGAAGCAGAGCTGCTCCTTCATGGGAAGGAGGAACCGACAGACAAGAAGATGACTTCTTCATAGAGTCTTGGAAAACAGCCTGGCTCTCGTTGGTTTCGTCTGATTCGGAATCCGCTCCTATCTTGAAGATAACTTTTGCATGAGGTTCTTCTCCAGCTGCTTCGTCTGCGCACGGCACCTGATGTGGGCTGAAGTTCTCCAACCAGTTCTCCACATACTGGTGGACTTCTGAAGGAGATGGATTAAGGGAAGGCCTTGAACTGCACTCGCTCTGCTGTGAGGGGGATTTGGGTTTGGACAGTTTAAATTCAATCATTGATTTTGGTTTGCTGAGGGACTTTTTGCCTGAAAAAGCCTTTTTTGTTTCTAAAATGTCCGACATTTTCTTCTTCATTTGAGGCCTTGCAGTCGGTGTGTCTATGTTGTGGCCGTTCTCCTTGCCAGGTGGTTTCTTTGTGCTTGGACTCTTTGATGAGGTTCTTCTGGGGTTGCCGGAGCTCGCAGATGCGGTTGATTCCTTCGCGGGGCGTTTTTGTTGAACTGATTTGGTGGAATGGGGCGTTTCCGCTGTTTTGCTCTTCAGTCCATTTTTCAGACTCTCCACTGAGTTCAGACTCTTCCTTCCAGCGCCGGCGTCACTGCTACCTTTGTCTGGAGATGACCGCTTGCTACGCTTTGAGGGACTCATCGTTCTGCGGTTCAGTTTTTTATCCGTGCTGCTCGTTGAAGTCGAACTTCCAACTGTTTTCTTCTTGGTGCTTTTGGCCGGGTTTTCCTCCAGCGCGTCAGCTTGTGCTTGAATCTCTGCATTGTTGGGAGCCTGATGTGTCAGACATTCTGGCTCAGATGACAGTGACAGCATTTCTTCTTTTTGCCTTAGCAGTGAGTCACTGGTGGGGGGCTGCCAGTTGCAATCTATGTCACAGTCATTGTTGGAGGAGAGAGACCTGGAGTCTGGGGAGGGCTTGCCTTCAGACTCCAGAGGGGACTCTTGTAAAGAAGCCCCATCTGCACTGTATTCTTCATTTGCCAAGTAGTTGTCGTAGCAGCTTTGAGTTTCATAGATGTGCATCACAGTTTCTGTGACGTCGTTCGGGACTCTGGGGACCTCGGATCCTCCTGACCTGATAGATGTGGGTGGGTTCCTCCCTCCCGCAGAGGCAGTTTTATGCGGTTTGGGGATGGGTTTGTTGCTGCTGCTGTGTCTAACAATGCAGTAACCCTCAGTCGTCCCTCCATCTGCTGTCCTCTCCATGTAGGAATAGTGTCCCATCATGCTCTCCTGAAAGCTGTTCTCTGTAACCATCTTCACGCTCTCCACAGAGGTTTTCTTGTTTACACGTCGAGGACCGGGCGTAGACGTGCGGGTGAAGCTGGCTTTTGCTTTCCCCAGAGCTGCTGAAGTGTCACCAGCAAAGCCCACGCCTCTTCCAGCTCCACCATGGTAATTCTCCTCTTTGGTTTCATCCTCTTGAATATTTGAGGAGTCTTTGGCAACAGTGTGGTTGGAGTCAGGAGAGCTGTTGCCTGACTCTGAAGCAGAGGCACAAACTTTCCTCCTGCTAAGGCTGGAGCGGCTGACCGTGGTGGTCCAGTGGAGCATCTCCTCCTCCTTGATGGTCAGATGAACCTTCATCTCCACAGTCATGCTGCCATCTTGATTCACGCGGAATGACTTCTCGATGTCATCCTCGTGTGGTATGATGCAGGACGGATGCTCGGCATCTTTTTGACACGTCTCCCTGGGTGTGGGACACTGGTGAGCCTCAGTTTCATCCGAGCCGTGGCGCCGCTGGTACCCGTTCACGCCGCCATTCTGAGAGTTTTGGATCTGGTTGATTATGTATCGCTCCGATGACAAGGAAAAGTTTTTTGAGCCTCTTCCACTTGTAAGAGATTTCTTCTTCTCTGAAGATAAAGGTCGGACAAGCGTGGAATGAAAACAGAAAAAGAAATTATGTTAAACATGGTCAAAATAACTAAAATTGTGATCAATTCCTTTCAAATTAATGAGTAACCTTCTGGTGCAAAGAGGTCACTGCAGTGGACAGTTTCTAAAAACTCCCTCTCTCTTTAACTGGTTTCTGCAGAGAAACTACATCAGTCACTAAAGTGCTCTCTGCTGCCAAACGTCATTGAGTTCAATTCAGTGGTCAGTCGGTGTAACTGCATATCAATTTATATTTATTTTATCAGCCTCCCCTGTTGCCAACTCTGGCATATCCTGTTAATTTTTCTATACCAAAAGCGCATCACAAATAAAAAAAAAAAGATGAAAGAGAATAGTATTTGTTTGGGAAACGAAAGGTAGGAAATTAGGATAAACTAAGCGTCCAATGTCCACAAATCGTGAATGTTTCACTGTTGTTGTGACACACTGGAGATGTTTGTAACTTTGATTTAAAAAATCACAGTTTTGAAAACAAAAACACTTCAGAATAAAATCTTGACCTGTCGGCTTCCATTCATGCGTCAAAGGGTGAAATAAAAATAGATGATAGATCACTTATTCAACTCTAAAATGAAACAATTTACTGTGTTTTGATTCAATTAAGCTGGTAATTGCTGTCTTATGAACAAATGGGGGGGGGGGGGATATGCTGAATTCATTTATATTTACTGTGATGTCCTCTAGTAAAAAAGTTGAAGACTCATTGATGTGAGTTTCACCTGAACGCATCATCACATCATCAACCAATAAAAGTGATTTTTCCTCTGCTTCTTAAAACAAATAGCCAAAACAGACTTTTCTAACTAAATACATTTCAAAGACTAAAAAAATGCTTCTTTGGCTCCTATGGATCAGATTTATGGCGCCAAAGCTGATGGTTTATATCAGACTGGAAGGCTAGTCACAGGATCATAGTTGTGTGATTTTGTATGAGGCAAATGCAATAAATTAGAAATAGAAATATGTAAATAGAAAAACATTCAAAGTAGATTTTTCCCTTTCTTTGTCCTTCTTTCCGTTTCCCAGATCAAATGTTTGCAGTTTAGAGCGTCAGCTGTGAAGAAATTCAAGGAAGCTAAAAATTGGAAGAAAAAAAAATAATAATTATGTATATTTTGTTGAAAAAAGGTTTCAGTTAAAGCGATTATTTTTACCTTTTCTTTAAACAAATCAAAACAAAAGCTGTTGTTTCAATTAAAAAAATGCAAACATTTTCCAAAAGCCTGTTTAAGGTTGTAAAGCCTTCATTCACAGCAAAACATCACAATAAAATAATTGTTTTTAAATCCATAAAACAAAGCAGACATTTTATTCCTTGTCTCTAAAGGATCGGTTCTTTGGATTTGTTCTTACTTTGAGGGTTTTTTCTTTTTCTCTGTTCACTCCTTTAAAATTATTTTTTAAATAAAGTTAAGAATACTGCAGATTTGGTTTAATGTTTTTAGTTTGCTAGATTATTCAGTGTTCTAAATGGGTCTGTTTGTGTTTCTTGTACCTGTCAGTGGGGGGTAACACTTACGGATTTTGGCCTGCTGTGGTGCTGGTTCCACCGTTTCCACGTACAGGACTTGAGCCGCCTGACTCGTTCTTTGGAAACGAAAACCTCCTAATTTGAAAGCTTCTTTGCCTGCAGCCACAACGACTCCAGAGCAGAGAATGAGAGCAGCGAGACCATCCACCTGAAAAAAGGAGGACAAAAATGACCCTTCTTACTTTAAAACCTAAGTTTTATAGACTCCTTTGCCTTTAAGAACAGGTAGTGAACGTTATCCGCCTGGTCACCCGCTGAGTTTGTGGAGCAACGCAAGATTAAAGCGGTAACTCAGTGGGTGGAGTTTTTCTCCTCTTCTGGGAATACTTTGGCTGAACACAAGAAGTTAGCAGCAGCATCCTTCAGTGAACTCTGCGTGAAATGACCTTTAAGTGAAGCTGTTGTTATCTATGAGTGATATTTATGCCACCATGTTGCACATAAATATTTGCTTTCTGTTGGAATAATGTATATAGGTTATCTCATATTTGCTTATTTTATGCATCACCTAGCTATATGTATAGGTGATTTAATCATGTTTGCAGAAGTGTCTGTGTGTGTCCAAATCTGTTTCACAGGAAGGTGGAGGTGACACCCTTGGGAGAAAATGTTTATCTTTGCGTCTTTTCAGCATTCTCCTGAGAACCTGTGTTAGCTGTGTCTAAAATGAATCAAAGGACGGTCTGTGTTAGTTTATCTGTGAGAAACGGCTTTGCAGGTCCAGAGATGATTTGAGAAGACTGTGGAAGGACACACATTTTGAAAAATAAAAGCTTTCTGATAGCGCTGCAGCTGTGTTTTTATCTGTTTCCCCTCCTTAGAGCTCAGCGCATGTGTAACTTAGAGACATCCCAAATCAACTTATTAAAAGAGGGGGCAGCAGAATTTGCGCCAGAGTGGAGAGAGATTGTTTACTGGGTAGATCTCTGTCTGCTCTCCTCGTAAAAGGTACCTTTGTCCGTTGGTCTTTCTTTCCTTTTTGAATTGTTATGATGTTGCAAGTTGTTTGAACCCAACACTTTCACATTTTTTTTTTTTGGTTTAAATTTTTTTTGTTTTGGTTTAAAAATCTTTATATTTCCATTTTTTTTTTTTGCTTTCAAATTTTTTTTGTGCCTTCAAAAAATGTTTTTGCGTTTGCAACACAAATGTTTTCGTATCCGCTGTGTCTCATCTTGCTTTTTTTTCTATTTTTTTTTTATCGCACAAGTTTACGTTTAGCGTGACATCGCTGCCATCAAACAGCCTGCTGATTAGTCTAGATTCTAACCAATCAGGTGTCTCTGTCTCATAAAACAGATAAATAATAATAATAATAAATAAACAGATAGATAAATAAAGTATGAATTCTTTTTAAAATGATTAAAAATGAAAATGTCTTCAGCCAACGAGACTAAATCAAGGGTCAAAAGAGCTGGTTGCAGACACCATGTTAGATGAATGTGTCTGGACCAATCAACAGCTGCTTGAAGGCAGCTTTGTCATGCCAGACAGTAACTTATGAGAGCAAAATCAAAGATAGGAAAAAAGCGAGATGACACACCATGCCTGCAAAAACATTTGTTTTGCAGGCGCAAAAATGAATTTTAATTGCATAGCTTAAAGGGAGGCTACACCAAATGATTTATACTTTACCCAGATTTAGCACCAGTTCATAGCTTACAAATGCTATAATATGAAGCACCTCACTTTTATAATTTCAGAGGACTAGCAAACTAAAGTCTCTGGACTTGGGCCCTTCTTGAATTAAACTGGGGTGCTGCCATATTGGATAACGAGTGCTGCCATCTATGGGATAAATCTAAACCCATGCAAGAGAGGCCCAAGTCCAGGAATTTTGCACTTAATGCACTTTAAATGTCAAGCATAGTCAATACATTACAATGGACTTGGGACTGTTTTGCACATAATCACATAGCTTTTCCCTTGAGGACCATAGAACATATAACATCTCTATTTTGAAAAAGTTGTGGACTTGGGCCCCTTTTGAACTAACCGATTTATTTGTTTTTGGACGTATTTGGATGATCCAAACATGCCGTTGCCTTAAAAAGCCAGAGGCTTCTAAGAAAGGAAGTCCATTAAGGACACTAACAGAGGTGGAATTAAGAAGCACGATACCCCTGCAGTGGGCAATGCAATATGGTAAATGGTAAATACTTATATAGCGCCTTTCTTCCTACAAGGACAAAGCTCTTTACAGTCACAGACCCATTCACCCAGTCACACACTGGTGGCCGCTCCACTGCCAAACACAGGTGCCCGCCTACCACCAGAGGCAAGGTGGGGTTCAGTGTCTTGCCCAAGGACACTTCAACTCATGGGTGTGCAAGGCGGGAATCGAACCTGCAATCTTATGATCATGGGTCGACCGCCCTACCGCTGCACCACGGCCACCCAATAAAGTGTTTCCTACTTTTAAGACAATGAGGAAGATTGTTTTTTAGATTAATTGCTGATACATTTCATGCTTTAGAGCAGAAGTATGTCAGACTATTGATCGTTGTGCACGTTCAGCCCCTTTACAACAGTGTGTCTGTCTTGTATTTGGACCTCATCGCTCCAATCTTGGCAACCCTTCACTGGCTGCCTGTGAATTTATGAGTATTTTATTTGTTTTTAATTCTTTAAATGATCTTTTATCACTGTAGCTCTCTGATCTTCTCTGTCCCTACATCCCAGTGCCAAAGGTCAGCTGATCCGCTTCTTCTGGAGGTACCGCGGTCCAAGAGGAAGCTCAGAGGGGAACGAATGTTTTCAGCCAGAGGCCAAAAACGCACAACCGCTGACTGTTCAGCAGCCATTCTCACTGTCCATTTAAAAAAGAGCTTATTTTTACAGCCAGGTTTTAAAGGTTCTAAATAACAAATTATCTATTTGTTCAGGGCCATCATAAGGAATCCCTACATGAGGCCTTCACCAGCAGGAGGACATCCAGCTACAGACTGCTGTCCCAGCGCTGCTCCACAGAAAGACTGAAGAAATCTTTTGTTCCTCATATCATCAGGCAATGCAACTCTCTGGCCGGGCATCTTAAAAGTGATTTCTTGTAATTTTTTTTTTTTTTTACCTGACGGATTTTTAAATTAGTAAATTATATCCATTTTATCCATCTATCTATCCATCTATCCATCTATCTATCTATCTATCTATCTATCTATCTATCTATCTATCTATCTATCTATCTATCTATATATATTGAGCCCTATAAGAGATGTTGGCCCCCATTCATTTTTTGACCATTTCTCCCGCTGTAAGTTGAAACGGGGGGGGAGGGGGTATCATTGACTAAGCCCACAATTCATTTTCACCAGGTACTAGGTGTGTGCAAATTTTGTTTCGTTTTTGTGGCTACAGAAACATAGTGATTTGATTCGATTTGATTCCTTTTTTTAGTGACTCAGAATTGAGGATAATTTGTTGGGACAACCCAACCTGAAAAATATTTATGAGATCTCAAACAGGTGAAGAAGTTAAGTTCTGCCTCTTTGAGGCGTCTACCGGTTCCTTCGGTTTGTCACTTACTCTTCTGCCGTCGGTAGAGTAGAGCTTCAGCACCGGAAACTGCAGGATCTGAGACAGGTAATCCAGCAGAGTGTCAAATGTTGGAGCTGTTCTTCTCTGCAGCACTATGGTCCGTTTCACACTGGGATCTTTGTTCTTGATGACCACCAGCTTCCTTGGTGTCCTGACTGCCGCTCTCTCTGTGACCTTTGCTGGTCTGCCGCTGTCATTGTTTCCTCTGCCAGGAAGCCCAGACCGCAGACCTTGGCGCCTTCGTCGCTCTGAACTAAGCACTCTGGTGGTGTTCCAAGGAACCTGCCGCCGAGTCACCTCGTCCAGGTTCAGTGGCTTCACCCGTTTCTGATCAGAACACACGTAGGCTCCCCCGTCTTGCAAGTCGTCCAAAGCTTTGACAAGGCGAGTTCCTCGAGGTGTGGTGATGGTCCTAACTCCAAACGGCAGAGGCACTTTCTTGGACAGAGCATCTAACAGGGCATCGAAAGTCTTGAAGGTGCGGGAGGTGATGATCATACGGTGCCCAGTGAATTTGTAGTCCCCGCTTTTGTAGAAGCAGACTCTTTTGGATGCTGAAGCATCAGTGACGGGCAGCAGAGGTCGAGAGGGTAGAGTGTGCCCGCTGTCAGACGACCCTCCCTGGGCCGGGGCGTCCTGCACAGGTGTGTTACTCATGGTATCTGGAAAAGTGTAGAGAGTTAGGATTATTACCTCAAAGTATTTTTTTCCCCGTTGTACCCATTGAAGTTTTATGAGAACTGGACTGATTGGCTCTGCCCCCCCGTTGCTCCAAACAGGTAGTGGCTCCAAGAAGCCAAAATTCCATAGACTTCTATTCTTTTGGTCAGAATGAGGTTTTTTCTTTTTTTTTCTTTTTTTGCTGTAGTTCAAGTTATAAACTCCCCAATTAAATGCTTCAATAAAAGTAGGTGGAGCCTGCTGGCCCCCACTTCCGACGTTCAAAACAATTGTTTGATAGCCCATTTTCAAGTAGTTTGGCCTTCCAACAAGCTCACTCCTGATTGGTGGGAGTGGTTCCTGTAATACCAATGACTCTGACCGACTCGGACTGTCTACCTACAACGCTTGGCTCCAACATGGCGGCGTCCGTATAGCCAAAATATGAATGAATTGACTTGTGTTTGGTTGAAGCCACTATAAACCATCATCTGTGGGGGATGTCATACTCACTTTGTCCAATTCTCACGTACAATCAATGATTATGCCAAAGTTTCCACACTAAGCGTTTTACTGAACTCAGCTGAATCATAACTAAAAAGTTATATAAAGCTTTGGCTACTTATTATTATTGTCCCAACATGATACCTGTGCATTTTCTGTTGAACACTAGTGACATTAGTGATAAATGTATAGTTCAGGTGAAAAATTGAATTGTAAAATCAAACTCAAACATTGAAATCTCTGCATATTTTCTCACTTGTGTTATTCTTAATATTTTAGATTCAACTGGCTAAATTATTATTAAAACATTACAAAAGATCATAAGTCTTTTTTCTTTTTTTTATTTAAGATTGTGTAGATTTGTGCTCACTTGTGACTATCTTTGAAAGAGAGAATTTGAAAGACATCATAGACTGCAGCAGAAATTAAAATTAAAAAACAAAAGTAAACCTTGCTTCAAGAAAAAAAATGTCTTGCAAGAATTTTCTGATCAAGGTTTTTCGATAGCAAAATAATCTTTTTTTCTTCAAATAAGAATTCTTGGTTAAATCGTTTTTCTCAACCTATTGGCAGATTTTTGCTTACTGAAAGAAAAGTTTTTAAATATTTTATTACCAATTTCTACAAGACCTAATTTTGCATTGTATATAGGATTGAAAGTGTAATTAAAAGAGGCTGTACGCATAAAACACTACTGACCAACAAACGCAAATAAACTGCTATCTCCCTCTATTATATCAATTTATGGGTTATAAAATTATGGAAACTCCTGAGAATATGTACTTGATAATAAAGTGCCGGCAGGACTAAAGGTTTTCTTTGAAAAACGTTGTCAAAAAGCTTTTTTATGAGCTTAAACCTCCAGCTAAAGTGAAAGCTGCATGTAAACAAACACCTGAAGGAACCCAATACATTCAATGTGCTTAAAGTAAACCAGATACATTCCTCAAACTGAGAAATTGTGTAATTGCAGAAATAAAATTAGCTGTTTCAGTAAAATCTACCTGCTAATGCTTAGCAGCTATTTGTAAATATGAAACTAGGCCTTAAGGACCTTTAAACACAAAAATAAATTGGAAAAAGGAGGTAAAATTAAATCAACAAAAAATAAATAAAAAAAAGCACAAACAATAAGTTCTTACCGTAAATCTTGCATTTTTTCCTCGTAAAAGGCCAGGCTAAAACCACGTAAAGGGTGCATCTGTTGCCGCTTGGAGCAGTCCTCAAAGCCTCTCAGCAGCATTGGAGGGCTATTTTGGGACATGCAACATCATGGCTAATTGCTTAATCTTTGCCAACACTTTATGAGCACACAAAGTAAAGCAAAAAGGAAATACGCTGTTACTACACTGCAAAAAGCTGCTCATAAGGTTTTAATAAATCAGGTTTAAGAGTGAAAAGTAAAGAGCGAATGGATAAGCATTCAAGAATTTAAGCTCACAATAGAAAAATATCTCTGTTTCTAAATTTGTTTGAGTGTGTGGAGAATGGTTTGAAGTACATTTTGAAATTTAAACATCCTTTTCTTGTTTTTTTCCTGTTCCTGGAGAATGCGACAGGTGTTACTTCGACTCTGCAAGCGGCCCACGTAATCTGATTTGCAAGTTCCTGGCCTGACAGGGATTAGTTAAAAGATTTTACACACTTGCTGACAGCACGAGGCAGAATACGGTCTTAAGAGGGCACTTTTGCCTCACGGTAGGTATGGGTAAGTCTGCAGTTAAACCCAAGTCACATGCACCAGGGCTTCTAACAGTAGAATCTTTCTTTTCCCTGATGGATATAAACTTTTAGCATATTTTCATTGCATCTACATCTCCAATGCTACATTATGTTATAGCTAATCAAGAGTTATGTATTCCACATCAGAGCTTTTTAACTCACCAAACTTGTAGAACAGCGCCTACACGCCTCTTTATGTAAGTAGTCGCTGGTCTATAAGTATCAAGCAAAAATCAACCTTCCCCTCACTGGATAAAAGCTGCTTCAGACTGACACGTGCACACAGTTGGAGTTGAGGATCACAGGATTCAGCTCCGGCTGCCAGATTATACCATGTGCTTAGGGGAAAAAGCTCAAGAAAATGTTTGTATGTATAGATGGATGTAACTTTGGCTTCTCTCATTGAAGAAGAGTGAGCTGATGTCACAGCCACACAAAGTGTCACACAGGGAGCCAAAGTCTCATTTTTAGTCAACCCGACCTCGAACCCACAACCTCCCAGCCCCTAAGAGACTCTACATCATTCAGCCTCTGAGCTGTTAATACAATCAGCTCTCTGGTGCCCCCCTAAGACAGATTTTTATGCATGTTAAAAGGATTGTTTATATGCAGCGTTTATCATTTTTAAACCATTTAATTGTTTGAAATCCAATGTAAAACAAAGAGAAACCTTTTTATTTGCATTTAATACATTGTTTTTTTTTTCATTATTGCTTTTTATCATTAATTTAATCGCTCAATAATATCAACCAAAACCAATTTTCCAGGAAAATTATAAAATACCTAATTATTTTTACTTATTATATGCATATTTATTATTTTTACTAATTATTTTACTATTATTACTTATTTTTGTTGTGTTTTTTGCACAGCAATATAGATTAATCACCAATTCAACAGGTCGATCGTTGGCTCCGTCTCGATTACTTTGCCCTTTGTGCGCATGCGGGCATTGACTACTCAGGTCTGCTACACAGCAGCTGGTTCGGGTCCGCCAAGTTGACGTCGTTCGTGGCGTGGTCTTTGTCACAAATTTGTTTTATTTTGCACCTTATTCTTTTGGATTTTACCGGATCGGGTATCATGAGCAAAAAGGAAGAAGAGGAGATCATCCGAATCGCGAAAAAGATGGATAAAATGGCGCAGAAGAAGAACGGGGTGAGACGACTAAAGAGAGCGAAGCTTACCTGTGTGCTGTTAGCCGACTATGCTAACGTGGAGCTAACAGCTTTCATTTTAGTTTAAACACAAAGTCAGTTCAACTCTGTCCTAGCGTAGTTTTGTACACTGGTGTTCATCTTAAGCCATTAAATTGTCGGAGTTTTTAAACTTAGCCGCTAAGGAAACAGTTGGCCTCTCCGTAGTGTTTATTATGCTAACAGTTAGCCACTGACTGAAGTAGCATTTGAACGCCTCCTAGCTTACGAAAACATTGCCCCATGTGGCTATTTTAAACTTAAAGACACGTTTCAATTGAATAACCCAGTTATTGTGTCACCGCGGCGCTGACAGCATTTGGGATGGTTTTCCTGAACGCTTTTTAGCATGAAGTAGTTCAGATTTCCAGCAAACTAACTGCAGCAACAGTTTCAGTTCAAAACATTCATTCAGCTCCAGCAGCAGGAGGAGCCAGGAGCTCCGATCCCAGCTCAAGTGTTTGCTCTCTGAGAGTTAAGATCTGTAACAAACCTTAGCTTCAACGATCACTTACAGTTTGACAATAGAGAAACTACCTGACATGACCGTTTCATTCATTTGTGTTTAAGCTAAATGCCGTAAATGTCGCATATCTGTCGTGATACCTTTATTTTTGTTGCAGTTTTAAGACTTTTGAAGAATTTGTTCTTTTAGTCATCTTTATTAGAAACATTCGACACTTTTAGATAATCAAGCATCGTTCCAGCTAGATTAAGGCATGTTCTGTTGTGTTTGCATCAACACATTTAAACATTCTCTACCTCACAGCTTAGGTTGTTCATTTTGGTGCTGTTTTTTTTATGTCTTTCTTCTACCTTGTCACTTTTTTTCCCCCTTGACTTTAGCTTATTTAAGCATTCAGTCAGTCATTTAAAGTTTTTCTCTTTTTATTCTCTGTACATTTGGATTTAAATTGAAATCTTAAATGTCTTTCATTTATTTAACAGTGACGGACCGTCTCCGTCTTTCTGTTGGCAGGCATTCGTTTTTGCTGGAGGTCGAGTTTTTCTGCAACTTTCTTACCTAAGCTTCTTTTTAAGATGCTTAATTCTTCGTTGAGTTGTTGGTTATTTATTTTGCATTTAGAATAAGTTGTTAATGTACTTGTTAATAAATATTTATCACAATATATATTGTTTATTCCTCTCAGTAGTTGTTTAACTCTATAGCATATATAACTCCAACCATGAAGTCATGTATTTTTAGCAGTTTCTATCAATATTAGTCACTTTACTACTTTACTTATATTTTTATATTTCTCTCTCTTCCCTAAAAAAAAACTATACAAACATAATATTTTTCTCTGGTTAGATTAGAAAAATAAATTTAAGTCTTGTTTTTATGATGACTATACACTGGCATTTTTATTTATTTGTCTATTTTATTAATGTCTTTTATATGCATCACATAAAAAATCATTTGTTTTTTTTTTTAATATAAAGCAGCAAATTTAATTAACACGTTCGCTGAGAAAAATCTCTCAATTAGAAAAAATCTTCATGGAATTTTCTGCTTGAATGGGATTTAATCTGAAGATGTGTGTATTAGTGTGAGTGATGCATATGTTTTACTTCTAATTGGTTATCTTTCAATTGACACTAACTTTTTTATCAGAAGAAATAACTGTTTACATCTGTGTTGTCTGTGCTTTATATATTCAGACGTTTTTATTCGTCAGCTGAGGACTAATAGCTAAAAATCTCATTTATGTAGAAAAGGATCTTTCATATCTGGTCGTATGAAAACAAAAAATTTGATTCTGGATTTGAACTATTTTCCTGTTTCTTCTTCCTCAGGCGGGTGCCTTGGATCTATTGAAGGAGCTGCGTAACATCCCCATGAGTCTGGAACTGCTGCAGGTACATCTGCTCTTTCACTGCCAGTTAAGGAGTCAGACGGCGTTCCTCTGACCTCTGACCCCTGTCCACAGTCCACCAGAATCGGCATGTCCGTCAACGCCATCCGCAAGCAGAGCACAGACGAGGAGGTGACCTCCCTCGCCAAGTCCTTGATCAAGTCCTGGAAAAAGCTTTTGGGTAAATTATTATTCATTATGAGACTTGGACATAGAAAAATACAATTAAAAACTTGTAAAGCAATACAGAGTAATACAACTACAAATAAAGATGGCTGTGACTAGGATGGAAAAAACAACACACAAAAAGAGACAAAAAGTAGGATTTCCATCAGTCTTTGACTACGGAGCCCAAGTCCTGACATTAAAAAATTAAAATACATCTTGTTCCCACAAGATAATATTGCGTTCCCTTGAAATTATTAACTCATGCGAACAAAATAATTGATTCGTGCGAACGCAATAATTATTTACAACAGAGTTTTAGGGCCACCAAAAAAAAAGTAAAATTAGGAGATTTTAAGTGATAAATTTATGAGAAAAAAACTCGTAAATTTACGAGATTTTAGTGGAAGTGAGCGTGCAGAGCAGCAGGTGAACGCCGCGCAGCAGCAGAGCAGACCCACTAAACTCCATTGAACAGGTGAGCTGAACGTTTATTGATAACGTTCCAAATGTTTGGAAGCTCGTTTGTTTGATATACGATTTATTAATGTTTTATTTATTGATGGATAGTTTGCAGAATCTCTGCAGCCCGATGAAGCCGTCGGTATCTCTGTAGATGTCCACTTCAATCCTTTCTTCCTCCAAAGACCAGATCTCTACGTCTGTGTGACGCTTCCGTCTGAGGAGGAGGAGCACTTTCTGGCATTTTCTACCTCGTAATGCTAATATAACAGACTATTTTTATTCCTCTTTATTGTTTTATGCTGAAACGGGACGTTTCATCTGGAGGAGTGGGCGTATGTAACACTGTTTACTTCCGTTCGGATGACAGGTTCATGACGTAAGCTGACAAATGAACTTCAGGTTATGTGAATGAAAAGGAGAATAAAGGCAGCAGCGGTCCTCTACACCCAAACGCGTCTCTGAGCTCCTTATTTTACAGATAAAACTCTGCTTTACCGACACCAAACCCTGGAAAGCCCCTCCACTGAAAATGATCGGATTTTGGTTCGCCAAAAGGTTCAGAATCTCTTTGTTTTTTAACTTATCCGGAAATAAAGCTTCACAAGAGGCTCCGCATATTTCATCTTCAAGCTAGGCTCAGATTAACGGAAAACTTCCTCGTTGATCTATGACTTTTTCTCGCAAATTTACGAGATTTTAAGTCGTAAATGAATGAGATACATACTCGTAAATTTATTCGTTTTATCTCGTACATTTACGAGATAAAAACCTGTAAATGCGCGACTTAAAATCTCGCAATTTAACAGTTATGACCTTCTTTCTTGTAAATTAAAGTCTTAATTTAAAAAGAAAAAAAACTTTTTAGGTAAACTTGCCCTAAAACTCCAAGTCATTCATAAACACGGCTATGCTCTCCGTTCAATCTCAATGAATATAAGAAAAATATCATAATATTTATGATACCTCGGCGATTCACTGGACAGAGCTCCCAGCTCCGCCGTGGGGCTCTTTTGCTTGTCATGCCGGCATTCGGGCAGCTGGCCGGCCGGTAGACAGACAGCCAGCTGATATACATTTCTGTCTGTGTGTGTCTCATTACATTGCATTGAAGACACAGAGGATGTTTAGAGATCAGATTGATTTATTTTAAAAAGCACAAAAGCATCAGGAACAAAAGCCTGTCTGCAGTCTTTCCATCCATCATTAATTCAGTTTTTTCCACCAGATTTTCTGTTGAATTGGTTTAAATTGTGAGCATTGCTGTAATGCTTTGGTCAAAGTGTAAAGCAAAGCGATGGGTTCCTTAGTACTTTAAATAATCTAGATCTCATGAAGCAGGACACAAATGCAAATGGCTGAAATGATTGCATTAAATAATTTGATTTTTGTTTAGCATTTGAGCTGAACTTTTTTTTATTCTTTTCATCTAATACAGAACTTTCTGCAGATGTCTCTTTAACACAATTCTGTATTTGCTTTGTATTCTTCAACGCTTTTTCTTTAGTCATGGCGTTGACGCTTCAGCATTTTAAATGCTGCAGCAATGATTAAGGAAAAGTGTTTCTTCTACTTTTATAATTCCAATTCTGTAGACGTTGCTCACAATTGGTTGTTTTGTGGAGTCTGTTTTGCGCACAGAGCTCATGTGGGATTTATTGGTGTTGGTAATGCGGTTCACACGGAGCTCCTCGTGGGCACCGTGGGGGGGCAGATCCATAATTGGATTCCTGGTTTCCAGCTCATGCCAGCAGTTGCTGGAAAAATGCCGTCTGTGTCTGTCTGCTGTAACAGTCAGAGAAGAGGTGGCGACTGTCTATGTGAACTGGACTGAGTGGCCCCTCCCCCTTGGCGTTGCAAACAGGAAGTGGCTCCAAGACGCCAAAATCCCACAGACTTCTATAGAGAAATAAACAGCTGTTACTGTCGTTCTATTGGTCAGAAGAACCGTTCTGGATCTGATACCTCTTTGTTTTTGTTTTTTAGTTCAAGTTATAAACTGACCTACCAGATACCTGAATAAAAGTAGGTGGAGCCTCCACATCAAAAACATTTGGCAGATTTTATTTAGTCTGCTTTCAAATGGTAGGGGTGTGGCCTTCCAACAAGCTCACTCCTGATTGGCTAGAGGGATTATCAGAAACCTCAACTCAGACCACTGTCTGTATTTTTTTCCCCGGTTTAAAGGTAAACTTTAGCATTTTTTTTTTTCTTTATTGTACAAAACGGAAGTCCAATACAAAACACAGTTTTCAAAGTAAACTTCAGATATGCCAGAGGAGCAGACATATTACATGGATTTTACATAAAAACATTCAGGTTTCTACAACCTTCATACAAACATACAGCTTTCTGCTTAAGACCTTTAGAGATGTTACTGAGATACATTACAATTTTTTTGATTAACACATGGAAAAAATAGAAGATGGAGAAAATTTGCATTTATGAATATAACATTTGCCAAATAAAATAATAAGATTAATTATGAGTTTTTTATTTGAGTCCAAGTTTTTATTATGAAAGGCAAAACTTGTATATTCAAACTTCAGAGTAAAGTCTGGGTGAATATGATTTCTAATAAATTGTAAGCACTTTTTCCAAAAAATTCTAATTTCAGTACAATTCCAAAAAAGATGGTTAATCGTTTCTGGATGTTCTTTTTGCAAAAGGGACAGTTAGGATCAATTGTTTTAATGTATCTTAGCATGAATTGATTGGTGGGGTCAATTTTGTGAATTATTTTAAAAGAAACATCTTTCATTTTGTTATTTATCATACATTTTTGGGTCACACTCCAGCCTTTCCTCCAAATACTGTCGGGAACTTCTCCAGTTGGTTTTGGAACATGGTACATAAATGACATCCCTGTGAAACAACACACAAATTTTTGTTGTTTTGTTGTTTGTTGTTGGGTAAAACACATTTTTCCTGTGGTGGTGTCATTTTTTTTCATTCGTAGCACCACTGTGTGTATCTGAGAATCGGACCGTGTGAGTTTGACATCATCCATAGGAAATGGTTTAACTCCAACTTCAACCAAACCAAAACCGTTTTTACGTTGGAGCCACATGTTGTCAGTAAGCAGTGATTTGTCCGAGTTGGTTGGAGTTTCTATGGCAATTTGACGGATAATTATGGCAATCAATTCTGTCTTTGCCCGTGTTTGAAATTGTTCATGACTGAATAGTGTTTTCACCGTTTTTCATATGGCTTCTTCCCTCTAAGGAATGATGTGAATAATTACAAATAAAAAAGTTTAAACTTGGCATTAAAGCTGCAAACATACAGCAAAAATGGTTCAGTAGTCCCTCATTTGATTCAAAAAAGAAAATAACTATTATTTAAAAATGTATGTGTGTTATAATAACTTTTGTAGTTTTTTTTGTAGTAGTTTTTTTTGGTCAACTTTAATAACCAGAGTCATATCAACACTTTAAGTTTACAGGTTCTGTATGAAAAGTGTTCCTCTGTTTGTTTTCGTTGATTTTTCTCTCTCCACTTCTGTAAATTCAGATGAACCTGGAGGTGGAGACAAAGCTTCGGAGGAGAAGAGGAAAGAGCAGACGACCCCGGTGGTTTCTCCATCGCAGGGAAGCCCCGAGGGCAAAGAAGAGAGGTAGCACGGAGCCGCCGTTGACCCCCCCCGGGGGTTCAGCCCTGTTTAGGATAAAAGCTCATGGAACTGTCTGGTCATTTCAACAGCAGCTCCAGCAGTAACTTCAGCAGTCGCAGCGACACCACTGAAGTGGCGCCCAACTCGCTAATCCACAACTTTCCTCGCGCCCCGAGCACCTCCGACTCCATCAGGCTCAAGTGCAGAGAGATGCTGGCCAACGCTCTGCAGACTGGAGGTCATCCAGTTCTCCGCTGTCGGCTCCAGCTCTGCTTTCCTTCGTGTGTCTTCAACTCTTTGTTTTTTCTCTCTCACAGAGGATTATATTGCTATCGGTGCTGACTGTGAGGAGCTGGGAGCGCAGATCGAAGAATATATCCTTCACATTTGAAAGATTAGAATCTGAAGGTTCACGCCAAACAAAGGTGGAGACGATTATCGCTGAACACGATGCTCCCTTTTTGTCGCTTGAAAAAGAAAACCAGAGGTTTTCCAAAAAGGCTCTTTCTTTTTAAATCAATAAAACAAACAGAAAGGATGTGCATGGTTAGGACTTTGTACAACAGACGCCTGATGTGATTCATTTCCTCATGATAAATGTCAAAAGAATCTTTTTTTTTTTTCTTGACCCGTCGCCACGCATCTTTCAAGAGTTCAAAAACACAGACATGAAATACAAGAACCGCGTGCGGAGCCGGATCTCGAACCTGAAGGACATGAAGAACCCAAACCTAAGGAGGACCGTTCTCTGCGGGAGCGTGTCTCCGGAGCGGATGGCCAAGATGACGGCAGAGGTGCGTGGACCCCCGTCCTCACGTCCCGCCGACGTTTTTGCTCTGAGAGCTCGCGTTGTTTCGACGTTTGTCTGTAGGAAATGGCCAGCGACGAGTTAAAGGAAATGAGGAAGAACTTGACCAAAGAAGCCGTCAGGGACCACCAGATGGCGACCACCGGGGGCACTCAGACCGACTTATTCACCTGCGGCAAGTGCAAGGGGAAGTGCTGCACCTACACACAGGTGAGAACTGCTGAGGCCATCGAGGGACCGCGCTGAAGTCCAAGAATGACGTCTTTGTGTTCTGTGTGCTTGCTCAAAGGTTCAAACTCGCAGCGCTGATGAGCCAATGACCACATTCGTCTTCTGCAATGAGTGTGGAAATAGATGGAAGGTATGTTTCTGCTGAGTCAGCCTTTAGCTTTTATTTCATAATCGCTAAAACAATTCGTCTTTCAGTAACTTTTTCATGGAAAAATACGACCCTGTTAAAAAAAAAACAAGTAAAAAAAGCTCATTTCTCAGGCTATGTTCACACTGCAGAGCTTAATGCTCAATTTATGAAAATTTACGATGTTCTTTTTTTATTTTTTTATGCAGACTGTCATGAAAAGATCAGACACAGGTCGCATAGGGGCAAAAAAATGGAAATGGGGTCGTTTCAGCCTGCAGGGCAGCCTCTGTTACACAGAATGGTTCAGTCCATTTTGGGTTTAAGGATATAGTTTTTTTAGATAAACATAATCCAGCTCTTAGACAAAATAATTTCAGTGTTTCAGTCGGTAAAGACGGATCAAAAATCGGATTCACTAATTTCATTCAGATTCACCGTTTCCTTTAGACATTAAAGTTCAGCTGTAGCTGACTTTAAACGTTTATTATTGGGATTGTTTAAACATTGATTCTTTACATTTATAAACTGTTTTTGTTTTGTTTTTTAGGCAAAAAACTTTTTACGTTAGTTCAAATGTAAGAATTCACAACTTAAAGGGACTACATGCTGCTTTTCTTAAGCCTTTAGAGCAAACTATATCCATGTATGTGATTATATGTCACCTTTGGCACACTGAAGAACCATTCTTTTGCTACCTGGAAGTAAGACGACTCGATCTCAGGCTCCGCCTCTCGCTCCTAGTGGGCGTTGCCCATTTCATGCCTATACTATCCACTTTGATCAGGTTAGCTAAGCAGTTGTCTGTGAAGTTGCGACAGAAAGTCAATAAACTAACCATTACTGACGAGTAAGCTCTTCTTTCGGGAGGCTGAACAAACTGCGTAAAAATAATTTTCGGCGCTCAGAAGACGTCTTGTGCAAAAGGCGAGCCGCCGCTGTCGCTGCAGACTTGGTTCAAGAGGAACCACTTCAATCAATCAATCAATGATACTTTATTAATCCCACAAGGGGACATTGGGGTTCTTCTCAGAGTTGATGCTAAAATGAAAGCGTTTGCCGATCACTGCTAGCTCTGGGGCGTGTTAGCCTGGAGGCGGGGCCTGCAGCACACTCTCTTCCTGGAAGGGGGCGTTCCCCAACGTTCGCGCTCATTCTCGTGGATTGGGAGGGGCTGGGGCCTTTAGTGGAATACTCTGAGATGCATGAATGGATCCAAACATCGCTTTGGGGTTGTTGTCTTCTGCGAAGATTAAATATTATGATACACTTAAAAGCTCAAAAAAGTTGTTTTTGTATGGTACAGTGATCCCTTGCTATAACGCGGTTTACTTTTCACGATTTCGCTACTTCACGGATTTGCATCGTGCATTGTGTTCTGCATTCTGATTGGCTAAAAAAGTCACTCCACTTCTTCTCTACCTGTGCGTCAATAATGTTGCAGTTTAATATGTACACGTACGTAAATCAGCTTTCCAAATTACGTACATGCAAATCATCTTGCAATTTCAAGTTTCTCTAAAACCCATAGAAAAAGAGCAACACCAACTGTCAATCACCATGTTCTTCTCCCGAACAAACACACACAGCTGCACCGCGGGCTTGAGAAGGAGAAAACACTGCAGCTTCTCAGACTGAAGAGCATTGAAATACACCTGAGCCACTATTTGTCCGTTTGTACTTTGTATTTTTTTCATGATCATTTTAAATTTTCTCCCGTTTAATTCATTTACTCTCGTGTCGCGGTGGGCGGGGCTAATCACCGCCATTTGAAGCCTTCTGTTCACATCGATGGTTCAAATTATTATTTGACAGTACAGTACAGAAGTTATTTGTTGAAAAAAAAAAACGTTTTTAAAGTACTTTGATTTGTGAAAATTTGTGAAAAGTGCTTGAGCCTGTAAAATGGTTTGTTCTTTCTTTTTAATGTATAACAGAGTATTTAATTGTATAATAATTGTAAAAAAAAAATAGAGGTTTCTACTTCACGGATTTTGCCTATCACGGGTTCTTTCTGGAACGTAACCCCCGCGAAAAACAAGGGTTTACTGTATAGGCCCTTTAAATAATAAAACGTCTGGCAATCAAATGTAAAATCAAGCTGATTAGCAGTGACATGAAAAATATTTTCCTCTTATGTCTTATTTCTGTGTCATTTAAATAGAATGCCTCAAAAACTTCATGTAAATATTAGAAAAATATCATACAAGTATAACAAAAATTTCTTTATACCCGTATTTTCCGGACTATAAGTCGCCCTTTTTTTTCATAGTTTGGCAAGGGGTGCGACTTATACTCCGCAGCGACTTATATTAGAACTAAATTGAAATAAATACATTGTTAACCCTCCTGTTATGTTCATTTGTGAGGAACAGAGATGATGTTCCTGGGTCAATTTGATGTATGAGGTATGTTAAGTGTTAAGAGTATGTTAAGTGACTCAGAGAATCAGCAAACCTTTTTTTACAGTAAGATCTTGAAGGCTAAAAACATAATATTCTATTTTCCAATGATTTCATAGATTTAGAAATGCAATATAAATGACAACTGTTTCTACAAATACAGGATGAAAACAGAGTATTAGTTGGACAATGATGCTTCATGAAAAGAATAAATAAATAGGTTTGAGAAAGAATTACTGTGAAATTAGGAGATAAACAGTCTGCTATGATTGTGCCATATGAGGTTGTGAAAGTTATTAGTTCTTGGTCCAAGATTTTGTCAAATAAATTTCCCCATCAAAATGCGACTTATAGTCCAGTGCGACTTATCTGTGTTTTTTTCTACTTTATAATGCATTTTTGGGCTGGTGCGACTTATACTCCGGAGCGACTTATAGTCCGGAAAATACGGTACTATTAAGGGCAAAAATATGGCGTCACTCATTTGCCGAATTATAAACCTGCTAAATATGAACATTTTACGTAGACTATTTACGATTCCACTGTGTTCTGATGATGACAACTCGGATGATTTATAGCAAAATAAACGCATTTATAAAATGCATCGTGGTCTATATTCGCTAATCTGGTGTACATCGATGCACGCTCGTTTTTGCTGAGACTTCTGGGAAATTTCCAGAACACTGGATTGATTTTGGAATTGTAGGCTGTGTCCGAATTCCCGCCCTAACCCCTAACTACTAAAAAATGATATAATATAAAAGCAATTCCGACATTATGCTCACTACACTTTTTTATTTTTTAAACGGCGGGTATGACGTCATTGATGTCTCGACGTTAAAATCTGATTAATATGAATGCTTTACGACGATTATTTTTGAATCCACTGTCTTCTGATGGTTTATTAAAAAAAATGCATTTAAATACATTTTTTTGGTAAAAATTGTTCCGACGCAATGCATTGTGGTCTAAATTTGCCGATCTAGTGAGCATCGGTGCACACTGCCTTTTCGCAGAGACTTCTGGGAAATTTTATAGGACACTGGATTTCAGAATAGTAGATTCAGACACCCTCTTTAGTTTACTATAGTGCACCAAGCATTGAGTGACGAAGCCACAAGCTCAAAACCCAACTTTTTTAAGAAACGAGAAACTGGAAAAACCTCTTTTCTTTTCTTTTCTTTTTTTTTTTTGCCTCTCTTTTACTGCAGCTCATGGTTCATTCTTAATTCCTTCATGTGTTGTTTTTGTGCGTTCCAGTTCTGCTGAAGCTGCCGGCTCCACCCACAACTCGCTGCAAAGTAGCATAATTCCTGGACCAGGTTCTGTCTATCTGCAAGAGACCAGAGCTTAGTTTTAGTAGTCGGTGGTACCTGCAGTGCCATACAGAGATGGTAACCATTGGAGTGAAAAACCATGTTTATAGATAGAGCTTACGGCACTCCTCCAAATCCCTTTACCATTGTTATTCGTTGTTTCTCGCTGTCATATATATATATATATATATATATATATATATATATATATATATATATGCCACCAATCTTGTCTCATACTCTTTTATCATCTTTTGTATATTTAGTTTTAACATTTTTAACCATGTTTTTTTGGCTTTTCTGGCGGAGCAATGTGTTTTATTTAATTCCCCCAATAAAGTGATATCCATTTGATTAACAAGTGCTTTTAATGGCCTTTCTTTTAGGAGAAGCCTCAATGTAAATGTGGAACATTGTGAGAATAATGCCAGGAAGGCCCTGAGAGAGAAAAAACATTGAGTGTGTGGGAGGATACATTTGTAATTGGTGGAATATTCATCACATCAAAGCGAATGCGGATGTTTGCATATTAATCTGTCTGGAGACGGGGAGACGGCGCTGGTTGGATCCTGGAAGATGCTCGATTGTCCCCCGTTCCCTGGAGCCGTTTTAATTGCCAGGTGCAGCGGCTTTGTGCCGCCGAGCCGCTGTGCTGGTTCACCTCAGTCTGAGCAGAACCCAGAGGACGTCCAGCAGGAGGAAACCCGTCCAAGAGGTCCAGACGCCTGAACCCAAACAGCAAATGTGTATTTTTTTCTAAATCCTTGAATAAATCCTGGTTTTCTAAGTAAAAACACATTTTCCCAGCATTCATTTCACATATTTAAGGAGAAAAAAAATAGTTTTCATTTTTTTTCCCGTGTGAGCTACACTCTTATAAAATTATTACCATTTTCTTTTTCAGATTACAACATGATATCCAAAAGATTATCTGTTAGCTTGTTAGAATAAAAAGATTTTGTATTAAAAAGCTTTATTTGTGGTGGCAAACCATCCGCCCTAAAAACCCGATGACATGACAACCTGTGTAAACACGCGTCAATGTTTTCTGAAGTTTAGTGTAAAGAAAATAGACAAACAGGAATTTAGACGATAAGAATGGGAGGTTCAGAAAATTCTGGTTCAAACTGTTTTTTGCAATAAAAACCTTGGGTTTTAATATTAAACTTTTTTGAAGTTTTTGTCAACTACAGCTCCACGAGGTAAATGAGGATTTTTATCTTAGGTCAACTGTCCAGAGTTATGAGAAAGAGGTAAAGAGGTGCGTCCAAGCAGGTGGAAATGGGTGGAGGAGAGTTTCAGGTGTAAGCAGAGAGTGTCATCAAAAAGGAGAGAAAAGGTGTAGACGGCTGTGGAGGGAGCCGCCATGTTGGCTTAGAGAGGCAGGAAGTAACAGATGAAGATGCTGAGGTTCTCTTTGGGACCAGGATGGATTAGAAATGAATCCATCAGAGGATCGGATGATGGTGGATGTTCTGGAGATAAACGGAGGGAAGCAGATGGGGACGGTTCGAGAGGAGGAGCAGTGATATTGGTGAGGTTGGAGCTTCCAGGAGGTCACTGTCATCAATCTGTTTACTGGTTGCATTTCTGCTTTTTTTCTATTTTTTGTTTTACCTCAAATGTGTGTTTGTTTGTTTTTTTACACAGCTCTTGCATCGGGATCTAACAATCAATCAGAACAGATTCCATTTTCCTTGAATGTTTCAAATCAGCTGATGTGGTCAAGACTCTGTTTTCCAGTTGACCGAACCCACCTTGACTTTGGTTTGACCCTGAAACAACATTGAAGGGAAACAGAAATTCACAAAACACATGAAATTCCTCACAAAGTTTCCTTATTAAAAAACCTCAGTACTGTTTTGTTAAAAGACCAACCCCGCATATGTACACAAGATCCCTTATTCAGAATAATAAATACAGTATTACCATTGATAAAGTATTTCAAACACGTTTGGTTTTCATACTAATCATTTTATTTTAGAATGGTAACTGATGGTCAGTTCATTTCTGAAGGATAAAAATCAAATCTGGTTTTATGGGGAAGACAAAACTGCTGGTTCAGTTTCTGTTCAGAGAAAATGTTGACGAAGCTTCCAAAAAGAAAGAACTAAAACATCTAGAGAGCTTCTGGATGGACTTTTGGTTTCAGAGCTAACAGTAAACCCAAACTGAGCAGAGAGGAAAGAGTACATTAAAGGGGAGGCTCATGTAATAAAAAATACAATAAATAACTGAAAATCCCTGGTAGAGGAGCTATCATAATGTGGGATTACCTTTTTTTATTAAGTATTTTATTTAACTATTTACTAAAATATTTTTACAATGAGTTTAAAATTCTTTTTTAAATACATTTTCTTAAAGTCTTGTGGATTCATAGTTAAGTTAAAATACTTTTACCAGGAAAGATTAGTGAATATAGATCACAGTGCACAATAATCATTATTAAATAGCAAGGAGTGTAACTTATATTTGTATTGATTAACCTCTGCTTGATTAAAAAAGAATTTTTTTTTGTTTTTATTTAGGGTAGAAAAAGACAATTAATGGAAAATTCTCTAGCACCAATGTGACAAAAACTCCTCCACAATCAGTAAAATTATTGTGCTTTATTTTATCTTAGTTGAAATGCCCACAAGTCATTATTTTCTCAGAGTAACAGAGAAAGAAATCTAACCCATATACTGTAAACATTCACATTATTTGATTTCTTATGTATTCTTGAGTAAAGTCAGCACAAAATAACACATTTTATATAGTAAACAAAAGAAAAAGACAAAAAAAACAAACAGTTATAGGCATCACTCCAAACCATTGGCTTAGATTGTGTTTTGAGGTTGATCTGCACGGTGCACCCATCAGCTCAAATTGCACATAGTAGGTTAAGGTTAAGTCTAAGACAAGTGCCACTCCGGTTGGCCAAAAACTCCTATCCCAAACTCACCCGTCCTCGTATGCCTCTGCAAGTACAGAAATGTGCTGTCGCCTCCCTCTGCTCCCGCTGCCAAAGCGTGATGTCACCAATCAAGACGCCATTGTTTGGCCAATGAGAGGGGACGGCTCCAGTAAACGGGCTTTCTGCTGCAGTTCATAACCTTCACCTCTTCAATCTGAAAACCAGCGTTTCCCATCAGAAAGATGTCATGAAACTGGATGTCAAGGCACTTCGCCACGTGAGGATCTTGTCTTTGTGTGTGACACGTTTTGTGAGGCAACAAAGTAATTCAAAGAAAACTAGTTATGCAAAAAGTTTCTCACACTTGGCAACTCCAATTTGTAGTCATTGGAAACACTCGTGAACACAGCTAACCTGGTCTGACCCGCACCCCCCAACGTCAGATATATCATCATATTAAGACACTCTTTTATCCAACATTAAGGTCTGTAATTTCCCATCATCTCCATGTTCCACACAAAAAGAAATCTTCCAGTTAGGTGTTGGGTTTTATCGTCTTTCTCTGTTTTATCTGTCAGTTAGAGTGAAATATTCATCATCACCATCCTCAGAAGCCACCAAATCCCTTTTGGGGGTCATGATCGGTGTAGTCATCCCTGTTGGGCGACGGTGAGGTTCACCCAACACACACCTGGGGACAATTTAGAGACACCAATTAACCAATGACAGGGGGGCTCAAACTGGGTGAGGGGAAAATACTTTTCATTTCTTGACAAAGAACAGATATATATCTAAATTATTTTATTTATTTATTTTTTAACCAAAATTACTGTAAATTTCACATTTAAAGAGCAGAAATTAAATTGAGAAAATGTCTGGAAAAAAACTCATTTGGTCAGCATTAAATCTGAGTTCAGATGAAATGCTATATATTATGTATTATCAAATGCTCACCGTAAACTTCTACATTTGAATTATGTAAACAACAGATAACACAAACAGTTGTCTTATTCAGACGAACGAACGACGCTGAAGGCTCTGAAGCCTGCCACACGTTTACGACGGCTAATTTAGCCAATCACATTTGAGGAATCGACACACACTTCTTAGAAAGTGCTGGAGGCTGCATGTTGCTCATTTTTGTTTGTGGAATTTTGAATGCAGGCCAGTTAAAAAAAATAGGAATTACTTTTCCTACTTGGTCTTGCCTGGATAAATGAAGGTTAGATAAATAAAACTTTGAGCCACAGGCCAGACTTTGGACATGCCTAACCTATGGAGCATGTTTTTGGACTGTGGGAGGAAACTGGAGTGCCCAGAGAGAACGTGCAAACTCTACACAGAAAGGACCCAGCTGGGATTTGAACCAGCGCCTTCTCACTGTGAGGGCTAACCACTGCACCACCGTGCAGCCCTGAATATTTATCAACGCTTGTAAATATATAAATTAGAGATTTTTCAAAAATACACTTGTTTGATTTTAGGAACTTTGATGTTCAGCCGGTAAAGCAGAAAACAGCAGGACATCATCAATATCATGTGGTCTAACCGGTATATTTCCACAAATACCTTTTTATTCTGGGTTACCACGTGAGTCATGAATATTTCAGCGTCAGCGTCGTGAAAGATGTGTGATGGAAAATTACAGGCCCAATAAATGAAGTAGAAAGATTTAAAATGTGTTCACTGTCAATAATTGCAAACACCGTCTCTGGTAAATATAGATATGTTGAAAATAATTGATACTTTATTCATTTTATTCATTCTATGGTTCTCACCTCCATCCGTGCTTCCTGTTCCCACTCTGTTCTATTGCCCCGCTATGACCCCAAATAACACGGTGGTCCTGCATGAACTGGAGTTGCCAAGTCACCAACACAGGTACCAAAGTGTGAGGTTTGGTGACAAAACAAGGTAAAAACCAAACGATACCCCACAAAGCTGCCCGCAGGTCGAGCTAACGTGTAGCTTTTTGACTTGAGCTTTGATTTTCATACGCAGTAAAGAGAACCAGGCATTTCCACATAAAATACCCACAATTCCATGTTTTACTATTTACAAACTCATAAATATATATATATATATATATATATATATATATATATATATATATATATATATATATATATATATATATATATATATATTATATATATATATATATATATAGTCTACATCAGGAATGACCCCCACCAGCCACCACCACCACCCTACCTAAACTATCATACAAAAAAACCAACAGACCATAAAAAAGTAAACACAAATAAAATAGAGTATTTCTATCAAAAGAAAGAAAACTGAAACGACGCGTTTTCATTTTCCTTTGGAGAGTTTTGCTTTGTTGATCTGAAGCAGTACTTGTGATGTTGAGCCCTCGGGAGATTTTAGGACCTGAGTGTCTTCGGTCAGGTGCAGATCACAACAGCTCTGAGATCCCTGGGAGGGGCCGGGCCCCGAGGCCCGCGCCCCGTCTAACCCTACACTGAACATACAAAGGAAAACAGCTTTTAAAAAAGGGATACAGATTTTGGAGAAGGGGAGGGGGGGGGGGGTACCGTCAAAAGGTGGTGTCGTCCCCGCCCTAAGATTCGGGGGACTGCTCTGACAGGGAGTTGAGCAGGTTTTTGTGTGCTGAGGAGTTCAGGTAGCGGGGGTACGAGTCTCTTTGCATTAAGGTGTAGATCTGCAGCTGGGCGTCCTCAAACGTGTGCGAGGTGGGCTCCACCATGTTCCGGTTGATGGTCTCACGCACACGCGAGTCGAGGCTAACCTGGGAGGACATGAGAGAAAATAGGAAGTAGAGACAAAATAGACCCCCTCCGATGACCGTTTGATCTACTTACAAAGTGTTCCCCGTGGTCTGTTCATTAGGATTATGTTGTTTTTAGCCAGATTCCCCCCACTAGATAAAAAACCCTGTGTCGACATAGTTTCTGCAGAGCAGCTGGAATTTATTAAAAATTCACCTCTGTGTTGTCTGTGACTGTTGGTGCGGAGCAACCCCACCCCCTCTTCCCCTCCCCATTGCAAAGAGCAAAATGTTTTGTCCTCCATCATCAAATAAACCCCCCAAGAACATGTTACAAACACCAAAACACCATTTTCATTGCGTTGGGTCAATATTTTATCTGTTAAATCCTCTCATTACAATAATTTCCAATTTAAAAAAAAAGGCTACGTTAAAAAGAACATTTTTGGTCGGTTTAACCCTCTAAAAGTTTGTTTTAGTTTTCATTTGACAAATCTGGACATTTACCATATGACAAAAAAAGGTGGATATTTCTTTACAGTATGGTACTTACTGTGTATCTAAGTAGTAACTACATAGAATCTCGTTGTACCAACTGGGTACTTACGTGGTCCTTGCTGTGTATTTTATGTGGTACTATTTGGTTCATAAGTCTATTGTGAGATTTACCACATGCAAGGACAGGATGAGTATAATGTTTAAAAAAAGATAGCAGGTAATCAGAAACTACCTTTGAAATTTACTTAGAATTTACTTTCTACTTCCTTAGTTCATGTGTGTTTCATGGTACTCAAGAGTATAGGTATTTACACATCTGGTACTTCATTTGGTTTTGTAAATGGTATTTACTATTGGTGAGAAGAGGGTAATAAGTACACAGAAAATACCATTTAATGTATGTGAAATTTACATCTTAAGGTATAGTGTGTTTCATAGTACTTCCCATTTGTAAGGAGAGAGTATTTACACAGAAACGACTTTTTAAGTACAATGAAATTGGACTGTAGAAGAAAGTCAGTCCTACTTCTACTGTTTTACAGTAAAGTCGAGACGGCAGTTTGTGCCATGAGCTTTTGGAAGCTTTAGCTGGAGAAACATAAACGTTCCCAAAAGTGAGGTCTGCAGAAACTCTACAAACACCAACATGTAGAACTTTGTGTCACCTGGCAACACTACAGCCACTCATCCACTGTCTGATGTCCCCCAGAGGATTCTGAACAACGGACACCAAGCCGGGGGGAGGGACGGCCACCAGAGCATTTAAAAATGACTGGTCAAGCAAACAGAGCAAAAGGAGTTTTGTTGAGTCCATCCATTGGTCCACCTATGTGCCAGTCCTAAAACACGCCATCACTAATGGAGACTTGGAGCTGTAATAAAATGTTGCTGTAAAGTTGAAATTTTTAACATAGGAGTCGATGAAAAAGGCATTCCTTTCAAAAATCTGCCTCTGTTGGTCTTTTGAGGAACTGCAACATTTTTTAATTCCTTCAAATTTGGGAATGTAACGTGGGGAGACATTAAAACCTCGACTCAAAGACGGAAAGATGGCCTTAAAACAAAGACTTTAGGTGTTTCACAGACTTACACCTATGCATTAGTATATTATTCCTATAAAGCCCCAGCCTGATTAAAATGGTGTTTTTAACACAGTCTTGTGGCATTTTTCTGATGATGATGGAGGACACGTATGAAGAAAATTACCATCAAATTTTGTTTCTGAGTATTTTTTATTCTAATCATTCTGAATCAGGAGCAACGATGTTGTCTCAAAAAGAGATTATTTGTGACGATCTGGTCCGCAGTGAGGAGGGGAAAGGGAGGGTGGGATTGCTTCACGCCAATAGCCCCGCCCACAACTCGGAGGTGAGTTTCTAAGGACCTCCTGCCGCTCTGCAGAGACTATGTTCTAGAAAACAACACCGGATTTTAGATTTTGGCTAAAAACGTCATCCTCATAACAATAAGACCACTGGGAACACTTTGAAAATAGATTAAAAGATGATAACGGTGCGACTTGACTGTTCACAAAGACTTATTTAAACTAGTGTAACTACCTGTAAAGCTTTTTGAAAATGTAGACTATCACATCTTGTTTTCTCTAAGTGTTTTCATCTGTTTTAGGATTTTTTTTCTAGTTTTTCAGCTGAAACAGCTGAAAACTGAAATAAACTGGTGTGTTTTCCGTTGTCCCTTTAAAACTTGAGTTCAGGAGAATTAAACATTTTTTAAACATTTGGATCCAGACTCTGTTCCCAGAGTCCAGTCTTTGGTAAAAGTGAAGCTAATAGGCTCAAACCTGTACTTTTTAGGTCTACTTCTCGGGTGTAAAAGTTTTATTTTGCTATCGTAGATCAGTCACTTCATGTATTTCAAGCTTGCTTCAAATTACCCTTAAAGGAAAAATGAAGTCCCAGATCAAACAGTTCTAAGATCCACTCACAACCATAAAATTATAGAATAAATTTACCATAAATGTGCAATTTAAAGAACATTTGGCCCAAAGATATAACACAAACAGAACCATTTAATCCTATTTTGCCAATAAGAAGATCCTAATTCTTGGCAAATCAATTGTTTTTCATTTAAACAAACTTCATGAGAACCATGTCAGAATCGTGATCTCCCCACCTCTTTTGGCGACAGAATGGAGATGTAATCCTCATAGATGACCCGAGCCTTCTCCTCGATCATGCTCTTGTTCGTCTCTTTGCTGAACTCCTCGCAGGCTAGCCAGAAGAGCATGTTCTCCTCGCTGAACTCGGTGCGAAGAAACTGTCGGAAGCAGTTCCTCCCGGCCGGGCAGCCCATGAGCTTATCAAACGACTGCCCCCACGAATGCACCTCCTCCAGGGTGGGCTTGGGACTGGAGGCAAGGAAAAACATTAAAGGGAAACAATGATGCACACTTAATTAATTTGACGTGCATGACGGTTATTTGCATTGAACTGAGCTGACCAGTCTTCACAGTCTGCGGTCCCTTCTTTGACGTCATACGATGTTTTTCTGTTCCGGTCGTCCCGGTCTTCATTCCTGATGATGAAACAGACACAAAAACACAACAAAAACGGTTCAAGCTTAAACCCAAACTTCACTTCAGGGATTTCCTGCTGCTTATGAACATTGAAGATGCTTAAGGGGGGGTGACACGTCTGAACCAATCCATTTTTAAACTTTACAGTGTTGTCTGATGAAAACGCTTTTTTGTTAAAAGTCCGACTCCGACCATCTCTAGATCTATTTTCAAAGTATTCCCAGCGGTGGTTTAATTATGATGATGCCATTTTTAGCCAAATTTAAAAAAATTAGTCGTTTTCTAGAACATAGTTTCTGCAGAGTGGCAGGAGTTCATTAGAAACAACTTGCTGAGAGCTCTCTGTTTACACGCTCTACGGCTAGCTTACAGCCGCTCACAACCCCAAGCTAACGTGAAAGGTCCAACAGAATACGGAGCAATGCTTGAACTATCCAGCCGTCCAGTTCGGATCCAGATTCCAGCTCAGACCAGGAAAACAAAGACGTTCATTGATCTGTTTGTCTGCAGGTGGATGATCCGAAAGGGGCGGAGCAGGTAGACTGTGGCCCCGCCCAGCATATCTTCTACTTCACAAATACAATCTTTTGCAAACTGCATTTCACATCTGCTTATGATTCACAACAATTTGAACAAAGAAATACTCAGAAATGCAATGTTAGGCTTCATTTTCTATTTATATGTCCTTCTTTATGAAAAAAATGCCACAGGAACGTGTTAAATACACAAAAAAAACATTTTCGTTGGAGTGGGTCTTCAACTTAAGTCATGTCCTGCTGCTGCAGGCATTAAAGATGCTTCTACACCAATCAATCCATTCTCATCGATCTTTAATAAAAGTCAAGACTGGGTCCACATGTGAAACAAGCCACAAAATGTTCAGGTTTAGAGAACTGCCTTTTGATTGAACTGTTGAAACATATGCAGATTGAACTGATCTCTTTTCCTGGTGTCAATAAATGAGCTCATATCACTCCTCTGCTGTCTAACCTTCATTGCCTCCCAGTCAAATTTAGAGCAGATTTGAAAATGTTAGCCCTTATTCTTCATCTCGTCCTCTGAGGGGCTGCAAACCAAAAACGTCTGACTGCTGTAGAATCAGAGAAGAGCTTGTTTTCCAAGCAGTTATTCCTCGTCTTTGGAACGCCCTCCCTTTGTCGTTACGACAGATCGACTCTGTTAGGTGACTTAAAATACAGACTTTTATACGGCAAAACTTTTTGTTAGGCTTTACCGTGACTAAATCTTTATTTTATTTCGTTGGTGATAATTGTTCTACTTCCCTGTTTCGGCTTCATTTGATGCTCCCTTTTACAATTGTGAAGCACTTAACTGCTATAGAAACAGACATGTGCTTACTTGACAGAATTGAACCAGAAAATGTATCAATTAAAACAGGAAAACAAATACTGCCTGTGCATGAAAATGTCTAAAAGCAAAGCATCAGTTTGCAGTACTAGACCTAGTCTCATGGATGGCAGCTGCCTTCTTAGACTGAACTATCTGATAAAAAACAACTTGGACTTGTGGCTGTTTACCTTTAAATGATCAAACGGTTAAACCCCGTTCAAGATTTAAATAAAGCTTGCCTCAAGCTAAATTAGAATTGATCTCAGACTGTCAAAAATAAAAAACTAAATGCTTTTTTGAAAAGCAGGGAGAGGCGTGTCTAAAACCTGACCAGGTACGATTCAATTTAATAAACTGAAAACCTTTATTAGTATTGTTTTAGGTTCTTAAAAATGATCAGATCTTGCAGAAATATTTGTCAACACATATCCGTATTAATACAACATGCAATTATGTGTATCTAGAAGTGTATTTATCATTTTATCTGAACTCTGCCCCAGATTTTGGCTGTTTGCTTGCAGGAGCTTGTCATCTGCTGAACGTCTCCGTTTTCCCTGTGTGGCTGCGTTGATTTAATCAGAAAAGAGCCCGACTCCTCATAAATAAATAATAGATAAGTCGGATTCTGATCTGTCGATATCATAGACGAGAAAGGAGCTTACACGGATATGCGGTTTAAAATTAGTTTGAGCCTTTTCCAAATGTAATGAAGCTGCTGCTGGGCGGACGTGCACATATTTCATGTGAATCTGTCAGGAGCATCAGGCAGAGGCTCGGGCCTGCTGGTGAGACGCAGCGGCTGTCTTGCGTGCAAAAATGTCGCCCATGCTGTGGCACAGTGAGCGACTTCACCGCTTGAGAAGAAGACTTACCAGGAGCAGCTACAGCAGCAGCACCAGCAGAAGCAGCACGCATTTGAGCCCCGTGGGTTGGCCTGGCCCGGCTGGTCCTGCTGGGCCGGTGCAGTTCCCCCCGCTGCCGACTCCTGCTGCACCGACATCTGCCTCTTTCGCATCTCCATCCGTTCTGATCCCATGGGCTGCAGTCAGGGGAGAGGGAGGCCAATGAGTGTTGATGTCAGGAATTGTATGTAACTGAGATTTTATCGTGAAGGAAAAGCTCTTGGCCCGCAATGCATCAGTGTGATGGAAATGGATGCCAGCGTAATGAGTGGAGCAAGGGCAGGATGAGCCGTGCTTCAGGCTAATATGACAACAGAGGTGATGGAAGTCTGAGATCCAGACCAGCAGTCCCTCTTCACCAGCATATTACTGGTTAGAATTGAATCTATTTCAATGATGGCACACCTATCGGGTATATATGTACCTGTGTTGGTATTTCCTGTGCAAAGGAAGCCATTTTTCTTCCAGAAATGTAAACATAAAGGGGATTTTCTTTTTAAATATCCCACCTGCAATTGTTAAAGCAGTCCACATGGGGGTTTGTGAAGCTCTTTGCAGGTGTGTGTGTGTGTGTGGGGGGGGGGGGGGGGGCTAATATAATTACACACCTATTTAGGATGTGAACTACTCAAGCATCAGATTTGTATGGGCCCCCAGGCTGCATGAGGAATCACTGTGTCACTATTGTGACTGTAAGTCTCTGCGGTGTTCATCAGAACCCCCCCCCCCCCCCCCCCTCGGATGGTAGGCCTGTAGACAGTGGAGCTCAGCTCACAGAAGGACTTCTTGTCTGATTCTGGAAATGTGTCATCACCAGGTCAGACGCTGCCAAATCCTGTCAGATCATTTATGTAACAGAGCTGTCGCTTCTGACACATGGCATCTTCCCGCCACTACCTGCCTGACACAGCGAGCCCTGTTCCAAACACATTTTGGGGGGGATGATGAGAGCGCGGGGCCTGCTGAAGCCGCAGCTCCGGAATCTGGAAACCGCAACATCCTCTCCATGAAAACAAAACCAGTTCCAAAATGGATCCGCGGTTTCGCCTCCCCCACCCCCACCCCCCACCCCAAATCCGAGCTGGCATCAGCATCAGCCGCAGGTTCCGCGCGCCTTGCCAAAATGACACATTTTACGCGTTGGGGTGTCGGGCGCTTCAGAGCTGACAGCATCGCAGTGCGCTTCGGGTTGACTCAACAGCTATAGCCGATGGAATTGGGGAGGTGGGGGTGGGGGGGTGATAGTATTCATTCAAAGAAAAAAACCCAGGAAAACGCCAGCTAACCCCCACCCCCACCCTCCCACCCACTCTACAGCCTTGCAGCACAAACGTGAAGGACACCGGGATTAAAAAAAGGCTTCTGACTGAGCGGGTTCACATCCAAACCGATCCAAGAGGCGCATCACAGCAGCGGAGAGTGGAGAACCGTGGCGCTCCATCTGCCCAAGACAACCGCCGAAAAGGCACCTAACCCTCTGAAGCCAAACATGCCATCAAAAACGACCAAGAAAACGCTCCGAGCACGAACACCATCACGCAGGGACGCGTCCCTGTCCAACAAATACTCACAATTTCACCATGTATGCACAGCACGAAGAGGGAAACCTGAGCCTTGATTACATCCGATGGAACATAAGGCTTTTTTTTCTCCTTCACCGACCGGCTGCTTCAAATCACTACGCATGCGTCCCTCTGCAACCCGTAGTAGCCCAGTGACGAGAGTAAAATCCCGACAGTATGACACAGGTTCAGCTGCTGCCCTATTGCCCATCGAGCTGAAGGCGAGAGCGCAGAAGCAGAACATTCAAACAGGACATTTAAAAAATCTGTCGGTTTTTGTTCTGAGCATCTTAAATGAGTGTCAGGAACCTAAACTTTCGCCTAATTCAATTTCCACGATGCTTACAAATGCATTAAAGGAGTACTGA
Organism: Oryzias sinensis; assembly: GCA_037389245.1. Taxonomy (NCBI): domain Eukaryota; kingdom Metazoa; phylum Chordata; class Actinopteri; order Beloniformes; family Adrianichthyidae; genus Oryzias; species Oryzias sinensis. The sequence goes on from CM074494.1 coordinate 30,397,423, forward strand.
GTAAATAAAAGTTGAGATTCTGGGTCTAAAGTCGCTGTCTGTGGTGCTGAAACAGCTGGTGGAGCATTTTCATCTGAATGACTGTCATTTTTTAGGTGTTATTTGAATTTTTAGTGCTTTGAGTTTCAGAGGGATCGCATGCACAGTGACGTGCGTGTGTATGAGTGTGTGTGTGCGCGTGTTTGTTAACTTTGTCTATTGTGCAAGCAGCAGTGAAACAATGCGAATCCTCTCCATCGAATCTGGAAATTTGTATCACCCCCAGCATGAATGAGAAAAGCAGAAATTATGGGCTGGATATACATCCTTAGGGTGTGCAGATGATGTTTGTGTTTATTTTGTATTATTTCCCTCATTGAGGATTGTGTGTTCTTTATTATCAGCAGAACAAAAACGACACTGCCATCTGAAGGAAGCAGTAAGAACAGCATGAACATCAAGTTCTGACAGGTGCCTTATTTTTCAGACACATCTTTGTTTTATTTTAATTTTATCCAGTTTCATTGCTTCCTTGTTATTCTTATTAGGTCTATTATGTCATGTTGAGAAGAAATTTTTATGATGTTTTGGAATCAATCCGGTGAATATAAATTGTTACAGGCAGTTCAAAACTACAAAGATATTAACACCTTTCTTTTCAAATTCCCTTCATGTCCGTCATTCTCTAATCAGCAGATGGCAGTCTGCACTCAGCACCTGTACATTCTGCAAAACTCCAGCCAGACACACCTTTATCTGTCGGCTCAATTTGCTTCGCTGCTTTCATGCTGTTGCATTTCGGTGCCACATTGTTGGTCAAGATGCCTCCCGATGCCGTGAAAATCAATGTCACTTTCGAGTGGAACCACATAAATGTGAGCATGGAGACTCGATAGAAACCAGGTTTTTTTATGTCACTCTGCACAGATCTGGTGTTTTTGATACTGCAAATATTCTTCATATAAACAGCTTTTTGTGTCTTTTAAGAGAAAAATATGTATATTTCCTCCAGTAAAGACTTGCTCTGTTTTATTGATATTCATAAGTGTTCAGAGCATTCAGACATCCTCATCCTCCCTGATTCCAATAAAGGAACTGTTACCTTCTCCCTTCATTTAACACCTCCTCTTGTGGTGGTGTTGTGTAACCCAGACCCACAAATAGGCTTGTATGTTCCACAGAGGCACATATGCGATGAATAATACTTGTGTGATTTAGCAAGGTGGTGCAGGAATGTCTGAATGAACAAGGTCACGCAGACGAAACAGGTGAATCCAATGTATTCAATGTTTTACGAGGCACCCAAAAATGTACTTTATGTTCAATCACAGTAACTCAACATGAGAAGACTGGAGACGAGTGGCACTATTTTATTATCTCATCAGGACCTCATGCTTCCCATGAGCATCTGTTTAGTCACAGCAAAACATCCTCTTTTCCCATCATTTCCAAGTGTGCTGATGAAGGTGCTATTTTCACACTAAATGTCATTCTCATTTTCATGAGGTGCAATCAGTGTCTTCCTCCTTGTAATCAACTCGTGGTCGTGTCATCAGTTGTCTTTGGCGCACTCTAACCACCAATATAGAACCGAACTTCAAATTCCTGTCCTTTATGCAGACTGGCTTTAAATTATAAATATTGGGGTTTCAGGTGTTCAGAAAATATTTGAGAGCTTTTGCTCCTTACAAAGGTTCTGGGAGACAATGCAGGAGCCTGGCGTCCCATACAAAAAGACTCAGAGACAGTAAATGCCCCCAAGCTGTCAGACCACAGAATTCTTATTGGTACCCTCAATGATCCCCCAGGACTACGTACGTCACTATATCTCTTTCAATGCTACTGTTATATGAGCGATAACTGGCTCCCAAACCCATTGTAACTCTACCTGTGGCTTTAAATTCAATCCTTCCCACGCTTTCGTATTTAAACCCTTTACCTGTTCTGTGTATTTGACTGTTCTGTCCTGCAGCAGTCCTGAACTTAAGGAGCAGATTGTTTTTGCAATGTTTCCTTCTACCTGTGCCTCTGAGCGAAAACTTTACCGCTGCCACATACTCAAAATTCATCCAAATTTGCACACACCTAGTACACGGGGAAAATAGGGATTTTTGGGCATAGTGAATGACCCCCCCCCCCCCCAAAAAAAAAATTATGACATCATAGCTAGTTTTAATGACCTTTGACCTCAGGAAGAGGCCGCTGTCTTGAATTAAAAAAAAAAAACCACTTTCAGTGCCAGCTACAAATTTAAACCTCTCCAAGGGTTTTTACTTGATCACATTCTAACTCCTTGAGCAGCATTTGGAAGATACTGGGGAAAAACTTTGGTTTTAGGAGTTCTAGATTTTTATTGGCATTAGTGTGACGAGCTCACAAAGGTAAATCTATTCCTTGCATATTTTTGACCAGAATATTGTGCAAAATTCATCATAAATCCCTGACTCAAGCTGAACAAAACGATATAACATACACGGTGAATATATTAGAATTGTTGGTGTGGTTAAAAAAAAGGTCTGTTACCTAGGAAACCAAAAGATTAACTTTTGATGATTTTTCTAAAAATTACAAAGAACTGTTCATCCCCCTCCAGGTGACCAAAAATGAAAATGGTTGCCATGGAGATAAAAACCGATAGAAAAGCCGGCATTTTAAAAAAAATTATGTTTTTCATATTTTTATGTTTCAGCAAGGCAAACGGTTCTTCTCATTCCAATCATTTCATGGCATTGGTGGCCTTGCGTTGATCCTGCATATGACTAATGATTAAAAAAGAAAAAGAGAGACTGCACTTTAGATTGGAAATTACAATCAGAACAAATGTAAACAGGAAAAAAAATCAAAGAAAAGGAAAATAACTTTAGGTCATTGAAATGTTAACCCAAACAAATGTAGTTAAAAGATCTTCAAAGCAAATTTTTATTAAACAAAATAATCATGATTTTTGAAATATTCTCTTCTGTCTGTCAGGCGTGACAGGAACGCATTAGTTAATAAAGAAGACAAATGTATGTAATTCACAACCAGTCTGAAAACTAAAGCTGTGATTAATAAAATGGATTATTTTACTGCAAATATGCAACATCAATTCATCAATTCTAATGCAATTTGACATATAACGTTAGGAAAAAAAAGCAGCTTTCCTGTTGTCAAACTTTAAGTAATAATACTTTTATCTAAAAATGTTACTGTAGTTTGATTGACATTCCCAGTTATGTGAAAACTATTTTTCATACCAAAACCAAACTTTCACAAGTAAACTGATGTCAATTCATTTTCTGGAATCTTAATTTGAATCTAAGTAAAAGTGAAATCCATGATCACATTGATTCAGTAGTTTAGCAACAATAGCCAGAACTGTGAAAAAACACTCCAGCTGTCCTCCAGGGAGGTCAATGGGCACAGAGAGTGCACGCTCCAGCCCAATCAGGACAATAATAGCAGGACTTCTGAGCATCCCCCAACCCCAGGCACGAGCCAAGGCTCCCCAAGGGAGACCCGCCCCATGCTCCAGGCAGCCCCCCCACCCAGGCAGAGGGAGGTCAAGGAATGAGCAAGCAAGGGGCTGCCCGGGAGGAGGACACTCAAGAGAAGTGGGTGTCCCCCAAGAGTGTTGTAAACATGGCCCCACCAGGCTCACCTGGAATTTTGGCGAAGCCCAGCGCTCAAGCCCTAGGACCAGAACCCACACCACAGGGACACGGACACCCCCAGGATCAGATGCGATGTGATCCCTGGCTCATGGTCTTGCCAGAGAACTTATCGATCCATCTCCCTGCGTGGAGAGAGGGCCGCCGGGCCCAGGGAGCCAGCACCCGAGGGACACGGCCGCCGTTGCCGAGACCCTAGTTCCCCCCATGAGGGATGAGGTAGGGGACAGAAGATCAGAGGTCCCACCTTTCTTGTATAAATAATGTGTGATGTGTGCTAGCCTTAGTCTGTTAACCTGACAACCCAGAGACGAGACCCGGGCGCAGAGCAGCAGTGTAAAACGCTCCTCTGAGCCTCCCTTAGGGTTAGTGCCGGTGCAAAACCCATGCAGGGAAAGTCAAGCAGGTCCTAGCTTTAGCTTATGTGCTGAAAGACAAATGAAAGGACCGCGTCATAGAAACCTTAAAGTGACAGACGGCAGTTCTCACAAGCAGAATTATGATGTAATTAAATGCGGTTTATTAAACATTCGATCCATTTCCTCCAAGTCCCTCTTAGTCAATGAGTTAATTAATGATAACAACCTTAGTCTACTAGCCTTAACAGAAACCTGGCTCCAACAGGATGACTATGTTAGATTGAATGAAGCAACCCCCCCCCCCCCCCACTTATGCTAACTATCGGAAATCCAGGATTTCAGGGAAAGGAGGTGGTATGGCAGTAATATCACAGTCTAGCTTACTAACAGGAAGACTCGAAAACCTGTTTTACTCATAATTATTTATCGCCCCCCCGGCCCATATTCAGAATTTTTAACTGAGTTTTCCGACTTCCTATCGACTATTGTCTTAGATTCTGATCAAATTTTAATATTAGGGGATTTTAATATTCATGTTGATGACCCCAGTGACTGCCTAGGAAAGGCTTTTGCAGCTTTATTAGATGATGTTGGTTTCACCCAAAGTGTGAATGAACCCACTCACTGTCATAAGCACACCCTGGATCTTGTTCTAACCCATGGGATAGAGATCAGCCAGCTGAGTGTCCTTCCTCTTAACCCCATCATTTCTGATCACTTTATGATTACCTTCCAGTTTACACTGGAACATCCTTCTGCCCCAGTGAATAAGAAACAGCTTAGAAGAACCTTAACTGACCGTTCTGTGTCTGAGTTTAAACACACAGTTCAGCCAGTACTTAGTGATATTCTGAGAAAATACTCTGAGTCCAGCTCCCATAGCATCAGTCCTAGTAAAAATGACCACTTTGTTAATGATGCCTTACAAGCCCTCAGGAGTACACTCCATGTTGTTGCCCCCTTGAAACCTAAGTTCGTCAGACAAAACCGAGTAGCACCGTGGTTTAACGCTGAAACTCGTTCTCTTAAACAAGAAACCCGTAAGTTGGAAAGAGAATGGCGCCGCTCCGGTTCAGAGCAGTCTCTGGATATCTGGAAACATAGCCTATTAAATTATAAAAAAGCTCTGCGTAGAGCTAGAAGCCAGTACTATTCAACCTTAATATCAGAGAATGGAAACAATCCAAGATTTCTTTTTAGCACTATTGCTAAATTAACTCGCAGTCAGAGCTCAGTAGAACCACATGTTCCTGTTTCTCTCAGCTCTGATGATTTTCTTACATTTTTCGATAGTAAAATCTCAAATATTAGACACAAGTTAAATCAAGTTATTCCTACAATCAGCCCAGAACAGGCTGAAGTGGTAGAAATGGAGGCAGCCATAGAAACCTCTGTAACATTAGACTGCTTCACTGCTGTGGATCAAGCGGAAATAACATCAATTATTACGTCCTCCAAATCCTCAACGTGTCTGTTAGACACAATTCCCACTAGACTTTTTAAAGAAACTTTTCCCCTAATTAATGATCCCATATTAACGATGATAAATGCCTCTCTGGAAACGGGTTACGTGCCACAGTCTTTTAAATATGCAGTTGTTCCTCTTCCTCTTCTGAAAAAGCCCAGTTTGGATCCTAGCGTGTTGGCCAACTATAGACCGATATCAAACCTGCCCTTTATTTCTAAAATCCTAGAAAGAGTTGTAGTTAAGCAGCTTTACTGCCACCTACAGGACAACTGCCTCTTTGAAGACTTTCAGTCGGGGTTTAGACCCCACCACAGTACGGAAACTGCACTAGTTAGAGTATTTAATGACTTGTTATTGGCCTCAGAAAAGGGACTACTTTCTATTCTGGTCCTGTTGGACCTCAGTGCAGCCTTTGACACTATCGACCACAGTATTTTACTCCATAGACTAGAGCAGGACATAGGGATCAGAGGATCTGCTCTCCAGTGGTTTAAATCCTATCTGTCCGATAGGTATCAGTTCGTTAATGTAAATGGCCATTCCTCTCACTGCAGTCGAGTTAACTATGGAGTCCCACAGGGCTCAGTCTTAGGACCCATCCTGTTTACGCCTAATATGCTACCCCTAGGAAACATAACCAGGAAACACAGCATTAATTTTCATTGTTATGCCGACGATACGCAGTTGTATTTATCCATGAAACCTGACCAGAATGACAAGATAGAGAAACTGAACGCTTGCATCAGAGACATCAAGACCTGGATGACAACTAATTACCTCCTCTTGAACCCAGAAAAAACTGAGGTCATTATACTTGGACCTAAAAACCTCAGAGATGCTCTGTCTGCTCAGATAGTCTCCCTGGATGGCATAAGTATAGCCCCCAATTCCACAGTTAGAAACCTTGGGGTTTTATTTGACCAGGATTTATCATTTAAGGCTCACATATCTCAGGCGTGTAGAACTGCCTTTTTTCACCTGTGGAATATTGCTAAGATCAGAAATATACTTTCTAAGAGTGATGCTGAAAAACTCATCCATGCATTTGTTACGTCGAGGCTGGATTACTGTAACTCCTTGTTAGCAGCGTGTCCTAAGAGTTCCTTAAGAAGTCTCCAGCTTGTTCAGAACGCAGCAGCTAGATTGTTAGCAGGAACTAGCAGAAGAGATCACATCACTCCTGTGTTAGTTTCACTTCACTGGATCCCAGTTGATTCTAGAATCAAGTTCAAGATCTTCCTGTTAACCTATAAGGCCTTACATGGAATGGCCCCGTCCTATATTAAGGACCTCATAGTCCCTTACCATCCAATAAGAACACTTTACTCACTAAATGCAGGATTGCTTGTGGTTCCTAGAATTAGTAAAAGTACGGTTGGAGGTAGAGCGTTTAGCCACCAAGCCCCTGTCTTATGGAATAAACTCCCAGCTCATGGAAGAGAGGCCGACTCAGTTTCTACATTCAAAGTTAGACTGAAAACATTCCTCTGTGGACAGGCTTATTGTCAGACTAGTTAGTATTCAGAGATTATTTAACTTAATGTTAAGTTGTTTAAATTAAACTTAATAATAACTATTTGTTTTAAAGGCTGCTAGAAGTTGAAGCTGGGGTAACTATGGTGCACTGGGGTTCTGTCCTCTTTTCTCTTCTACTTCTACCCTTCCTCTCCTCTATTTTTGATCATTATTCATCATTTAGTTCTCCATGCCTCTGTCTGGTGCAGTGCGATTCATGTATTGTCCCTCTTTTCCTCTCCCCTCCTGGGGAGTGGGAGTGCTTCCAGACTCCAGTTGGCTCATCCGTGCTCCAGTTCCTGACCGTCTACCTCGCCTTTGCTCCACTCCTACACCTGGCTGTGGTTCCTGTCTCCGGCTCATCTCTGGCTCGTCTCTGCTCTGTACCTGACCGAGTACCTCGTCTCTGCTCCTGCTCCTGCTCCTGGCTGTGGATCCTGTCTCCGGTTCGACTTGCGCCCCTGACTGTCCCCCCAACGACAGCTGGATGAAGCTCGTCTGCTGGACTTTAAATATGTAGTTGTAGATTTAGATAAGTTAATTCTTCTCTAAGAGTTCTGGTAAATTGCCTGTCCGTCCTGGGGGAGGATCCCTCCTTCACACCCCTGAGGTTTCTTTGTTTTTTCCGGAATCCGTTTTTTTAGGAGTTTTTCCTTACTAGGTAGGGGAGTCTAAGGGCAGGGATGCCAGTATAGCTTAGTCAGTTTGTTAGTTCATTTTAGTATTTTCCTATTGAACTCTTTGTATTCATGATCTTTTTGAGTTCATGTTTTACTTCGAAGCCCATCGAGACGACTGTGGTTGTGATTTTGGGCTATACAAATAAAATTGAATTGAACTGAATTGAATTGATGTGTGTGTTTGTGTGTGTGTGTTTTGGAGTGCATATTGTTGTGGCGTAAAGGGTGTGTGTACTAAAGGGTGCAGCTAAAGTTGGCGGGTAGGGCACTGAGAGGACATCGCCTGCTTGCTGGCAGTGATGTCCAGGCACCCCCCCCCCACCACCACCACCACCAAGGGTCCTACATGTCTAAGGTGCAGTTAAAAAAGAAAGCAGAGGGGCCAGAATCCACCTGCCAACCACGTCTAAAGTTTAGATCCAGATTCCAGCTCAGAGGAGGAAAACAAAGACGTTCATGGATCTATTTGTTTACAAGTGGATGCATCAGAATGGAGCGGAGCAGGAAGCTTGTTGCCCTTCCAGCGCATTTTCTACGTCAAAAAAACAATCTTTTTCAAATGGCATGTTTTCGTCTGCTCCTGATTCACAACAATCTGAATAAATGAATTCTCAGAAATGCACATTTGATCTTAATTTCCTTTATGCATGTCCTCCATCATGATAAACATGTCACAAAAACATGTAAAAAGCACCAAAAATTTGAATCTCCAACCAACCTGCATTTTTTGTTGGAGCCGTGTGGGTACATGCACTAAAGCCTAAGTTCAGGAATCCCAGCAAACTCTTCTATGAACTTCCATAAATGTGTGGCTGCCGTCGCTCTTTTTATTCAACAGGAAATAATCAAATTACTATGCAACAGCGTCACTTTTGCTCCAAGATATCTGGCCACATAACTTTGTGTGATATATGCTAATGACCTGAACCCAATCATCTCCCATCCTGACCATCCAATCAAAACTGGAGAAAGCTTTGTGGGTTCTCGTGGTTCTGCTGCAATCCCTTCCTTTCTGGGAATAGCAACAGGCTTCTCCTCTCTGCACACAGTGATCGGAAATCCTTATTCATCCATTTATCGGGAACAATTCTTTTCTCTACAAGATGACAGTGTTGGAGTTCTCAACACACTAATTTAACTGTTTTTATTTATTTCACACAGATGGTGCCTGTGCTGCATTTTGTTTGATGGCATAACTTTATTCAGAGTTCCAGTAACTTGAAGCAAACTATTTCAAGACTGACTATCTTCTTCTTTTAATCTTCTTAGGCTTTGTTCAGACTGGAAGGACTTCCCTAAATAGACATTCAGCTTGAAGAAAAAAAAAGGTTGCTGAGTCTCCAGCAGCTGCAGTCTATCTGAAATAACCACACTCTGGCACCAAAGATGTTTTAATTATGTTCTGCCAATTAATGAGAAGCTGTCTGGGGACTTGTTCATGTGCTGATATGAAGTGTTTTATTCAGTCTTAAATTCTTTGACAGACAATTGTTATCTGTGGCTGTTTATGGAAGCCGAAAAAGAAAATGTCTGTTTCTGTGTTGTCAGTCAAATCTCCCTAAACAGATTCCCTGTCAATCATTTTTGGGAAACTAGATGAGAAACAGACATTTCCTTGGGGGGAACAAAGCTAGGAGTTTATGACTATTGTGGTAACCCTTGATGGCAAATATTTCCATACCTCAAGGCAAACAATCTCCCGCTCCTCTCTGACAGGCCCATTGTAGTTGAGCTCATATCCCACGCTGTGCCGGCAGGCCCGGACCAGCCCCCGTATCCACTGCCACATCAGGACCCTGGCGTGTTTGATCCCCCGCAGCACAGACGTGGGCCGGATCTCCCACTGCCTCAGCACGCTAACACATGGCATGCTCCAACCACCAGGCCTCACTTGCCATGCGAGACCCCAGTTTGCATTAGATCACAGGACATCCACTCTTCCCGCTCTTTTCTTTCCCCCTCAGCTCTGAGACACATCATGGCTGCAAAAGGAAGGAAGAAGCATCTGTGAAGCGGACGAAGCAGAGTGTTTACAAAGGAGAGGGCAGAAGGGGATTAGGAGAGTGTTCCTACTGGATGCAATCCTGATTCCTCCGTGCTTTACTGCGTCTCACCAGCTTAGGCCAGATTAAGCGTGGAGGTTTTACTGTCTGAACTACACGGACAGAGGAAGGCCAGTGACAGGCATAGGATCATTTTTGATTGGAATAAACATCTTTGTCTTACAAAAGAAAAGAAAAATACTCGTAAAAGATGCAACAATATTTTCTACTTGTAATGTGACGTCTCTGCATTTTTAAGACTTACAACAAGGTGTGAAAAAATGATCTGACAAAAGACCTAAAATATCACATTTTTCATTGAATTAATTCATTTAAATCCTAAATTAATTGAAAATATAAACCCTGTTAAAAAATGTTATACTAATTAAAGTAAAACTGAAAATGTGAGGCTAATGTGCTTAAATGGCAAAGTTCTTTATGTGGCAGCCGGAAAACTGATTGAGCTACACTGATGAAAAAAGTAATTCATTCTAGCATGTCCTTTTTAAACACAATATAAAAAAGTGTTTCTGACCCACTCCAATGAAAATGGTGTTTTGGGTCATTTTAACATGTTGTTGCGGTGTTTTCCTTTGATGTGTGACGTCTGTTCCAGATAAGGATGTCATGAAGTCGAACAAAAACGTACCCCCCTTTTGTTTGGTTTCACAAAAAGCATTGATTTTACCTGAATATAATCAAGACATCAAAGACCCTCTGTGAGGAAAATTGCGTTTTGGTGGTTTTACCATGTTCTTTTGGCATTTTTCTTATGACGGAGGACAGATACAAAGAAAATAAATCTCAAATTTGCCATTTCTCTGAGTATTTTTTTTATTAAAATTATGCGAATCAAAAGCAGATGAAAAAAGGCTGTTTTTGAAAAAAAAAGTGTATTTTTAACTTAAAAATAAAAACGCTGGGTGAGTAACAAGCTCCCTGCAGACAAATAGATCCATGTCGGTTTTCCTTGTCTGAGCTGGAATCTGGATCTAAACTGTATGGCTGGATAGCTCTAATATTGCTCGCCATTTGTGTTGCATCAATAATGATAGGCTGGGGTTGTGAGTGGCAGTTATAAACAGGAGAACGTGTACACAGGTGGATGAAGAGAAATGTGGGTGGTGTGTCTCTGCATCAATTTTCCAGCCCAAAACTCAAAGGCAAATTTCTAATGAACTCCTGCCTCTCTGCAGAAACTTTGTCCTTGAGAAACGACTTTCTGTGTTTTTATCAGAAAACAAAAGTTTACACAGATACAAACATGCATAAATGTACGGTAATCAGAAGCAGTAATAAACCCAAACAAGGCTACATTCCCTGCTCCGACTTTCCTCAAAGTTTAATTTAAAATGTTGTTGTAATGCTGATGTTTTTTATTTTGGTCGTTTGGTTCATATTTAAATTTTTTAATGTATAGTATATTGTGTATCCCAAATATCATTGCCAGGAGCCCCCCTCCAGTGGCGCCCCAGGATTATCTAATAGCGCCCCTGCTTTTTGTAAAAACCCTGATAGTCACGCGCATGTGACCAACTGTCACATGACCAACGGTGACGCTGTGTTGTAGTCTGTAAACACAGTGCAGCATATTAGCTCGGTAAGTGCTTCATCCAAGGACTCGTGCTGATAATTATTTAGTCGACATGTTTATAATAAGCATAATATTGTTCCTTTTATCACACTGACAGATGTTTATCGTTTTTAATGCCATTTGCTAAAAACGAACTAAGCTAGCTGTTAGCATCTTCTGTATTTTTTCCGTGCTTGGTCAACCAGCAGTCCTGAAATCGCAGCGTTTATCTCACTGTATTTTAACATTTTTTTTGAAAAAAATAAAATTATGTATTATGGCTTTTGTGTCAATTGTTGAGGATTAAGCGTTCCGTAGAAACTCGTGACATTGATTGGATCACAAGTTGGCTAAATCGACCAGCTAGCTTGTTAGCATCGCGTCCTTCTGGGGAAATTCTCTTTAGAAATAAATAAAGATATTGTAAAATGACTGAATATATGTGAGTATCTATCCAGGTTACACCTTAGCAGCGCTCAAGAATGAGCTGTCATCGATGTTAAACCTCCGTTCGGACGCGTTAACCTCCACTGAGTGTAGGAAATGAAATACTTTCCTAACTAACGGACCCGGCGTTTCTGCTTCCTTCTGGGATCACAGCGGAGCCGGTGTACTCTGAAGTTCGATCCCAGTTCCTGGTGACTTGTTTAGGCTTGAGAGTAAAGGATGGACATCCGAGGGGCCGTGGACGCTGCCGTCCCCACCAACATCATCGCTGCTAAAGCAGCTGAGGTTCGGGCCAACATGGTCAACTGGCAGTCCTACCTGCAGTAAGTTCCTTCAAAATGCAGCACATTCTGTTTTTAATTGATCAATTCATCCATCCAGTCATTCATTCATCCATTCATTCCTTTAGCTACACACTTGTGGTGACATGCAGAGATGGTCAACTGCATAATAAAACTGTACTCCTAACAGTATTCTACTGCAACTAGGGATGAGTGTCGTTAAGGTTTTAACGGTACTACTGCTATAAAGCAGTGATCAAAAATCCCACCCCGCCACAGCTCAAGTTTATATCTTGGGGGACACACATAAACACTATTTTTATGCTAAAATTAAACAATAAAAAAGTTAGCATTTCTCTGAGCTTGTTGCCCTCCAACTGTAGCAGCTGCGGCGCGGAGCTACAATCTTTTTTCAAACTGCATTTATTCGTCTAGTCCTGAATTACAACGATTAGAAAAAAGAAATTCTTCAAACACAGTTTTAATCCTAATTTTCTATGTATAGGTCCTACATCATGAAAAAAATGTTACAAGTACTTGTCAAAAACACCAAAACCCAAATTTTCACTTGAGTGGGTCTTGAAAGAAAAACTCATGTTTTTGTTCTTTTGTACCAATTGTACTTAAAGCACTTATTTTTTACTAAAGAATGAATTTCAAAGAAAAGCAACTCTATTTTTGTTCTGAACTGTAACTTCCTGTTTTGTTTTGACTGGATCATGCATATATAACATAAGGTCTTGTTTTTCTATTTCTGGTTTATTCTGTGTTTTTATGTGATATAAGTAGTTGGCTTTAAATAGCCATGTGTATCATATGCTGAGTGGGATCTATCTTGAAGTCTTTTTCCTGATTGCTTTTCCTTTTCTAATCAGTAAAAAGATTCATCCCTACTGCACGCATTAGAACGAGACAGAAATGCTTCTCAGGGAGAAGTTTTTACAAAATCATCTATCGACAGTCATTGTTCTAAACCTGCTTTTGTTCCACTGGATTGTTTTGTAGAAGTCAGATGATCTCTGCAGAGGATTGTGAGTTCATCAAGAAATTTGAGATGGCCAACACTGAGGAAAAACAAGCCATTTTAGCTCAAGAGGGACATCAGGTGAGCAATCCTGTTGTTTGTACTTTTGATAAATGTTCTAAAAACACAATTTATCAAAGATGGTATTTGTATATAGCAAGGTGTGGAACTCAAGTGTAATATTTTTGTGTTACACAGCCCTGCCTCAGAGTCATAAGCCTGCTATAGTCTCATTAATGTTGAAATGCTTTTAATCTGAAAAACTAACTCCTCAGTTTGGCTTCCTTTAGCTGAGCTTTTTTTATGGCTCCTACTTTGTTTTAGTCAATTTAACTTAAGACCCATGAAGCTGCATTTGTTTGGGTCAAGATGGCAGAGAGGGTGTTTTTTTACTCAACATCATGTTTTTGTTACTGACCAGTGCGCAAAGACGTTTCTGAACCTGATGGCTCACATCTCCAAGGAGCAGACGGTCCAGTACATCCTGACTCTGATCGACGACACTCTGCAGGTACCAAGACGGGAAGAAAACTTCTCCAGACATTCTAGCTCTTTTTACAAACCCTTTGGAAGGGTTAGTTTTTACTATAATTGCATAGAATATTTTAAAATATTTTGAGTATTTATGTATGCATAAATAGTTAATAATGAAGACATAACGTTTAGTGATTTACTTGTTGCTCTTTTGGGTGAGTTAATTATAGCAAAATGAATTCGGGTGAGGCTGGCAGTGCAGACTCCTCCTGGAAGTGGCGCTTCCTCACTTTGTGATGTCACAACATAAGAACCCGCTCATATTCGTGGATTGGGAGGGGCTGGTGCTCAGAGAGCAGGTTTTTAGAGGAAAACTCAGAAATGCGTGAACGGATCAAAAATCCCGCTTTGGGGTTGTTTATAGTGAGGAATGAACATCATAAAACACTTTAAAGCTCACATATTTGTATGGTTTTTTTATGGTATGGTCATTTAGTTTCATAAAAATCAGCAGCAGATTTGAATCAAACTTGTAAAGTGGGTAACTTTGCAGCTTTCTTTCATCATCCTGATTCACTTTCCACCTTTAAAATAAAACTTGTTCCTATAATGGTAAAATCATAAACTCCCATCTTCTTTTTAACTTTTTTCAAGCGTTCGCAGTGGTCTTTTAAATATGATTATGCCGTTTTAACAAAAAAAAATGCTGATGTTTTTTAGGACATAGTTTCTGCAGAGCGGTAGGAGTTTCCTCCTAGTTGTTGGCGGTACCTTTGGATTGGAGTAACAGCTTCCCCTCCCCTTTGCTCCTACTCTGTCTAAAGAAATACTAAAAACTATTTTAATCTCATGTCCTCCATCGTCAGGATCTTTTTAAAGTATGTTTTATGATTTTGGGGAAACGCTACATATTTAAAATGCTGAAGGCTCCATGCAAAGAAACCCTGTTAATGTAAAAGCAGACGGTTTTGCCATCACAGATGAAAACTTTTACTTTGTTGATGAATTATGGAAATTAGCCAGATGGAGATTTGTTTTTATACTTTTATATTTGAAAGAAAGTCTTTTTAGAATATTTAATTTAATAATAATCCATCGTGGACCTAAGACTTTTCTTCACCGGTCCTTCAGGAGAACCATCAGAGGGTGAACATCTTCTTTGACTACGCCAAGAAGACCAAAAACACCGCGTGGTCCTACTTCCTTCCCATGCTGAATCGTCAGGATCTCTTTACTGTACACATGGTGAGTCACTCACAGGACTGGTTGGTGCCATTCAGCCACCATGAAGGTCAAAAACACATTTATCGACTTTATATTTTTAAAGTTATAACAGGTTTTATAGGATGTGACAAGCAGCCATGTATTGTCAGAACTGGAGTCAAATCCTCTGGTTTTCCTTCTTTTGACCAAACCACTGTCTGAAAGCTGCGGCAGACTTTGTTGTTAGAAGTTTCCAGTTTGGCCTCAAACTCTAACTTATGAGAGTCATTCCAGGACAAAGGGAAGGTGAGGAAAAATGGATCAGTTAACAAACCTAATTTTGACTCAACACATTAAAATAAGTTACATTTGTTCTGTGAATAAATATTCAGCACATATCGCTGTATTTATTTTTTTTTTTGCAGAGCTGCTTTTTTTCTTTTGCCCCCTTTTAAACTAGATTCCAAATGTTTGCCCTAAAAATAAGTAAATGTTTACTGCATCAATAGAAAATATTGACCCGTTTTGTGCATTTAGGTCTCTAACCATTTCTCAAAGACAACTTTAAGTTTGCTTGGAGTCTTTTTTTGTTTTGTTTTGTTTATTTTTATGGAGTTTGCCAAATCAGATCAATTTCTTGATTTGATTGGGTCTATCTTTTAAATCTGCTCACCATCCTTCATGGCTTTAGAACCAGATTATGTTTTAACCTTTTCTCATCAGAAGACGTTCTGAAACACTGTGGAGAATCACCTCAACCGTTTTTGGTTTTTTGTTTTAGCAAAGCAAAACCAAATATTTTCACACTGAAACTAGAAGAGAAGAATCAGAGCAAGATGCTTGCAGGATAGTTGTCAAAGTTTTTCCACATCAAATACACTGAAAATCTCCTTCTAAATGAGTGTAGTCTAATAATAATTCAATCAAATGTATATACTGTGTGTTCAGTATTATGTATGTAAGGATTCCTCCCTTCGTTTGTGTCTGCAGTGCAGGCTTTAGAGAAGTATTCATTGAGAAATGCAGCCAGCTGGCTTCCAGCAGGCGGGCATAATGTGACCTCCAGTCTGAAACACTCCACTTCTATCCCTTCACGTGTCGCGCTGAGCGCAGAGTTTAAAATATGTCCTGTTCCTCGTCCTGTGTCTGGCCAGGCTCGTTTCCTAAAGCCAGTTATTAAAAATACTTTTAAAAAGTTTCAGGGGTAAAATCCATCTTTCGGTTTCTCTTTTTGAAGTTTTCACTCAACTAATCAAACACATTCCCTCCGTTGCTCAAATATTGAGTTATTCTTCGACTATATTTGACAAACTCTGTATTACAGGTGTTTTTTATCGACACTAATAAAGGCAAAAGTGTTGCACGCACCGCGCCATGACCTGGGATTTGCTCCGATCTTGATTTAAATGTCTGATGTTGGGAACAGGCAGCATGAAGATGAAAGCTCCTCCTTTATCTATGCTTCAGGCTGCGAGGGTCATCGCCAAGTTGGCGGCCTGGGGCCGCGATTTGATGGAGGGAAGTGATCTGAATTACTACTTCAACTGGATCAAGAGTCAGCTGAGCTCACAGGTACATGCTTCAGATCTTCATTCAGATATTGGCTGAGGAAACACTCAGGACCTTCTAAGATCCAACGCTCTGTTTGATCCTTTCTAGAGGCTTTGATCTTATGACATATGAGAAACCATCACATCATTTTATTCATTGGAGCTTTATGTTGGATGAATTTGTTTTATTACCACTTCATCAAGGATATTGTGAATTTTAAGGCTGGGTTATTACTTCCACAGTACTGATATGGTTTTGATTATAATTTGCATAATTTGGGGTTTTAAAATTTCAAAGGAGATTATTGATGCTTACATTTGTATTTGTTTCTTAAGAATTCTTGCATTAGAAGTCGTCAAAAATCATTTATTTTCCCTAAAAAAATTAAAATAAAATGCAAATAATTATTTTAAAGAAAAATATTTATGAATCATTAAATTTCAAAGTTACCCTCTCCCCAGAAATTTCCATTAGTTCTAATGATTTGATTTTATTTTTTACCGGTTTTTGGGGAATTTGACAAATTCTTATCATTTTGTAGATCAAACATTTTCTAAAAGCAGAAATCTTGGCTTGAAATATGTATAAATCTGCCTCTATAATGTTTCTCTAAAAGCAACACTAAACTCTTGACGTTTTTGTCTTAAACAGGTCTAAATGTATTCATAATTTTACAGCTTTAAGCTTTAAAATGATTCTCTTTTTACATTTTTTAATGCATTGCAGTCTGTTGTTGGGTTCTGGGAACTGCTGTCGGAAAGTCAGACCTTGAGATGGTCGAGCAGCTGCTGCTCTGTAGGAGTGGCTTAGTTTCAGCGGATGAATGCTTTAAAGAGTGGGATGAAAAAATAGCTAATATTGATTATTTTTTTATTCCTTTGAGGCCCACTGTTGCATATTGATGCTGCCTGCTGAATTAAACAGAAACGACTCTTTATAGAGTCCGATTTGCGTCTGCTTTTTCAAGCGTCTTTCACATTTAAAGTGTTTTTTTCTAAAACTACTTCTCAAAAATGCCTTTATTGTTAATATCTCTCCTCCACAGACAGATTCATAAATGCATGTCTGGTCAGATTTACAGCAAACGCAGGATGGTGCTTTACCACTGCAGCCCAGCTCAGAGGATTGTAAAGAACTTTGTATTTTTTTGTTTCTTTATCCTTATCTCTTGTTAGAATCTACATGGTTCAGGTCACGAAACAGGAGCAGGAACTATTTCCCCCAGTGATGTGAGTATGAGGGAAGTACACCTTCAGTTTTTCATCTCAGTCTGGCGCCTTCAGCGTTCCCCAAACCGGAAAACCAGAAAACCACTGGGTTTGTGCGAGCAGCAGACGCTGGAAGTTCCCGTCTTTTCTGTCCTTTTCTTTTCCTGTCCCATCCCAGATCATTTTAGCTGGCTGGCCGTATGATTGAGCCAATTTAGAGAGCAGTCCTCATCTAGGCAGCATGGTGCTGGCCCCCTCTGGTTGGTCCTAAACCAACAAGTGAAGATTGCATGCCAGAAGCAGAGTCTTCGTAAAGCTGAACGCATGACGAGCGGCCTTCCTCGGCCATTAATGTAACCCGAGCAAATTGAAACCACATTTGCACTGCAGCAAGCATTCCTCCATCTTATACACCCTGCTTTGCCGAGCGAAAGCACAATTATTCTGAGAGCCACTCAGGAAGTCGTCCTTGAAAGCTATACAATAACATAATTTCCCTCTTCCCTGCATTCTCACCAGGTAATTACCGCTCCTGTCTCCACTGCTGCTGGACCTTTTGCTTTCTATTCAGCCTTCTTTTCAATTAACCAAATAACATGATCTTTTTCCTCCTGTCAGCTTCCTCCACTCTAATTCCACATGCCATTGTTCCGCTCAGGTGTGATGGACACTTTCCCCTGCTGTCGTGTTGTCTCTGGCATGTGTTTCTGATAGACTGCATGTGCACTGCCTCAGGTTTGATTCACCAAGGTGATGCAGCGTTTGGACCGATCCCTCTCCATCTGCTCAGTAACCAAACCATGCTGACGTTTTCTGCTCGCTGTCCTGTTCTTCATCGCAGAGGTCCTTTCCCGTGTGAACTTGCATCTGTCTTTTGCAGAGCTCTCAGTATGTGCAGTGTGTGGCTGGATGCCTGCAGCTGATGCTGAGGGTGAATGAATACAGGTTTGCCTGGGTGGAAGCTGACGGAGTCAACTGGTAAGGAGTGGCGCTTAGAAGTAACGTTAGAGAAACTTTAAAAACGCATATTATTAAGTTTAAAGAATGCCGTCTCCTCCGAGCACATCTCTCTAAATGTTTCTTTTTTCTGCCGCTTAAAGACCCACTCCGATGAAAACTCTGTTTTTGTTGTTCTTGTGGCTTTTTTCTAATGATGGAGGACATATATGAAGAAATCTGATTTTAAAATTGTATTTCTGAGCATTTTTTTGTTCAAATCGTTGAGAATCAGGAGCAAATGAAGGCCAGGGCCAGGACAGGAATGCATGTGAATGCATGTGCATGCATGTGCATTCACATGCATTCACATGCATTCACATGCATGCAATGAATTCTGGCCCTGATCAGGATGGATCACATCTCATAAATAAATCATCTGTGAGGATGTTTTCCAGTTTTCTTCATCTACTCAGCATTAAGAGATTAAGCTGTTCCTATAAGCAACATCTAAGAAAAAACCCATTGTTTTCTAGGACATAGTTTCTGCAGAGTGGCAGGGGTTCATTAGAAATTCACCTCCGAGTTGTGGGCGGGGCCATTGGGGCGGAGTAAGCCCCCCCCCCTGTTCTCATTGCTGAGAGCTCAGAGCATTGAGCTTGTGGCCCCGCCCAGTGTATTTCTATGTCACAAATAAGCTCTTTTCCCAGCAGCATTTTGTTTTGTCTGCTCCTGATTCACAAAGACTTGACTAAAGAAATACAGTTTTAAGCTTATTTATCTTCATACATGTCCTCCATCATCAGAAAAATGCCACCAGAACTCCAAAAACAGAATTCGCATCAGTGGGTCTTTTTAGAGAATCTATGTTGGCGATAGCGTTTTTCTTTAATCAACTTCCTCCTTTAATAAAGCCACATTTTTCATATAAATGTAGATATTTCCTTATTTTGTACCCAACTTTATTGCTTTGGTTAAATGTGTATTTATTTTATAACAAGGTTAAATATATAGTCATATAAATGTAATAAATAACTGACTACAATAGAACACTATGTAAAAAAAAAATAAAAAAAAATAAAAAAGTTTTGCACGATATATTTAATTGTATTTTAGTAGTGGCTATTTTCTGGACCTAGAGGGCAACAACAGCAATGCAATACTTAATTAGAATACTATTAATAGTAATTGGGGTACTCTTAGTAACGTCTGCTCGCCTGAAGCCTTTCTTCGGACCAAACTTGAAAGCTTTATTGCTTCCTTTGGGAGGAAATTACAGTTTTTGCGTCCTAAGAGGAATCGGCAGGAATGAACAGGTGACAGGTTGATGCACAACTGTAAAATCTGTGTTATTCCTTTGGATATCTTCCCCTCCTGAAGCATCACGGCAGTCCTGAGCAACAAGTGTGGCTTCCAGCTCCAGTACCAGATGGTCTTCTGCGTCTGGCTGCTGGCCTTCAGTCCTCAGCTCTGCGAGCAGCTGAGACGCTACAACGTGGTTCCGGCCCTGTCCGACATCCTGCAGGAATCCGTCAAGGAGAAGGTCACTCGCATCATCCTCGCCGCCTTCAGGGTCAGTGGGAAGCGGCTCACGTTTTGTTTTCAGCGCCTTTAGTGATACGTTTTACACAGAGAGATCTCAGACTTTTATCCCACATGTGTTGCCATGGTTTCCGTGTGTTCGCTACCACGCTCCCTGCATCCTTTCCCGCCACACCAGTGGATGATGAATGCCTCTCATCAATCCCATGTGTGCAAGAGTATTATCGATCAATCAAAGTCTATTTCGAGAGTGCTTTTTTACACGGATCATCTGCAGCAACACCAGCGTTAAAAGGAACCCATTTAGAAGAATCAACTTCATAAACGCTTGGAAATGTTAAGTTAATCCCGTCAAAACAAATTCCGGGAAAGGGCCGGAACTCCTTCACAAACTGTTTAAGCACAGAGAGTTTCACTCTGTCAGACTACATTACCCAGAGTGCTCCAGTATTCCATCCAGTGGTGCGGCTTTGTAGTTTACCCAAGTCAAATATTTTGACTGATTTGTAAGCACAACCAGAACTTATACTATCTATTATTATACAAAACTTAAGGATTTAAAGTGCCCCTTATGGTGCCCCTTATGGTCCAAAATAAGGTCAGGGTCATTTAATTATCCTTACTGAGATGCACCAACAACAATCAAATACACTGTGTATATTTGTTGTTTTTTAAATCATTGTTGAAATGACCTACTACCACATTTGCTGCAGTGACATGATCCTATGTTTTATGGGGCGCCTTTTATTTTGAAAGGAAGTCATGAACCTCATGAATCAACCTAACTATTTGGTTGAATGCTATATAACATTCAAGTCTTTGTTTTTCTGTTTCTCTTTCTTTATTATGGAGTTTTCCGCCATTTTTGGCGCTTAACTCCTTCTCCAATTGTTCAGCTATTTCAACCATTCAGCTATTCAAATCTTCAGCTCTTTCAACTTTTTCCTGCTTTGACTTTTAGTTTTTCAAATCCTTGAACTTTTCAAGATATTCCAGGATTTCAAGGATTTTTGCCTCCATTGAAATACGTGGGAAATCCTTGGTGCAAAAGCTCGCTGGTTTGATACCCAGCGTTTCACAAAAATATGTTGTTTGTTTTTGGTCAACTTTGTGCATTTCTTTCTTTATTTTATTTTTTTATTTTTTTATTAATCGGTTTGCAGGTGGATGGATACGTTCCAGCTTTAAAGGGTCTCTAACCTTTCAGAGTAAACTATATACATGTAACCCTTGTGCTATCCTAGACACTTTGGGAGGTGGGTCATCTAGACCCACTAGACAGTGCTCTAAACCTTTTTTCTTCAATGATTTGTGATCTTCACTGGTGTCCATGGATTACATGAAATCTTTCCACCTTTATCCACCTTTGTCATGGTAGGGAGAACACGTCAATGTAAGGGGCGGTCATCTAAGATAGCACAAGGGTTAAATGAGTATATATTATCATTGGCACACTAAACAATATTTTTTTTAAATGAAATATGAGTTATTTTTGCAGCTCATTTTCATATCCTCCATCTCTGAGGCTCCGCCTTCCTCTCCTTGTGGACGCCGCCCATTTTGTGAGCCGGCCTGGTCAGCGTGTCTGCGTTTTATCCACGAAAACAAACAACATTCAAAGTTTGGAAAGATGGATGTGAACATTGTGCATAGAATTAGCTCCATGGAGAAAGTGGGTGTGTCTGTTAGCCTGGGGGCAGAGCTGGCAGCAGACTCTTCCTGGAAGGGGCGGTTCCTTACTTTGTGATGTCACATGGTGACGTTTTCGTGGGTTGGGACTTGGGAGGGACTGATGCTCAGAGCAGAATTTAAGAGGGAAAACTCCAAAAATGCGTGATTAAAAAAAACGTTTTGGGGTTGTTTATAGTGAGGCATTAACATAATACATTTAAAAGCTCAAAATATAGGTGGTTTAATTCCTTTTCTTTTGCACCCTTTATTTGGATCAGAGAGTACTAAGCTTCTAAGTAAAGCTTCATCTTAAGCCTTTGCGTTTCTGCTTTGAGGAAACGTTTGGGGTGAAGCTGCGTCCATCCTGAACCACCAGCCAGCCTCGGCGGCCTGGCTCTGGGCTCAGCGCTGAGATGAATACCCCTGATTACATGTTTGAAACATGAGGCGACTGATTTCCAGACGCAGCAGTTCAGGCTTTGGTTGAGCGGGTGTCTGTCATTGACTCGGTGACCTGCACCAGGAGCCTTGTGCGTGCAGCTGACTGTCCTTTACTGTCTTTTGGGCTGCAGGGATGGTGGTCTCCAGATTGTATGCATGAAAAGTGTTTGCTGCTCCCTCATTAAAGAGGATTCATATCTGCAGCGAACGGAGACTCTGAGCGACGCGTTCTGAATCTTTGACGAGGAAGAGGAGTTACACCGAGGCATTTGTTTAGTTTGACAGATCAAGAAACCTCTGGGTTTTCCACAATTTCTTCTTTAAAACTGTTTTACTCGATCATGTTGTTGCCTATCCCAAATGTCCTAATTATGCAAACGATGCTCCTCACCACATGGGAATAGCTAAGTGACTTAAATTATCCACACCATCTGGATGCCCGTCGTCATATTGTAGCTCTCATTCATATTCTTTGCTATTGCCGAAGTCTTCAAAAGTGGGCGTCATTTCCTTTATTATTTTTAGCGATAAATTATCATTTTTGGATGAAGTGATTTATAAAACATGTTAATATGTCTCCTTGGGGTCTTTAGAGTTGAGTCAAAGTGAGTTTCTCCCTCATCCCTGCAGCCCAAACCACTTTTCTCAGCATGCGCATTTTTACTCCATTATGGTGTCAGACTTTTCCATATCTGCTGTTCACAAATGGCCTCTATAGCACGTCTCCTGGCTCGCTCTGACGCTCTCGACAGCTGACCTGAATCTGAAAAAATACATTTCACACCTCAGTACTTACAAAAAAAAAAGAAAGCACACTCAGATCTTAAATAAATGCATTTCTACACGTATAAACCTTGAAAACGTGACCCTATTTTAAATCACAGTAACGTCATGGAGAGTTTTACTTATTTAAGGCAAGTCCAGAATCTAGAGGAGACTTCTTAGACATTAATACGGCAAACGTAGAAAGAAAAAAACATTTTTTTGTACATTTCTAATGTTTTATAAAATGAGCGTAAAACATTTTCAGCCCCACGATTAACATAACGGTCTCTTTGAGCAGTCGCTACAATTAAATCTTATTTTTGCTTGTGTTTACTGAATTTTTTAAAATGTATTTATTGCCTTCAAGGATTCAGTGTCCTTTATTTAAAATAAGAAAGACACACATTTTCCGTTTTAGTATTTATTTAGTCCCCTTTAACTCTTCTGTTTAAGTTCGTTTCTAATGTTTGTCTCTATTTGAATTTCAAATAACTCAACTGAATGAAGCATTTTTTTAATATGTTGTTTAAATAAGTCAAAGCGGAAAAACATATGTTTTTCTTTGTCTTCTTTTTTCTCTCTGTTGTTTTTCCGATTTTCAAATTTCTAAATGAGTCCATTAGACCCAGAGCACAACAGGAGGGTAGATGGAGTATTTTGCATTGAATGGATTGTGATGGCAGTCTTCACCCTGTTTCCAGAATCTTCTAGAGAAGTCGGCAGAGAGGGAGACTCGGCAGGAATATGCTCTGGCTATGATTCAGTGCAAAGTCCTGAAGCAGCTGGAGAACCTGGAGCAGCAGAAGTACGACGACGAGGACATCACGGAGGACATCAAGTTCCTGCTGGAAAGTCTGGGAGAGAGCGTGCAGGATCTGAGGTACTGCTGTAGGGGACGGCTCATCATCCACCTGTGCAGGTGTACCGTATTGGCGTGTTAATGATCAGCAAATAGGTCCTGAACCTTATTCTCGTCTCCTCTGACATCTGATTCATCCTAACATGTCTTCCTCCTCTGAACGTGGCCAAACCATCTCAATCTAGCTGTTTTTTCTTTCTTTACCTTTTTCTCAATGTTTAAGTTGAACTTGTCCTCTGATCTCTACTTCCTGTCTTCCTCTCACTGCCATCACTAATGAAACCCAAGGATCTCCAGAGTCCGGACCAAACCATCTTCTGCTGTGGCGCTGGCCACTTCTCTTAATGTTCAACCTCAAATGCTTCTTTCTGTTGTTATGAAACAATTTATGGATTATTTTGAAAAAAAAAAAAAAAAAAGGAAGTTGTTTTACTTCTAAATACCAAATGTCTGCAATCATATAGGGACTTGTTTTTGATTGGCAGGTGGGTGGACCAATAGGTCAACTCCCTTTTTCAGCACGTTGTTGAGCACATTCTGCCGGCTTCATTTTCACTGTTTAGAGTCCTGTGGGTGAAGTCTAGTACATTCGATTCTATGAAGGATATACAGTAGTCTGTATATGATGCTATGGAAACATGAATGGGGGGGATAACACCCTCTTTTGTTTTGAACATTATGAAGAGCTCAGTGCTGTCATGCTAAGGAAGCAAACTCTCAGTCCCCATGAGGGGAGATTATTTTTATGAATCTCTAACCCTTGTGCGATCTTGTGTGGTCCAGATGACCCCACCTTTACATTGCCGTGTTCTCCCTACCATGACAAAGGTGGAAAGATTTCATGTAATCCATGGACACCAGTGAAGATCACAAATCATTGAAGAAAAAAGGTTCAGCGCACTGTCTAGTGGGTCTAGATGACCCAACTCTGACCCAACCATTCCCAATGTTAACGTGCCTTGGAGGCACGTTAACATTGGGAATGGTTGGGTCATCTGGACCCCACAAGATAGCACAAGGTATAAATAGACTGAAAACGTGAATGTTTTTAATGGGTTTTGATGGACCGTCTCTGATCTCTGCCCTTTGCTGGTGATTTTTGTTTTCCTGTTTTCCCTCACAGCTCCTTTGACGAGTACAGCTCTGAGCTGAAGTCGGGCCGGCTGGAATGGAGTCCCGTCCACAAGTCGGAAAAGTTCTGGAGAGAAAATGCTGGGCGGCTGAATGAGAAAAATTACGAACTCCTCAAGTAAGACAGAATTTTCTCCATCGCTTCTATTATTTCCTTTTTTCTTTACAACATTTTCACAGTATTTTCAAATGTCTTGAAATCATGTATACATAAATATAGATAAGAGAGAATCTACACATCTTATTTACTGTTAGATAATGAAATGTATGTTTTGAAACCAAAATCAAATGTAATGAAAAACTGATATTAAATTATGAGTTCTTGAAAAATTAATATTGAAAAAATATTAAATAATTATTCTAAAAATTAACAACTTTTTTCCTATGCTGACAGTCCTTCAATAGTCATAATTTACTCCTTTAGGTGTGACTTTTAATCCAAAAAAAGCTCCTTGTTCATATTCGGAAAAAAATGACCATTTCAATGCTGGTTCAGCTGCTTTTATTAGAACAAATGATCAAGCTCCGCCCCCTCATAAGGTGTCAGTCATGGTAAACCCATTAATGGCAGTGGAAGCTCAACATGACAATAATGGCAGGAAGTGGAAGATCCGCAAAAATAAAAGACTTCCAGTCAGCAAAACGAGGAAAAGGCTAACGGGCCAAATGAAAACAACGAGGAGATCTTTTTCTTTTTCTTAAACCAATAAGCAGTAAAAGCCAAAATTCACATTTCGCTTGTAAAAGAAGGAACTCGGCATGAAAACAAATATTTAAGCTGGTTTTTTGGTTAACAAATAGAAAAAAAGATCTTGAGCATTTTTCACTTGTCTTTTACAGAGGCAATTTATTACAGACACTTTGAAAATGAAACAAAATGATCAATATAAAAGGATTTTGTTATAACAAAACTGAATTTTATTCTTATTTTTCCAGCAGTTAACCTAAAAAGTGGCTAAAACAGTCATGGGCTGTAAAGGTAATGGTCTCAGTAAATAAAAAGCTAAAACTAAAATCCTTTAGTTCATCACATATCACAAATCAGCCCAGAATATTATTATCATTTATTGGGCAGAATGTAATCGCTTCATATATAAATATAACAAACTACAAGTAAACGAGGACGATTTGAGGCATAAATTCTGTCATTTGAACAGAATCCTTCCTAAAGTCTCCTGGGTTTTGTTAGGAAATGTCAGCTCTGAATGAAACCTTTGCACAGAAGTCTTCAGAAATCCTTCCTCCTGCGTTTCATTCTAAAACCTTTCATTTTCAGTATACTGTGATTTAATTGACATTAGTTCCCTGAAACTGCTGGAAAATCTGTCCATATAAAGTTTAAAAAACCCTTTTTATATAAATCTGAGCTTTTCTTTCTGACATTAACCCTTTTATCACCAGGTCAGCTTAGTTTCCTGGAGACACACGTGCTTTTATTCTCTTAAAAAAAGTATTAAATCAAGAGAATATTAAGCCTGCACTTTCTGTCAATGATTTGAGGGGAAAGTACGTTTATGTCTAATGGAAAACACAGACCAGGAGCTATTTTTTTATTTTATTTTTTTGTCTTTTACTTGATTTCAAAAATAACTAAAATCCAAAATATCATTTTTGCTCTTTGGTCTCTTGATTGAGGGATTTACCTACGAGAAAGCAATGCCAGGTTTCTGTTGATACATTTATGGATTTCTAAAATATTTCAATGTGATGCTGTTCCAGGATCATTTATGGATTTTCAAAATAAAGGATGGCCAACACGATTTATTTTGAAAAGAAATGGTTTTGCCTAGAAAGGATAACCGTATTTGAAGAGGGTTGGTCTGAGGTTGTTGTTTATTACTCAACACATCTACTAAAGGATATTTTATATACAAAAAACATGGCAAAATTAAAAAAAACAAGAGGTTAAACTTCAAGCTTGTTTTTTTTTAATTAAAACGCACACTGCCGTGCTTGTTGACTTTCACTAAAAAGTGGACTTGCCATCTTTTATTCCCATCCGTGTCCTTGAAATCACATCAATCATCATTTTGAGTTTATTTGTCTTCCTTTCTCTTGTCTCTTTATTCCCACCCACACCTCAGATTGAACATATATAAGGTCAGCTCTTCAGTTTTGGAGTTAATTTTTCGGAGAGTGCCGGCTCTCCCCCCCCCCCCAAAACATTTAGATTACAAAAATGTTTCTTTCACCAAGCTTTGAAAAAAAAGGTCTGACTAAAAGGGGCTAAAATATCAGAGTAATTCAAGGCAGATTAATAAGCCTCCTTTGCATTTGTTTGGTCTCTGACAGGATCTTGACGAGACTCTTGGAGGTTTCCGATGATCCTCAGGTTATCGCAGTGGCGGCGCACGACGTTGGGGAATACGTGCGACACTATCCACGCGGGAAACGGTAAGCATTTTCATGGAAAACTGAATGTAATCAACAATTTTGTGGCTCTATTGAGACATGTATCGTACAAACTCAGAATTTCTAATAGCAAAATGTAAATGAATAGTGAGGGGGGGGGTCGTTAAGTACAATTTTTGTTCTTAATGAGTTAATTTCACATTAAGAGTCGTTCCCTCTCTGTGGGTTGAAAGGTTTTGTTGAAGTTCCACTTCATGAGGCATGACAGACTCCCAGCATAAATAGACTTACAGCCCTTATAAAAAAAAAAAGGAAAAGGTGTTTCCATGGCAACGCTCATCACAGGAGAGCATGTGTGAATTGATAGCATTGATTAAGTGGAGGGCTGTTTGCTCTGTTGCACAGTTATGTGACCAAGATTAAAAGGATCAAAGTGCGGGATGGAGGAAAGGCTCCGTGTCTGCTTTATCAAAGTTTACCCTTCGTTTCTTTGTAAGCTCACAGTTTAAAAGCCTAAGAATGGAGAAGCTGCACTCCCACCATCTTCTGATCTATTCTAAATGTGTTCCCAGCGCTCATTTTGATATTATTAGGCCTTTTTTAGCCAAAGTCGTAAAAGACGTGTCGTTTTCTGGGACATCGTCTCTGCAGTTCATCAGAAATGTGTCTTTGAGTTGTGGGCGTGACTGTTGGTGTAAAGCAGCCCCTTTCTTTTTCTGGTTTTATATTATTTTTGCTGGTTGACCGTTTTGTGTATCAATTAAGAAAATATCAAACTGGAAAGAAAAAGCATGAATTTGATTTCTTAGAGTAATATTTGTGTCTTCTTGGCACTTTAACGACACTACCACACATTTCTTTTATTCATTTTTTATTATTCTTCATCATCTATTTACGAACCCCCAACCAAGGAGACCCAAAGTCATGGAGAACGAAATATAAAAGGATTAAAGAATAAAACCAAATTAAAACATTGTAGAGACATAAATAGAATAAAATAAAAAGCATAAACTCAGTTTAAAGAGATTCAAAGCAGGGCTAGGCTGATGCTAAAGCGCTAAAATGGAGGAATAATTCTCCTGACCTCTCTGATTCCATCGTTTAGGAGCCGACAGCAAACGCAGAAACTTCCAATTCTTCATCTATTAAGATCCCACTGTGAAAAGCTGGTTTCACAGCAGCTGTTTGAAATGTCAAACCTTTTATGATTGAGGATCATTTTGAACATTATGATAAACATGTTTCCTTCTTTATCATCATAAAACAGCTTTGATCATGTGAGTTTGTTGGCTGAAAGGTTTAGTGTTTTACTCTTTAAAAGTACGTTCTCGGTTCTCCACAAACGGGGAACTAAGTTCCTTTCCCTATTATTATTTTTATTTTTGCTCCGGCAGTATTTTATTCTAACAACCAGCATTATGGAGCTGCTCCTCCTTTCACTGCATCATGACCCTTCACAGGGGTTCTGATCCATTAGGAGACAGAACATTTCTGTTGGCCCGAAGCAGACGATCCATAATGGATCGTTCCCTGACCTATAATGTGAAAACGACATTCTGTTTTTTGTGAATAAACGCTCTCTCCCATTATCTCCCATCACAGGGTGATTGAACAACTGGGTGGAAAACAGCTGGTGATGAACCACATGCACCACGAGGACCAGCTCGTGCGCTACAACGCCCTGCTGGCCGTGCAGAAGCTGATGGTCCACAACTGGTACGAACTCGTCCGTAGCTTCCTGCTGGCGAAACGCCGTTCGGGGTCTGGGCTTTCATGTGGAGCCGCTCCGGCGTGGAGGTGACCGTCGCCTCCATCTGCATACAGATGACTGAAGGCCGCCCGCACGCCCGCGCGCGCGCCCCCATACGTTCCTTCATTTATTCCTGCTGATTATTCTCCACTCTCAGTGGAAACACGGTGAAGATCGCAGAAGGTCAGTGGAGATCTGTGCTGATTAGGGTGAGGAGGTCTCACCGCACTAAACTGCACGTTCACTGACGGCTGATTTATGATTCTGCCTGGACGGGTCAAAGAAGATGTGGAAATTCTCCACACTCCCGTTGTAGTTGCCTTCGTTCTCACAAGCAAATGTGTTGTGGAGATGGAAATCTTCAGCTCTAGGACGAGTACGAAGGAGTTTTCTGTTTTGGAGATGCAGCAACGGAAGTAAAATGTACACATCAGAGCATTTTAAACAGCACGGGGGGGGGGGGGGGGGGGAGTTGCTACTAAAAGACTAAAATCCTCTCTGACAAATCAAGAATTTGAAAAGTGAATCAAATGGATGTCTGTCTTCATGCTTGACACTTTCACTTCTGCAAACACTGCTAATAATATTAGTGAGGATTGAAATATGTAATATCTACCATACATTTATTTAACTCACTTATACATGTGCCTTAGGTTTATAGTTTTATATAATCATTTTTCTATCATAATAGAAAAATGAAACTTCTATAAACATAACATTTTTCTGCCCGCATTTAAGAAACACATTTTCTTTAGAGTCAAAACATATTTTTATCTAAAGGGAGAGAAAGTAACTCATCCTAAAACCTTATTTTTATTTCATTTACCTTCCGTTAATTTCCAAAGCGAAAGCTTTTACAGAAATGTAGGAAATCTCTTTCAGAAATGCTCCTTCGTTTTTCCTTTTGCCAGGTTTTAAAGCAGGAAACGACAACACGATCAAAACGTTTAAATGTTTTGGCTGGCAGATTCTAGGTTTTTGATATCGTTTTTTTCAGGAGATGATCCACCTTTTTTTCTGTTACCTACATTTTAAGTCCTGTGTTGTTTTAGTCAGAAAACCAGCACCAAATGTCTGTGTGACCGGAATCTAAAGCTCACAATTAAAGTTCTGTGAGCAGCTGTGGATGTTGGTTTCAGGGTTTTCACCTGAGCTCTAAGCAAAGGAAAAAATCTCAAAGGACAGGATGGTGGTGCAAAAATTAACTTATAGAAAAATAAAATCTAGGAAAAGGACTGTAGCTGTAAAAATAAATAATAGAATCCTGCTAATCAGAGGTGATTATGAAATCTGTGACTGAAGCTGCTTGAAACTCCAGTCCTGAAAAACCCGACGTTTGATCTGAAAATGGACTTTGGGTCACACTCACCAAACAGCAGCAGCAGCCGTTTATCAAAGCCTGACAGGTAAATCGTAAATCGCACTTTCATCTGTCCCCATGCGACCCCCCCCCCCCCCCCTCCGTGACCGTAGTGCTGACGCAGTGACTCGACACTTGTTGTGTTTTTGTGACACAGGACTGAAATGCGGCTCCGTTCTGTCATTTCTTCTCTTCGTTGTGTTGATGGTTTCAGTGTTTTGGGGGGGTAGAAACCTCACCCAGTCTCTTCTCTCAGCTCTTCTCTGCTAAAAGTCTGCGGCGCCACGGTGTGAAGATCAGCCGCCGTCGCTTTCAGCGGGCTGCTGGGAAGTCGTTCGTTTCTGTACTCATCCCCGCTGTCATGACAACAACAGATGAGCGTGTGCTCTGTTATCGTTCTTTGCCCTTTGAACTGCTTAGAAAAGTCATTTTCTTGAAGGAGGGGTTTTGTGCCCATCAGCTCCGTGTCTGAGGGCCGCATCTCCTTCCTGGTGTCGTTCCGAGAAACCTCCGTTTAACCTTCAGTGATGAATGATTGGGTTGAAGTTCTCTACAGTGGAAAGAATCCTCCAGTTTAGCTAAAAATTCTAAAGCAACCTGCTTTTGAAGTCTTGTTCCCGTTTTCCTGGCTATTTCCAGAAAGCAGAAGCTGCTTCCTAGAATTTCCTAGAAGCTTCTCTGTTTTCCGCCTGTTTGCTGATGGACTTCAAAATAAAAGCCTAGATGAGGATTTATTCTGACTTGAATTTGGCATAACTTGAACTTTCAATTTCCTTCTTTCATCTTCTTCCGTTTGTTCCTTTCGGGATCACGGGGCTGCTGGAGCCTATCCTGGCCACTTGTGGGCGAAGGCAGGGGGCACCATGGACAGGTCGCCGGACTGTCACAGGGTCACACATCTCACACACCCATGCACACCTAGGGACAATTTGGAGTGACCAATTAACCTTGCTGTGAGGCTAGAGCGCTGACCACTGCGCCACCGTGCAGCCCCTTTTAATATGTTATTGAAATTTATCTTGTGGTTACATTTCTATGATTTATTGCCCGCCCACATGGTTTGGAGACTGTTGACCTCAGGAAAAGGCGCAATCCTGAATTTTCCTCCCAAAAAAAACGTCCTTTGGTAACTTTTACAAATTTAAAGTCCTCCTTGAGATTTTGATCCATCCCCTCAGAACTCCTTGAGTTCTGAGGGGATGGATCCAAAAACAGGCGTCCAAAAACTAAAAAGGTTGCTATGGAGATGAGGGCAACAGAAAGGGTTTTTTTCATGGATTTGTCTCGTTCTGACCAGTGTGGCTGGACACTCTAAAATTCCATTCATGGTTTTTATATGAATACACAAACGGGGTTCTTAGAAGAACCAAAACACTCGGATGGTTCACTTCCTCCCTGTTTGGCCTCCGCTGATGGTTTCCAGTGCAGCACCTGCAGAGACGTCGGGAAGCGTCTTGGCTGCAGATCACTGGATTCATGAGCGACTCGGAGACACCAATTATTTCCACCTGTCTCCATTAACGCTCCTCACCGAGAAGCGCTCTTTGCAGACTGGCGTCAGCAATTAGTTGGAGATCACAGAGAAGCTCCGGCAGACGACGAAGCGGCAGATGTGGAAAATATCAGAGGAGGAACCGGTTGGTCCACATAAACGGATCCAGAGCAGCTTTGGTCGTTTTTAATGACCCAAACCCAGGAAACTCTGAAGCATCACGGGTCGTGATAGCTGAGGGAGGTCTGAAGAGAATTTCACAGATTCAATATAGTTTTTGATTTCCAATTAACAAAAGATGGAATTGGGGATTTTTAGATGAAAATCTGCATTTGTGGATATGAAATGTTGCTATTATTATAAATAGATCAACTAAATAAAATGGTTTGTTCTGAAAACCAAATTATACGTTCTTATAGAAAATATTACAGTTTTCCTAGAATTATGTTCACGTAGAAAAATTGTTTGCAAAATGAATTTACTGGCAAATTTAAGTTGCTTCTAAGCGGACATGCATATGCTAAATATTGAGTCACGAAACATTGATTCAACAAAATGCGTCTGACTGGCACTAGAGATGGAACGTCAAAATAAACCTGTTTTATAAACAGCTTTAGTATTATTTTAGAATTACCTTATTAACATTTCGTCAATGTATATTATGACGAACTGTCACCAACCTCCAGATCGAAGAAGTAACACCATAAATTTTTGCCCAAGCCGGTAAAAAGGAACGTATTTTCTTTACTGGCACTACAGTACGCCGCCAGCTACTTTAGCACCGAGTTGGCGCTCCTGTTTTTATGATTTTGTTTCATTTTTCTCTCATTATCAACCTTTTTTTTATGGACACGAGCTCCTTTACACCTGATAGAGTTGGTGACTACTGACCTGCGCTGGGGAGGCGGCCGGAGATCGCTGTTATACGATTTGTGTGTTTAGTTTTTTTCACCTATGCTATGGTGACGAGTCCTCATGATGACATCAATAAATACTATTCCATTTTAGTTTAATGACCTCAGTACGCATGTTTGCATTTTGAATCAGTGTTTTGGAACTTCTTGTATATATATTTATACCCGTGTAGGCCTCTAACCCTGTGACATGATTGACAGGAATGTCACGGGAAATTTCCAATTGAAATCAAAAGATGTCATATTTACAACAGACATGGTAAATCTAAATGTTGTACTCATAAGTTTTACCGACCAAGTGTTACTTCACACACAAATTTGTCGACCTGCATGCGTTTCATGTCAACAGTTTTATGCACAGATACATGGCAGCACCTGTCCATTGGGATTCTGGCGCGTTGTAGAGTCGGGTTCTGCGGGCGCTGATGCTCACCGGCCTGCGTTGCCTCATGTTGTAGCCTGACTCCACCCACTGGAAGCGAGCACTAGCTGGGTGGTTCCTGTCCTTCAGGATGCTTTTCCCCTTGCTTCTGCAGCGCTCGGCATACAGGGAGTCCGTGGTTGGAAAGCTGCCTTCAGTGACCCCCCCTACGCAGCATTTAGGACTCGTTTTTCTCTCACCCTGCGTGTTGAGAAGGCGTTCAAGGAGTCCAATCGTTACCCCAAATGACAGCTTTGAGCCTTAATTTAGACCCTTTTGGAACATAAAAACTGCATTAAGAGATAAAAAGGGGATCCGTTTGTTGTTTTAGTGGTTTTATAACAAAATCATGAAGTATGATGCCTCTTTGGGACAGAAGTTTTTTTCATTTTCAGAGCCC
The DNA here is from genome assembly GCA_037389245.1 of Oryzias sinensis. Taxonomy (NCBI): domain Eukaryota; kingdom Metazoa; phylum Chordata; class Actinopteri; order Beloniformes; family Adrianichthyidae; genus Oryzias; species Oryzias sinensis. Next base: position 30,430,911 of record CM074494.1, read on the forward strand.
TTGATACTTTAGCTCCCATGAACCAGAGTCTCATCTCAAAATCGACGCTTTGACAATCGTGGCTGAGGAAAAAGGGCGACCTTTCAAAAACACTGGCGTAGTGTCGGCGCTGACCTCCGTCTGGGTCGGTGGGGCAGGACAGTGAAGTGTGGCGCTCCATTGAAACTTGTTCAGGGATAATGAGCGCTGTAATTCCAGAGCCCAGGCTGCCAGCGGATTCGCTGAGCTGCAGGTTTATTACACTCCTGTCTGCAGCCCGGAGCTCATTAATCACAGTTCAGTTTAAGCTGCTCCTGAAATGCAAATTATGGAGAACATCGCAGTTTTGACAGGAGATCCGAATCCTTTTGGTGGGAAATAAACATCGGTGACGCAGATGGAAGATGACTCACTTAGTTTTTGTTTGTTTCTGATGTGTTTACAGCCTCAGAGGCAGCAGGAAACAAGTTTATTATTGCAGTTTCATTATTTCATTAAGAAAGAAATATTTTGGTCTTTTCCACCAAAAACGGAAAACTTAATGGATGAAGGGATCTTAAAAGTTTGGGGTGTTTTTTGCATTTATGTGTCATTTTTCTTCTTTAGATATATAGACGTGCTTTTCCAGATTATTTTCAAGATGCTTTTCGAGTCCTTGTGACTGAATGTCAGAGTTGATTGTAGCTCACATTTCTTCTGCTTGAACAATGGAGTTAATGAGCTCTTATCACTAAAAACAAATCTGATCCTTTTCCACTTTATCATTCCGTTGTTTCCTGTTTTCCTTTATTCCTTAGAAAGTTTTATGTCAAATTATAAATGAAAGCACATTTTTGTTTGTATGAATATTAATAGAACCTGGAGTTCTGGAAGGTTTTTCCCTTAATGAGTTTGTTGACTTGTTGCAAATTGCACCAAAGCATAATTAAAGAAAATGTAACAGCTGCCCTGATTCCCAGTAAATGGACTTTTATTTTCTCATTCTAGTTTTATTTTAAAGAACTGCAAATGTCAGCAAATCTCAGACTCCTACTGGTGACCTGTTACTTTAGGCTAGGCTTGATTTGGGCTGTTTTCAGTCTGAACATGCTTCTAACAGGCTTTTCTGTGACGTCACTCTGAAAGCTACCTTGTAGTTCCTCTGCAGAATTCTCTTAAAATAATGCCACAACGATGAGACACAGCCACTCATTGTAATGGGATTGGAAGAACTCAGGTTCATCTAACCGAGTTTCAACATAATCCACTTTGCTTCTCACAGTTTTCCCGACGATCTGCACGTCATAAACATTTATCAGTGAACCTTCTCAGCCGCGCCGAAAAGCCAGTAGAAAGCCTGACGTGGATACAGACGTGTGAAATATGAAGTTTGAATGGACTTCCATGATTCCCGCCTCTAGTTACTTTGCCCCGCCCTCGTAATTCCTGGCCAATGAATGAAGAGATCTCTAGTCACATGGTTTTGTCTACTAGCTTTAGTCCGGAACAGGAAAGTCCTCCTGAACAGGTTCAGGACTCGGTCCGGACCAAACGGGTTTCCCCGTCTGAATGCACCCTGAAACTGCCAACAGACCAATCACAGACCAGAACAGATCAGGAATGCGGCGCCGGTCCGATCCAAACTCATGGAGGATTCATCTGCAATTCCTGAATGTTAACCTCCAGGAGTTTCAACTTTATTTATAGAGCCTTTCTACATAAAAAAAGAATGCGTCATGTAAATAATAGTCATAATAATCATCAAAGTAAAAGCCCTCCACCACACACGCTGAAAGAAACGGTCTGTAAAACAATTCAAACATGTTTAAAACCTCCTCAAAATCTAAAAATAGACGTTTTTTCTTCAAAACCTCCACAGTAGATGAAGTTCCCACATCCTCTGGTTGGCTGCTCGCCGTGGATTTTGGTTTCGCCACTCGAGGACCAGAGGGATCACAAACTGATTAAAAGACTTTCAGCAGCCGATTATTTAGTCTTTTTCTTAACCCCAGAGACGCTGAACCTGATGAGTAACTCCGACTCTCTTTGGCAGGGAGTACCTGGGCAGACAGCTGCAGTCCGGCGACCAGCAGCAGGCTCCAGCCGTGGCGGCTCGAAGCTGAGCTGCTCCGTGTTCCGGAGGGTCCGCTCCGCCACCGCCTTCACGTCCGCTCCAACGACTGAACCAAACATGCTTTCCCCGTCCAGCTGCAGCCCAGATGATCCTCAGTGTTTCCCCGTGAAGCTGTTCGTGTCGTGATTTGTGGTGATTTCATGTGCAAAACTGCGAGTTATTTATGTTGTGAAACAGATCAATTCCAATAAAGACGTTTACTTGTGCAGCCGCTCTTTGGGAATGCTTGAATGTTAAAAATCCTATTTGTTTACTGTCTAACTGGAGGAAATGTTCATGTTCATCAAACCATATTTACACACTGGGTTTGTCCTTCAGAGGACGAACTTAATCGTGATTTTATTTTAAAGTTTGAGATTTAGATGTGAAAGAAAATAAGTGCAGGAAATTGTGTTCACTGCACTTTTTTTGTTTATTCCAAAAGAATTAAACAAACAAAAAATGCTTTTTCTGCGTGACTGACTTTAATCTGAGGTTAGGTCATCATTTCAGACGACGAACGCCATCTCTCAGCTCGCAGGGACACTCGGCGCTCTGGGGTTTTAAAGTCGTCCGTTTCCAAACGGAGCAGGTCACCTTAGTGCCGGACGGCTAAAATAAGAAAAGGGTCACGTCTCTCTGGGAGTTGTGGCGTCTCATCGCTGCCATTTTTCTCTGAAAACTTGACTTTCAACAAAAACTTTTAATTCCCATCAGCAGGTCTGAGCTTCAGCAGACGACTCCGCCAACCTGAAGTCGATGCGCTTCCAAACACAGAACACGACTCGGCTCTTCCTTCCAACCTTTAATCTGCTTCGCATCTGACTACACTTCCACCGTGGAAGCGGTCATTAGCCCTTGTGCCTTCTTGTGGGGTCCAGATGACCCCACTCCCAGTGTTTAGAGCCTTGGAAGCACGTTAACATTGAGAGTTGGGTCATGTTGACCCACTAGACAGTGTGCCGAAACCTTGTTTCTTCAATGATTTGTGATCTTCACTGGTGTCCATGGATTACATGAAATCTTTCCACCTTTATCCACCTTTGTCATGGTAGGGAGAACACCTCAATGTGAGGGGGGGGGGTCATCTAAGATAGCACAAAGGTTGGTCATTACCGTGTTTTTGATGTTCTCCACCAACGTTCACCATCTCTTCCCTGGAGAACCGTGTCACCGCGCTCGGATTTGATGACGACTCTGTTCATTCGCTCTGGAGTTGGGATGTAAAGGTCGCGGTGGGACCATCGCTCACTCCTCCTCCTGCGCCATTATCGTGGTTTTTCAGCGGCGCGTGAACCAGCAACCTCTGCAGCTATTAGCATAGAAAAGCTTCGACAACAGATGAAAATGTTTCCATAAAAAAGTTCATGTCATTCAGAAACATGTGAAGTCCTAGCCAGTGTTCAACAACTGTTTATTACCTCAACAGGAGGGGGGTAGGGGGCAGATTCTGGGAAAAATCACGATATTTGATTAAATGGCAATGATATATAATAAGGTTCCTTAACAATCCAGTTATTAAACATTAATTAGCTCATGGCCTTTAAAACATGGTTTGAGTGAATACTTGATTCTGATTGGCTGCTGGATGTAGATTCTAATGTGTGCGCAGGACGGTTGCTTCCGCGAAGTACGTTAAAAAGTGATAATGCACACTTCGTCGGCCATTAACCCTCACATAATGGACGGCGATGATGTTCACCTTTCGGCACAGCGAATCAGCTTTCAGTGATGCACACAGGTGGTTTGGGCACAGATGACCCAGCGCTGTTTTGATCCGGGCTGGGGACCGGCACAGGGAGACCCAGACGAGACCCGTGAAGGGTCTTGCCCAAGGTCTCTCATTGGGAATCGAACCCTGATTTTTTTGTGTGCCAGTCCTGCACTTAACCAACCGCTAGTAGACGGTGGCACATCCCAGTTGGTGCTCATACATCAGTCGCACATTTTATTTTACCAGAATATTGTGAAAATTGAATAAATTTATAACAGGAATCTTTGGCTCAAGCTGATCAAAAGTTGACCAACGATATGAACGTATTAGGAATGTGAGCACGGTTAACACAAAACCTCTGGTCTTCTAAAGGTTGTACAGACCCGTTAGTCCCCCCCAGGTGACCAAAACATATGATGGTTGCTATGGAGATAAAACCATCAGAGAAGCAGCCATTTAGAAAAAAAAGTGTTTTTTTAATGAATTTGTCATGTGCATCTCTGACCAGGGCGGCAGGAACAGAGGGGAAGACTAAGGGGTGTGTTGCAGGGGCTCAGCCACTGAGGGGGGGGCAAAAGGTGGCCAGGAGGGTGGGGACGGGTAGACCCTGCGGGCACACATACAACACGGCTCATGCCTTTCATTTTTAATTAAAATAAGCGGAAGGCTTGATTGGAAAACGTGTTTATAACAGCTTGTTTGCTCCCCAAACGCTGAAACACCAACATCCAAGCTGCTGCTGCAACGCGCCGCTACACTTCCAGGTAGTCCTGAAGGATACTGGGCCTGTTTACCAGCTCCGACCCCCCGGAGAGATCAGAAGACACCAATTCAGCCAGGAATTGCAAACGAGGAGACAGCTTCCACCTGCAAATGACCGGGCTCTTTGAGGGTTTCTGCAGTCTCCTTGCGCTTCTCCTGTCAGATTTCAGCCTTGGTGGAATAGCAGCAGCCATTCAGCATTGCACGCCTACGGTCTCTTCAGCCTGTCCTTCGTTTTTGTTTGCAGGCATTCAAATCAAGTTTCGAGCAGCCGTCCCTCCCGCCTCGGTGTGTTCAGGCGGTGCGGAGCAGAGATGCAGGTAAAGTAAATATTGATGCAGGGGCCGCATGGCTGCCGCACACCGCCTGAACCCTGACCCCGGGGCAAACGCTTTCCTCTGCTCCCCACTGCTTTGTGTTCGGCTTTTATCATGCTGCCCACATGTGTTGCTCAGAGGAAAAAGGTGAGCCGGTTTCTGTGCGTGCACAGGAAGCCTGGTAGATGAGGCTGCCCTGAGGCAACCGTCTTTCTGGAGAGTTGATGTTTTCTGAATATTAATGCCCCCCCACCACCTTCGTTAGGAGGATTTCATCTGACCGGTCCTGAAGTGAAGAGGCTTGTTCCCCTTCTTCATCGATCAAGTCTCTTTGCTCTTGAAACCGCGGGTCAGAGATTGTCCGTTCCCATAGTGACCACAAAAAAAAGCTGGATTTTGGGCTGCTGTCTGAGGAGGAGAATGACAAACGGGAGCGTGTTCTCCGTGCCTCTCCTCTAAGTCTGACAATAACGCAGGAGCAGTGGAGGCCTGCTGGCAAATCAGCCGTGTTGTGTGGACACTGGAATTACCCTGTTTGAGTGTTTCACTTCATAAGAATTCAAAGGGGTTTACTGTCAGTTATACCACGGTCCGGGTGAATACTCCATTCTGATTGGCTGCTGGATGTGCATTAAAAAGTGATGATGCACAGAGATAACCGCACGCATAGCTTAAATGTTCTGTATCACTGCGCTGGCTTCTTTAAAACAAGGAGGAGAACTTTCTCTCTGAACTGATCATTTAATTAACCCATCTTGAACATCAGCATAGATACGCCGCTTTCCTTTGCCGCTGCACTCGTGATCGGTGCCGGCTAAGCAGCGCGTTGTCATGGTAACATGACAAATAGTCCACTTTTTTTTTGGAAAGAAAGCAATCCAAACCAGGGGAAAAACGAGAGTAAAGCACTAAAAACTGGCTAAATATTTATTTCTTTTGTAAGTGACCATGGTATAAGCGGGTTAATGGCCTTCGAAGTCTGTTTTTAGATATCCTGTCTATATTCTATCCAGTCTTTATTTTATTTAATCTTTGCCCTTTTGGCCTTCAGAGCAGACAGCAAAGTAAGCATCTCATTCTACAGAGAAACCCGTTTCCTTACTACACATGTAAGGGTTAATGGCCGACAAAGTGTGCATCATCAGAAATGAACGCACTTCGCGGCAGCAAACATCCTCCGTTTGGCGTCGGATGGTTCAGGGTTCCCCTGCGTGCGTTAATTTCTGATGATGCACACTTTGCCGGCCATTAACCCTTACATGTATAGTAAGGAAACGGGTTTCTCTGTAGAATGAGATGCTTACTTTGCTGTCTGCTCTGGAGGCCAAAAGGGCAAAGATTGAATAAAATAAAGACTGGATAGAATATAGACAGGATATCTAAAAACATTCACACATAACAGAGAATATGACTACGCATCAGTAAATGACTAAACCTATAAACAAATCAGCTGTTGTGCATTTTCATCAGAGGGTAGCTGTGCAAAAGAGACTTCCATCTTAAAATCATGAAAGCCACGACCCGGTGAAGGTCCACAGCAGTCTGTGTTCCCGCCTCTGAGTTTGTGTTCCTCCACTGAACACGCCCCTGACCCGGTGCCGGTTCTGGGGACCAGATAAAGAATAATGGGACCAGCAGAACAGCCTGTGTCTGGTGTCAGTGGTTCCACCTGGCTGGGCTCGTGGGCTCATGGCGTTGAAGGTGACTTTTCTGGAGCGTGTAGGGGAGAGCTGCCATTTCCTTTCAACAGGTTTTTCTCCTGTTACTTCCTTTCAGTGGTCAGCATGCTGGTTTGTAACTTTTATTTTGAAGGTTTTGAGCAGAAGTCTGTTTTATTTTTATTTAAGGGTATTTTTTTTGTTCACTATGGCTCTCTCTCAAATTATCTTTTCATAACTTCACATCATTATGTCAAAGTGCTTCCCATCATTATTAAGTTCTTTGTTTTTGTTTTTTTACACATCTTTCTGCTCTACAGATCTCAACGCTCTTCTCGTTTATTTTTATTTTTTAAGTGAATAAATGCAGTTGTAAAAACATGTTACCTGTATAGTAGGGATGGCAGAATCCTCGGCTCAAAACCGAACTGCATGTGACGCCATGGAACCAAATGGTGGGGAAAGTGAATCGCTGCTTTCCTGCTGCACAGCGTTTACGTTGGCAGTGTCAAACACGTGTTGTGCAGCATTACACCAGGTACAGTATGAGACAACTGAACTCTTTTTTTACTTTGCTTGGTAGCAAATGAAAAAGAAGATCTTTGTTGTATTCCACAAATTATATATCCAAAGATTGAGGTTTGAACAGAATCGTGTGGAAAGTGGATGGTTGGATGGTCTGTTAAAAAGCAATTCTCTAAAAAAGTAAAATAAGACTGACCTGCACGCTTTCAAAGGTCGTAAAACGACATATGATCCATCTGTCCATCATCCGGTACATATTTTACAGAATAATTCGTCGCATCGCCCTCATCAAGAATGGAGTTGCATGAATGTGATCTCAAATGAGCATCATTTGGTCAAAGTTAACAAACGCTGGAACTGGAACTAAAACTACACAAACCAGCAGTTGAACTGCCTCCAACATAAAAACAGAGGTTTTTTATTAAAACTGACTCAAAGTTTTAATCAACAGAAACCTGCTGGACTTTGGATTATTGTGTCGAAAATCTTGAATTTAGCTAAGTAACTGTGCAGCTACAGTCATTTACTAACTCAGTGGACAAATGGTAGAGTGTCCACCCAGAGACTGGTAGATCACAGGTTCAAATCTATGATTAAGTCTTACCAAAGACTCTTAAAAAAAGAAGAAGAATCTCAGCATTAAGGGGTTGGATTGGGGGGGTTACATCACCAATTGTTTCCCGTCCTGAGCCAAAGAGCTAAACGTTAGGCTTTTAAAGAGTTAAAACTTGGTCTTTGTGCGCTAGTTTTTGTGTAAATTTCAAATCTGCCACCTCTTTTTCTACTCCTTGGTCTTTATTACATTCTTTTTATGTTTTTTAGCCAAACCTGCAGAAAAATATATTTTTCTTGCTATAGTGATGGGCAAATGAAGCTTCATGAAGCACTGAAGCCTTGTTGGTTTACTCCAGTTCAAAGCTTCTTGAAGCTTCATTTTCTCTAGTAGGACATTAGAGGATGCAGAAATATCAGTTGGTGGGAGTTTGAAGTGTGTGGCGTTTTGCAGAAAGCCTGAAATTGTGTCACCAAAAAAAACAAATATTTAGGTTCTTCACTCAGCTAAACAATAAATATGCAAAAAGATTTACAAAGAAGCTAAATGACACAAACATCTTCTCCACTCCAGGTGACAGGAGAAAAAAAAACCGTCCCTGCTTGACCCTCAGCATTAAGGACTTGGATTGGGTGTCTGTTGGGGGGGGGGTTACATCACCAACCAAATAGTTCCTGAGCGCTGCGGTACCTGCAGCTCAACGCTCCCCCAGGGGAGGGGTCAAAGGCGGAGGACAAATGTCCCACACCAGAGTGAGTTAATTTTGATGACAACCATGACATCAGTGTGGGGTCATGACCTTCAGTTTGGTTTGCTTCCTCAGTTCTTCAGCTTTTTTTTACCTGTCAGTCACAGCAGGCTGGAGTTATTGATCCACGCCGTCTTTATTTGTTTGTGTCATTTTCAGTGTATTTAAGGTCCACTTTTCTGTTCTTTCTTGTCAAATCTTCTGTTTTGCCGTCCTGTTGTTGCTCTCTTAGTTCCTGGTGTTCTCATCTTTATTTATTCAAATTTTCTGTCTCCTGATACGTTGTACAAATATATAACTAATTTATCATAGTTTACTCCTGTAGCACCAATGACCAATTATTTTTTCCATATTTACAATTTACTGAGTATTTTTATGCCTTCGTGTGCTGAAATCTTTCATAAAATGACCAGAAACACCTTTTGTCTGCTGCTTCTGACACTAATGCGCCAAAAGATGAGATGTCCCTGCAGCAAACCTGCAACAATGAGGATTGTGTCCCCTTCAGACCGGCGTTTAACCTCCACCGAGTGTCACGGCGGGGGCTGCAGGTCTGTCCTTGAGCTGCTGAGCCGGCCTGTGGAGAGCGGCGAAAATGACAGGTCACAGACGGGCCCGACACACCCCCCCATTTAGACTCACTGCCCATCCAGACTGAGCCTGATGGGATCCATCTGGAAGGATGAGATAAAGCCTCCAAACGTAGGCGTCCAAAACCTGCAGGGATTTACCCAAGAAGACGGCGGGCTTTGATGAACGCCGAGCTGGCTTCTGAAAAGGAATCAATCAGGTAATTATAAAGCAATGAAACACTTGAATTGGACAGATAACCTGTTTCCATTTGGCTGTGGTGGTCAGAGAGCAGCTTAATGAGAAAAATCTAATCTGTGTTATTACAGTCCGACCAAAGGCGCAGATATAAAAACATTAAACCGCTGTGAAAACACAGAAAATTGGGGATCATTACAATTCCAGCAGGAACTTGCATATGGTGTCAATTTTAAGGTAATAAGCTTGAAATTCTGCTCTTTGGAAATAAAAAAAGTGCAGCAATGAAAGCCTTCATCCCCGGCGAGCACAACAAAGACGCTCCTACACACAACAACACGTTACACACAGATAATGGGATGAAATGGCTGGCTATTTTGCTCTAGCACTGGTCTGTGTGGAAAAGTGTCGGTGATGTGCGTGCCGCTGTCTTTGCTAACCGACATCTGTGCTGCCGGATCCCATGAGAACCTCCTCACAAAAGGAGCACATTGTCTGAGCCTGTTTTCATAAAAAGAAAAAAAAAAGAAAAGCTCTTTAAGAGTTTGAAACTTTGGAAAACGTGGCTGTTTCCATCTAAGACACACCTCCTGAGTCCATACTGGAGCTTCCTCCATCAACAGTTCCTTCAAACGCTAACATGAAACCAGAGTGATGAAGACCAGAACAGAGGAGGAGTTAGGCGGCAAAAAAATGGCGCAAGATACTATCATAAAGAAAGAGAAACAGGAAAACAATGGGTTGAAAGCAACAGACTGAAAACTTTTCTCCACGAAGAGCGTGAAGACAGAAGAGCCTGATTTGGTGAATCTTGCTGTGCTTTGTGGGACGGGGGCGTCAAGATCAGGACGTCTTGCTGTCGTGTGCTGCCCGGCCTTTGGCGAATGCCAGGCACAGCGTGTCCCCACGGGGGTGGGGGGGTGCTGCTGCCATCAAAAGCAAACAATGTTTAAAGTTCATGCAGGTAAAGGTCGCTCCACAAACCGCTGCAGGGTGGAGCCCATCCCCTTCCTCACGCGGTTGGCGTCACGGCGCTTCAGCTGTGTGTTGGCGGACTGAAGCTGGTTTCATCCCTTCTTCATTCGTGTACTAGCTGCTCCTGGAACTCACCTTCTCATTGGAGGACGACTCCCGGCGCTCAGATGTTCACCTCAAGCTCTTTTCACAAACACAGACAATGATCCTGATGGTCCATCAAAAGAGGTCTGCAGGAATTGTTGGTGACCACAAAGGCTTCCAGATTAGCCTGTAATTATGGCTGACCTTTGGCCGTGAGCTCCCCTCTGCGTGATTAAAAGGTCAAACGCGAATCGGGCTCCTCCTCGGCCCTGCAGAGAAGCTTTGACCTGTTGCTCTGCTCTGTCTGAGGGCCTGAAAACAGATCTTCAGCTTCCTGAGATGAAAAGTCTCGGTTTGTTTTTTATGTCCATCATCAAGGTGGACCTTTTCACATCCAAACTGTATTTTGTAAAGCAAAAACAACATTTTAGACATTTACTCATTTTGTCCTTAAAGCCCCTCTCCCATCATCTTTTGATCTATTTTCTGCTCATTCTAATGATGCTGTTTTCAGTCCAAAAACACCATTTAACCAATATTTCCACCTTTTTTGTCATGTAAGCTTTGAGCTGTTAAAGATTTTGTTCATTTATCAAAGAGAGATTTTTGCTTTTTGGAAGCTGCTTTTGATGTCAAACTCTGCATTCCTGTCCTGCAGTGATGCTTGTGTAACAGGAAACTGTTCTAAAATGCAACCTTGCTCCAAAATTCAAACACTCCTGATGATTTTTGTCCGATTAAATGAGAAATACTAAAAAAAACGGAGTTGTTTCACCCTGAGGAAGTCTCCGTCTTTCCCATGACACTGATATTAGAATTGACAGCAGAGAGGCAGCAGTTTGGTTTAAAGAGGGATTAACACACAAACTCAACTTCACCTGTGACCCTCTCTGCTGGGGGCTTCAGAAAATGTACCTCCCATTCTTCCAACTCAGAGGGGCAAGAAAAAATAGCTTTAAGCGAGGAGGTATCAGTGCACCAACAGACATCCGGCGCTGCGTGATTAGTGATTAGTGTCCTTTTGATCCGCACGGTCTGTCCCACGAGTGTGGAGGTGATTCAGCTGGTTGTGTGTTCAAGGTTCAAGCAGGACCTCTGAGACGGTTTCTGTCAAATATTTGTACAAACACACAAAGTCAAGGCTGCCTGGTCCTTGGAAATGAGAACACACAGACAAAGAGGCTCCGCTACTCAGGCAACACCTGGCCATGGTGGGTCTCTAAGCAACTGCTGTTAGTCCATGAAAGGAAGCGGCACCTGCTTAATGACAATCTGGCTGGAACCAGAAAAAGTGGAGTAGTTTGTGATTTTTCCCTAAATGGTGGAGCTTCTTCTTTCAGGCGGTGTTTTCAGGTTCGGATTGTTGAGTTGATGGAGCGAGGCAGAGTGGCAGCAGAACTGACAAAGATGTGTTTGACAAACCCAAAGATCTGAGGGGGACACGATGAAAAGGATGCTGGGAAACCGACCCAAAGGGATCCAGATGCCCTGATGAGGTTTCTTGGAAGCTGCTTCTCATCGAACTGGCCTCCGCAGTAAAAACGTGAAGTGGCAGGGAGCTGGAGTATGACTTTTGAGATATTGAATGAGAACTCCTTCACAGGTGTGTCAAGGTGACCATGGCTGACGCTGGCTCTCAGTCGGAGCATCTTAAGGATTCATGAACAAATGAAACAAATCTAAACCAAGAGGAACCCCATTTGGATTTTGACTGAGCCGGGCTGCTGTCATTTCTGTTGGCTCAGCCTCTGATGTCACTGAATGTGCAGTGCGGGCTTCCAGTGCGCACCTTCGGGGGCGCAGCAGTGGCACAGGCAGTGAATTTCACTCTTCCTTCACCATCTACCCAGAAACCGGCCGCCGAGCCTCCTGGAAGCTCGGCTTTTCTTCCAACAGCTCGTGCTTTTCCCCCCCATGAGGAACTTTTTGGGAGCTGGAGAAAAGAGGTGAGGCGCAGCTCCACTTGTGTGATGGTGTCCTTGAGCGCGAGCTCTCTTTCTCCTCTCTGTTAGAGCCGACCCTCATGGATGAATGCCCCCCCCCACCTTGTTTTTGTAGCAGAAGCGAGGATTTCAGCCGAAGTTGAGCGCTCAGTTCCCGCCGCAGCAGCCGCCTCCGCCGCGTTCAGCACCATGGAGAGCGGCGTGGTGCACATCTTCAAAGAGGACAAGTGTCCCTCGGGTCAGCCGGGGGAGTGCGTCCCAAACTTCACCTGGCAGCCCGGCTTACCGGACATCTACAACTACACCCCCAACGGCACGTGGGACTCGGAACCGGAGCCGCTGTCGCCCATCATCCCCATCATAGTGGCCGTGTACTCCGTGGTGTTCGTGGTGGGCTTAGTGGGGAACTGTTTGGTCATGTATGTCATCATCAGGTGAGTTTTTATCCTTTTCCAAAATAAATAAATAAAAAATAAAAATAAAACACAACAGGTAACAGAAAGTGCAGGACGGAGCGGGTTTGCGCGCGCGGCGGCGCCAGGACACTAAATGGATAATTGGCGCAGAATGATCGCGGCTTTTCAGCCTTTGAGCACGTGCTGTCATAAATCTGGGAACGTGCGCGTTAATTTGCATTCAGACGGGAGCAGCAACAGAAAAGCCAACACGCGCCCGCGCGCATTGCGTTTATTTCCATATAGATTGGATTTTAAGTTTGTGTCTGACTGTTTCACGTGTGCGCGCCTGCGCACTCTTATTGTTTAAGCCAAATCACTTAAACGCGCAGCATGAATGACAGCTTTGTGAGGGCTGCAGGGCTTCGGTTCAAACTTAAATGCAAAAGAGAACCGAATAAGTATTAAACATTGCAATAATTCTGCGAAAAATCCGATTTTGTTTTCAATTTTCGGTCATTGCAGCTGAGCTTGTGACTTTTAAAAAACCTTCTGCAAAAACAACAAAACGTATTCAAAAATATGATGTGTTTTGCAAATGTTTTGAAGAAAAAATTCTTTTTCTTTAGCAATTTGAACCTATAAAAATAATATGCAATGATTTAAAAAAAAAACGCACGTTTGTCCCTAAACGCAGCTCATGATGATCGTGGGAAGAGCACCACAATAACCTCCAGAAATATTTGGGGTCTTTGGACTCATCGTGACTCACCGGCGCCATCAAAAGCCGGCATCAGTCAGTGCTGACATCCGTGCAAGAGGCGTGCGTAATCGGCACGTCTTGTGCTGCTAAATGCAACATTTGGGGACAGGTTTACCGACATCTTTAGAGAAAGTTTTGGTTTTTATTCCAGCCCACATCCGTTGTTTACTTCTTGCATCATGGATGTTTCAAAGACCTGCAGCTCAGGCCTGTCTCACCGAGCAGGAAGTGAGCAAAAGTTGTAAATGCTGAGCGTCCTTCCTCCTCTGCAGGAATGAGGGGATTCATTCTGTTCCAGCTGCTGCAGCACATCCACGATGCAAATGCAGGGCTGCTGATGCAACAGGGTGGTTGCATCACACCTTTCCGAACTTTTCTCCAACCTCCAAATGAATTTCCTGATGTGTTCATGACCTGGTGTTTAATTTTTGAAAATCTGGCCCATCTGACATCTAAATCACTGTTCGCCTTCCTGGTTTCTCCATCACAAACACAGATACACCAAAATGAAAACAGCCACTAACATCTACATCTTCAACCTGGCTGTGGCCGACGCCCTGGTCACCACCACCATGCCCTTCCAGAGCACCGACTACCTGCTCAGCTCCTGGCCGTTTGGCGAGGTGGCGTGTAAAGTTTTCATCTCCATCGACTACTACAACATGTTCACCAGCATCTTCACCCTGACCATGATGAGCGTGGACCGCTACGTGGCCGTGTGCCACCCCGTGAAGGCGCTGGACTTCCGCACGCCAGTGAAGGCCAAGATCATCAACGTGGTCATCTGGGTGCTGTCGTCGGCTGCTGGGATCCCCGCCATGATTCTGGGCAGCACCAACACCAACAATGGTACGCTGCGCGGACCTTCTTCCTACGTTTCCAGATAGCTCTGCCTCATTCTTTCTTCTAATCCTAAAAAGTTAGAACTTTGTTTTAGATTTTCTGAACACAAAGACCTTTTATTTGTTGACCCAAAAGCTGTTGATAAAGTTAACAAATCTCTTCTAATCGCAGGATTTCAAAGTGACGTTTTACGGCTTTAACATGATCTGAACCGTTCCAAGCCAATCCAAACATCTCCACGTTCATTCTGTTTATGCTTCCCTCCCTTTGACAGGAACCACAGAGTGTGCTCTGCAGTTCCCAGAGCCCTACGCCTACTGGGACACCCTGATGAAGATCTGTGTCTTCATCTTTGCTTTCGTGGCCCCCCTCATCATCATCTCCGTCTGTTACACGCTGATGGTCCTCCGCCTGAAGAGCGTCCGGCTCCTTTCCGGCTCACGGGAGAAGGACCGCAACCTGCGGCGCATCACCCGCCTGGTGCTGGTGGTCGTGGCGGTTTTCGTGGTCTGCTGGACCCCCATCCACATCTTCATCCTGGTCAAAGCTCTGTCGGCCAGCGTGCCCGAGACCACCGCCGTCATGGCCGCCTACTTCTTCTGCGTGGCTCTGGGCTACACCAACAGCAGCCTGAACCCCATCCTCTACGCCTTCCTGGACGAGAACTTCAAGCGGTGCTTCAGGGACTTCTGCTGCCCCAGAGCTGTGGGACACGGGGACTGTCAGGGGGTGAGCAGAGTGAGGAGCACCCTGAGGGAGCACACCTGCCCCCCCGAAGGCCGGGGCAACGTGAAGCAGCCCAGGCCCGTATGACTAGCCATGGACACGCCCTCTGTGCCGTTCCACAGCTGGGAGGACTCCAATGACCTCTGTCTGACACAAGTCACCACTAGTATTTAAGCAAACCTGCTACGAACTATGACCCAAGTAAAAGTACTTCAACCGTACTCCACAAATACTCCTAACCGTAGTAGTATTCCAGGTGCCACTGGCATTAAAGTCGTCTTAAAATGTGGAGATTTGCACTTTAGTTAACCTAAAATAACCAATTTACTTGCTACACTGGATTTTTTTCTAGTCAAACATACAAAAACTTCATAGATATGAGGTAAAAATATTGGTAAATCAGACTGAACAATTACTTTAACCTCATATGCTTTTGAGTACTTGTAAAATGAAATACTTCATATTTGTACGTCTACTTCATACTTTATTACAGATGTGGTTAAAGTTTTGGTAAGGTTTGAAAAGCAAACTTTTCCAAATCTTCAACTTCCTGTGTGTACTTCTACTTTATATCTGTGAAAATCTGCTTCTCAAACTCTACAAATATTTTATCCATATCTTTAGATGGAGGAAAAACGAACCACTCAAATACTTGTCATGTCATGACGCTCTAGCGCGAGGACCCAGATGCTGTAACCCAGAAGGAAGACAGGTGAGGGATTTGGCGAGAAAAGGTTTATTATTCCTGCTAGGAAGATGGTAGTAGTAGCAGCAGCTGGGTGAGGTCCTGACTTGACAACGGCTGGTGGCGTGGCTGGAGGGCTTAGTGCGGTTAAGGAGAGCCGTGGGAGCCTCAGGATGTCTCTGAGCAGCAGAAGGGAAGAGAGCGCTGACGTCACTCGTGAGGTGCTGGTAATCCTGAAACAAAAGGCAATAATTAGTTCGAGGCTTGGAACAAGACAAGCGTTTGCAGAGCATAAACTTAAGCCCAGGCTTAGTCACCATAAGGGGTGACGAACTGGCGTTGAACTGATGAGTGAGGTCTCCTTTTAAGCAGTATGGCAGATGAGGTGAGTGGCGTCAGCTGGTGGCGATCAGGGAGCAGGGCAGGCAGAGCTGGAGGGGGAGGAGTCTGACAGGCACCATGACACTTATGTTCGCTTCCGTTTCTGCCACATTTGTTCCATTTCACGTCAAGAACTCACAGACATAAACTTCAGGTCATTTCATTTCAGGTCAGTTTTAGTACTTTTAGCCTGCCTGTGGTCACATCTACAGAAAAGCAGCTACTCCTTCAGTTAAAAGTGAGGATGAGACACATTTAGGATTGTAGGATTGATATTTATTTTAAACTCTGACGTGAAGTTGGACTCTGAATTGTTGGAGCTTTAAATTGCATTTAGAAGCAGTTTATATCAGCCCTGCAGAAAATACTGAAAGATGTCCATGTAAACAGGATTCCTTTTCTAACGGTGTTTGCTTCTTTACAAACTGTCACTTTGAGGGTTTTTTCATCCAGTCAAGCAGGAAAAAACACAAATAGAAATGCAGATCCTTGTTTTAAGATGCTGGACATGGAATCAGTTTTTCTTTTGCTTTGATGAAAATGTACATTTCTGGAATATTTGGCTCAAACTCAGGGATCTGAAAATCCCAGCTGAACGGCAGCCTTTTCTCATCCACGGTGAGCGAGTCTTTGGACTTTCTGAGCCCCGTCTGCACCGACCTGAACATTTCCAGACGACGCTCTGGCAGAAAAGGACGCGTGGACTGTGGAAAAAAAAATAAAATAAGCCAGAATTGGAATCTAAATCTTCTTAATCTGTTTCCTGATTTCATTTAGCAAAACTTGCTCTTTGTAAATGTCAGCTCAGCTTTGTGTTTGTGCGCTTATTGTATATAGAAATAAAACTGTGGTTAGTTGAGATGAAAATGTATAGACTTCTCTGCAGTGTGCATCATCTATGGCTGAAATCAAA
Organism: Oryzias sinensis; assembly: GCA_037389245.1. NCBI lineage: Eukaryota > Metazoa > Chordata > Actinopteri > Beloniformes > Adrianichthyidae > Oryzias > Oryzias sinensis. The sequence continues at coordinate 30,447,735 of CM074494.1, forward strand.
CCTTTAAACTACACATAAAACTCAGAGTGGGATTATTTTAACCTTATCCTAAAAAACATTTGCTGCAAACTTTCTGCAAAAAATAGAGAAAAATCTATTCTGTCATGTTGCAATAGTTGATGTAGAAACCTTCCTAAAACAACCAATAATCCAGTGTTTGCAGCAGAAAAACAACTGTTTGTGTGCTTTCAGTATAAGATCATCCCTTTTTGACAGTTTTTCAACCCACAGCTGGATTTTTTTGTGCGCGTTTTGTTGGCCTAACAGCGATTTTTTTCCCGTGTGAAATTACTGTTCCCACTTCTGCTTTGATTCACAAACAAAATGTCAGCCCAGGTGAACCTCACATGTGTGCGTGTGCATAATGTGCTGCTGTATCTTTTGGGTATTTCGATGTAAACTGTAGCTTTGAATGTCAAAACGTGCGTCATGCATGAACGACTGAGTCCTAATAAAGCTGTAAAGTGGGGGAGATGGCCGCTGTAGTGGATGCACTGCGCCGGGGAATCATAACCATCACAAATACGTCTTTATGTCTCCTCCAAATCACCTGGAGCTTCACCCACTTGTGCACTCCAACAAACCCAATGGCGTTTGTTGTTTCATGACGCCCCGCAGATCAAATCCAGACGTTTTCATCGAGCAAAAGCGCCAAAATGTTCGTCAACTTCACGTTCAATTCAAGCCGTTTTCCTTGAGAAGTGATGACGAGTATAAATAACTTTATATAAAGTTAGAAGAATGAGTCACTGTTGCAGCAGATCCCACTAAATGTTCCTCCACGCATGACGACGATCTCTCCAGAGCTGGAGCCACAGCTGATTGGTGGCTCCTGCAAACGTGCTCTGCTGAAAGCACAAGAACGTTTAAGCTAATGTCTTCACAGATTTATTTGGATCACATGAAGGACAGGCGGTTATTCTGAAGCTGACTGGGATCACCATGGCAACTAATTAGTCAAGGAAAAAGTCCAGATTGCAGATATGGGTGTTTAACTCTTTTTTACAACCCCACCAAGAAAAAACAGCAATAAAAATTGTTCTATTCCTCATTTTATTGTGTAAAAGACACACTATTCGTGTTTTTAAAAATGATTTTATCCAAAGTGTGCACAAACATTCAGTCGAGCATGAAGTTAAAGGAAGAGGAACCAAACAAGTAAGCATTTATTTTTCAGTTTAAAGGATATGATTTAGAGTTACGGGAGGGTTTGAGTCATAAATACTGTTTACTAAAATATTGAGCTTTTGGAGACAAAAATGTTTTTGAAAACAGTCTGAGACATTGTGGAGTTTAGACGCAGACTTCTGCTCTTCAAAGAACGCGTCCCGATTTTCTGATGCTGGAGGACAAGTAGATTGACAATTACAACTGAGTATTTCTTTATTCAAATCGTTGTGAATCGGGGGGAAAACTCAGTTTGAAAAAGAGACGGTGGGCGGAGCCACAAGCTCCCTGCTCCGCCCCTTTCTGATGCAGAGACATAGATCCATGAACGTCTTTGTTTTCCTGGTCTGAGCTGGAATCTGGATCTAAACTGGACGTCTGGATAGCTCTGATATTGTTGAACAGGATGGGGTGTGAGGGGCTGTGAACAGAGAGCTCTCAGCAAAGGGTCCCGCCCACAGCTCAGAGTTAAAATTCCCACCCAGTCTAATCCCAAAACGTGCAGTAGCTACGCTTGTCCACGGGGAAAAACGTAACAGCTCTACAGAAACGGGCTTTCGATTGTGAGATGGCTCCGTTTCATTTTCTATGAGCCTTCTCAGGATCACGTGACGGTTCAGTCTTTTCTCTTCTCTTCTTTTCTCCCTGAAAAAAAAAAAACATGGCGGATTTTCACTATTTTTTGGTGGAAAATCCCAACAAAATAATACATTTTGAGAACTAATCTTTATTTTGCCAACGAGAAAACACCCTTTACTTTAATAATGTGCTTTCATTTTGGACATAAAGTTCTTAGTTTGTTTTTTTGGTTGAACTTTTTCTCAAAAAGGCTCTGATGTCGTAAAATAACAAGGTTTTTTGTTTTTTTTTGCCCTTTTTGTAGAAGCGCTACGTTTTTCCTTGTGGACAAACGTAGCTACTAGACGTTTTGGGATGAGACTGGGCTGAAATTTCTGACAAAAGAGCCTACAGACAAAAAGCTTTTGAAATTTGTTTTTCTTTTTCACTTTAGAGGATCTTCAGAAGCTTTTGCCACAGAACTCCTCTGACTCTAATTCTTAAAGCAATTTAATCTAACCTTAACTGTCAATGAATGCATTTTAATATAGAATTTGAAAACTTTCCATGCTACATTCCTGCATTTAATTGTCATGAAAAAAAAAGTTTTTAATGGAATTTGTGACTTAAAGAAAATGTGAGTTTTCAAGTCAAGAGATCCAAGATAACGTTTGAAATAAATTTGGTTTCATGAGTCCGTCGGCTCTTCCTAACGAGGATTCATTTTAATCTATTCATTCATTTTGTTCTTTTTACTCACAAAGTGCATGTTTTGACGGCTGACAGTTCAGACTCCCTTGTCTTTTTATCTAAATGCAGTTTTCTGTGCTTTCACCAAACCTCCAGCCGACAGAGACCGACAGATTTACAGACGTCAGAGGTGCAGGCAGCCGGACTGGAGCCGTTTTTTTTTGTTTTGTTCGTGATGTCCCTGATGTTCTGCCAGTCTGTCCAGGCTGCATGCGGCTCTCTCACGCCGTGAACACACTCCGGCTCAGAGTGACCCTGAAATGGAGAAACGAGAGCAGAAAATGGGGAGATGGATGATCCTGGACCTCCAGAATCACAGCATCTCTGGCAACAACTTTCTTTCTGACGACACATTTTGATTCAGGCTTATCATTTGCAACTTCCATTGACTTCACTTACAATGCTTTGTAGTTTAACGTTCCCCTTTTGAGTATAATTGCAAAACATATTCAGCTAATCTTTGTAAAGAAATAGCCCATAATCTGAATGGTAGCAATGCCTAAAGTCTGTTTAGCTGTTGGTTCAGAAACAATCGTGAATCCTTTGTCAAATCTTTTCTCGGGACATTAAATGTCTCCTTAAAAGGAGCCTTTTTGGAGGCGCAGTCACCATTACTGGGACCCAGAGCTGCGCCTCCTGCACAGATTCTGTTTTATTTTTCCATTTCACAGCTCCGTGGTTTGTCACCAGCTGGCTTTCGTGAAACTCTTCAAGACGAGGTGGCGCTCTCCGCCGCAGCTGACAGCCCCTAACGGTGAAAAGATAAGAGGGGTCCTCGGAGGTTGGAGAGGCAAAATGAAATCACTCAGTGCTGAGAGCATTGATGAAACGGTCCACTGTAATTACCCAGAGCCTTCCATTGTTCTCCCACTTTCTGCATCCCAAGATGCACCTGAATTAGAAGCCTGTTAAACATAAGGAATGTAACTTATTAATTATGAGCTGGAAAACAGATAAAAAATGACTAGAAATTTTCTAAAGAACCAACATTTTACTAAGAAATTTTCAAAAATTCAAAAACTAAAATTCAAAATTTGAAATAAAAACAGCAGCAGTGAGGCTGAATGTTTGACGCCCATTGTTGTAAATACACATTAAACCATTTCTGATTCAAACTGACCTTACTTTAGCGTCTTACCTGAAAGTGAAAACATGAGGGAAGTTTTTTTTTTCCAAAGCTGGAAATAAATTCAGGCGTAAGGAAGTGACGCTTCGGCAAAGGGATTGTGGTCCTGATGCTGTGCAGACCTGTCCTTCAATCCAAACTCCAGAAAACATTTTCAAAACCTTTTTTTTTTAATTATACAAAAAAACAAAAACAAATTATTCTTGAAAGCAGATCAGTTTTGAGAGTTTCGGGAAAAGGACAAATCTTTCAAATGTCTCTCAAATCAGTATAATTAACACATTTTCAATTCTAAAAAAAACAACAATGAAAATGTTTCTGTATTTTTCCAATCGAAGCTCAGATCCAGTCTGTCAAATGTTGTAAACTCAGTTAGAACTCAGATGAAATAAAGATTGTAATTAGAAAAACATTTAAAAAAAAACACATACTGCTAAATGTTTTATTGGAGCGCTCCCCCATTTAAATGGCAGCATTAATATTTAAATAAAAAAAAACATGTTTTTTCAAATTTATTCAGATGGTTCGTTTGATTCTAGCATCTAAATAAAATGCCTATAAAAGCTTAAATATTAGAACGTTATGATAAATTATTAAAGAATTACAGACATTAAAGACAAGAAAATGACTGTCCTGCTGAAAATAAAAACTTTCCAAAAGCAGGCATTTTATCTTTTTTTCTCTCGTGACGTTTTCGGGCAGTGTCTTTGGGGATGGGGGTCATACAAACGGCCCCCCAGACGGATTTACGATGCTGCCCCTCTCATGCGGGGGACAAAAGATTTTCTGTGTGAACTGCAGTACCTCCATTCACCACAGAGGGGCAGCAGCGCGTCCAGCTCCCTCATTGGTTGTGAGCGTTCACGCTAGCCAATCAGAGCCTTTTGCGTGTGCGGCGTTGCTTCCGGGTGACTTCTGGAGAAATCCTTTGCTTTTTGTATTTTAATCGAGTAAGTCTGAGTGCTCCGAGTCGGGGAAAGGACTCGAACATGATCAGAATATTCGGACGCGGGAAGCCCAAAGCGCCTCCTCCGAACCTATCGGACTGCATCAGCACCGTGAGTACAGGCGGAAGGAGGACGGGGGTGTTTTCATCCACATAACGGTGCTGTGGACGCGCTAGCATGCCCACTATAAAAACAGGGTAAACAATAAACCGAGGAAAGATGTCGACGCTCCTAAACACTCAGTTAGACCTCAATTATTTAAACTATTCGGGGATTCTAGAAATCAACCAGCAGATGGTTTAGTCCAGAAATGACACGCGACCCCCCCCCCCCCAACAAACACAAATAAACACAATGCAGTTCATATACATATATATGTCTACATATTACTATTTTGGCCAATAAAATACATTTATAAAATAATTTCATCTTTTGATCAAAACCCTTAGAATAGAAAACGTCTTTTCTTTTTTGGGCAGTGTTGTGTCTGTTAACTGTGTTGGTGGCTCTAAAAACAGGGATGCTGAGATCTTTGGTCCCCAGGATTTTCATCTGCGGGATCCTAAAACCGCTGGCCGGGTCAGGGTCTGCTGGCAGCTTCGTCTGATCGTGGATCGGTCACGTCGTCTGGTTTTTGAGCCACCAACGCTGTTGGCAGACACAATTTCCAAAAGCAAACAAAAGCATGGAAGTCAGTTCAGTCAGTCAGTCAGTTCCACTGATGCAGACCCACCTGGACGCCACCTGTCCAGGTAGGAAGCAGAAAAGCCAGACTGGCCTTTTTCAGAGCAGGTTTTATAGTCTGATGGAACAAGGTGGTGTCAACCCTGAATGATCAAACACGGCAGAGGGAACTTCATGATTTGGAGTTGTTTTTCAGTGACGGAGAAGAAACTTTGGGACATTATGGCTTGCAAAACAAAACAAGAGAAGTAATGTTTGGTAACGTTTGCGCCCTGTCCCACTAAAAGAGTCATTTGGTTTAGTTTAGTTTGGTTTAAAAAATACACTTTTTGTGATCATTTAAACATTTATTCATAGTTTTTACATATTTACAATAATCTAATTATAACAGTCTTTCTATATTTGGGATCATTTTAACTTTTGTATTATTGACAGCAGCTCACACAGGTTCCTTTCAAAATAAAGGAACTATATAAATAAAGGAGTGCTTTTATTTGACAGTGATGCCTCTTTATGTTTTGGGAGACATCTGTTTCCCCTTAAAAAAAAAAAGATCTTGCTGGTTGAATATGAACAGATTTAAATCCCTAAAGTTCCAAAGTAATTCTCAGAAAAGCTTCTCGGATGAAGACACGGCTGCCACAAACGTCACAGACGTATTTTCCGAATTCGGATCCTCCCTCAGGTGGACGCCAGATCCGAGTCCATCGAGAAGAAAATCGGCCGACTGGACGCCGAGCTGCTGAAGTACAAGGATCAGCTGAAGAAGATGAGAGACGGACCCTCCAAGGTAGGAGATGGGATTGGATTTGGGTGTGTCTGTGCCGGGGAAAAACATCTGCACTCATCTGTTTTCATGTGCAGAACACGGTGAAGCAGAAGGCCATGAGGGTCCTGAAGCAGAAGAGAATGTGAGTCGCACACCCAGCAGCTACTTCACCACAAAAAGCACCGTTTAGGGTCCTGGCCCCATACCAGTTTCACCTTAACCAAATCCAATCAGTAAAGTTAACTCCAAACTTTTAGACGGATCCTTTAATGTATGAACAAAAGATACAAAATAAACATCCATCTTGTCTCAGAAAACAAAAAAAGTGGAGGAAAAGTAGATTCAAGGGATTATTGATCATGTTTACACTGAAATGAGGAATAAAAAGGCTCCTCTTGTGCTTTTCCCACAACATTTTAAATGTTGGAAACCCTTTTTAGTCAAATAATCGGAACTTCCAACGTTTCGACTGAACTAATTCCTCTGAAGCTCCCGGTGTTTTAAGAAACTCCTGCTCATCCTCAGGTATGAAGGTCAAAGGGAGCAGCTGGCTCAGCAGTCCTTCAACATGGAGCAGGCCAACTACACCATCCAGACATTAAAGGACACCAAAACCACCGTAAGAATCGTCTCCAGCCGGAGGGAAAACCCAGAAATGTGTTATTTATGTAGCTTAACAAAAACTCCTAACGGTATTGCATTATATTGATTTAAATTTGTGTCTCAGAGAAGAGTAAAAATGTTTCTGATGTTGATTGGTGCCTTGCTCATGGTGTAGCTCAGGAAGAAAGCCGGAGCCATCTTTGTGAGGTGAAAAAACCTGAAGTTACCTCGCTGAGCTGCTAATCCTGCTTCACATTCGACCCTTGACCCGTCCTGAAGACCGTCTCCACCGGTCTTTACCTGAACGACAGGTCATGTGACTCAGTCACCTGCCTTCTCTCTGTGTGCAGGTGGAGGCCATGAAGATCGGAGCAAAGGAAATGAAAAAGGCGTACAAAGATGTCAAACTGGATCAGATCGACGTATGTCTGTTTTCATTGGGACTAAGTGTTGGTGGTGCTGCTATTTGCAGATAGTTTACTGTTTTTTATTTTATTATTTTTTTTAAAAAGCACTTCCAAAATAATGAATCTTCTATTGGTTCTATCTCCATAGCAACCATTTTGTTTTCTGGTCGTTTGGGGGTGACGAACAGGTCGATGTAAATTTTAGAGGAATCTGCAAAAGTAAACTTCTAGATTTCCTTGGCAACGGAGGTTTTTTTTTAGCCACGCTCACATTCCTAATATGGTCATGTCGTATGTGATATCGTGTCATTCAGCTTGAGTCAACGTGTAGTTTTCTTCTCCTATATTGTTGGACAAACCTGTAGGAAAACTGTAGGGACATGATGGACATGTCTCTGGTCTGTCCCAGGGCTGACTTTGTTTGTGGTGAAATTTCCCTCTAAAGGCCCGTACACACCGGGACGAATTTCGCCGGCGATTTTCGCCGACGTTTAACGCCTCGTGACTAAACAAAGGGCACCAATGAGAGTGTGCACACCGACGCGAAAAAACGCCACGCGTCGAAGCGTCAAAAAAAAAAAACGCCTCGGGTTCGTTTTTTCTTTTCGACGCGTCGCGTCGAAATCTATTCGACCAATGAGAATGGCGCTTTTGCACACGTGTCTGGAGCTTCTGAAGTTACAGTAAAACACAACTTGGGGGCGCTCAAACACAAAACTGTCTTGCTGAGCACACATACCAGCGAAGAAGACAGACGCCAAGTAGCGTCTACACTGCCGCGAAGAAATAATGACGGACATTATAAAATATCCCCGAGTTGGAGCAACTGGTGCTTGAAATATTCATGTTTTCTTTGTATGATTCTGACAATCGCGTAAATACTTGCTCTCTTCTTCTGAGCGAAAAGCGACTTTAAGAAGCGTAAAGTTGCGCAGCGCCACCTTGTGTACAGGAGTATTTCTGTTTACATTAAGCGCCATCTAACGTCAAGGAATGAATTTGCATGTTCGCTCGGCTCATCGTCAGCGAAAATCGCCTGGGTGTGAACACAAAAAACGTGGCGAAAAACGCTGGCGAATAACGCCTGGCGAATATTCGTCCCGGTGTGTACGGGCCTTAAGGCACAAAAACAAAGAATTAAGAAAACAATCTGGTCCTAATGATCCTTTAGGTCCTAATGGTCCTTATGATCCTTATGATCTTAACGTCCCTTATGGTCCAAGCAGTCCTTATGGTCCTCATGATCCTAACGGTCCTTATGGTCCTCATGGTCCTAACGGTCCTTATGGTCCTAATGATCCTAATGGTCCTTATGGTCCTCATGATCCTAACGGTCCTCATGGTCCTCATGGTCCTTATGGTCCATTGGTCCTTATGGTCCTCATGGTCCTCATGGTCCATATGGTCCTTATGGTCCTCATGGTCCTTATGGTCCTCATGGTCCTAACGGTCCTTATGGTCCTAATGATCCTAATGGTCCTTATGGTCCTCATGGTCCTTATGGTCCTCATGGTCCTTATGGTCCATTGGTCCTTATGGTCCTCATGGTCCTCATGGTCCTCATGGTCCTTATGGTCCTTATGGTCCTCATGGTCCTCATGGTCCTAACGGTCCTTATGGTCCTAATGATCCTAATGGTCCTTATGGTCCTTATGGTCCTAATGATCGTCATGGTCCTTATGGTCCTCATGGTCCTTATGGTCCATTGGTCCTTATGGTCCTCATGGTCCTTATGGTCCTTATGGTCCTCATGGTCCTTATGGTCCTCATGGTCCTCATGGTCTTAACGGTCCTTATGGTCCAAATGGTCCATTGGTCCTTATTGTCCTTACAGTCCTTATGGTCCAGGACGGCTGCAGCAGGACATTAACCAGTAAGAAGCTCTGCTGCTGAGCTGATATGATGTAGTTTGAAAATTTGGACGTGAATAATAGTGAAGAACAGAAATGCGACTAAAATACTTTTTCATTTTTCGTGGTTAGATGAGTCTTTGTGTATCAGAGTGATATTTACCCCGTACAGAGTAGGAGGGTAGCTGAGGGGCCGGTCAGAGGGCGGCCTCAAAGACATTTTTATTGCAGGATTTGCAGGACCAGCTGGAGGACATGATGGAGGAGGCAGGTGAGGTCCAGGAGTCCCTGAGCCGCAGCTACGGAACCCCAGACATCGATGAGGAGGACCTTGAAGCTGGTACGTCTTTTTTGTCTCTCAGCATGAAACTGCAGGTCGCGTCAGACTTTAATTAGCCAGCCTCACGCTTCCAAGAACCTCAAAGGGAATTACCTGCACGCCAATCACGTTTGCAGGCAAAGGAAGTGGAGCACGCCGACCTGGGCGCGCGAAATATGACTGTTGAGATTGGATTTTAATGATGACAGAATCTTAATTGGTTTCTCCTGGAAATGAACTTTGCTTTCCAGAGCTGGATGCTCTGGGTGACGAGCTGCTGCTGGATGACGACAGCTCCTACCTGGATGAGGCTTCGGCTGCTCCGTCCATCCCTGAAGGAATCCCCAGCGACAGCAAGACAAACAAGGTGACGGTCACCGAATCGGATATAAGAGCACAGAAAAAGAAAACAAAAGAACGTCGAAAGAAAGAAGAGTTCACTTTGTTTACAGTATAGAACAATAAAAAAGTTGTATCCAGCATTAATTTAGCTATTGGTACTACCACTGAGTTTAAGGGCCAGTTTACAAACATGAAGGAGGTCATGAACCCAGACATGGCGACCGATGTTTTCGTAGAGCCCTTCGATATAAATCGGACGTGATCGTTGACGTTAGTCGAGGCGAGGAAGACACGGATCAGAACGTTCAGTTTGCAGCTTTTTCATCTAAAACTTTTTTTCAGTTTCAAACTTTGTCTTCGAGACGATTCCACTGCAGCCTTTGATCTGTGTGGTCAGCCCCCCCCCCCAAGGCCGCTGGGACACAAACAACACGATGATTTGGGAGTCGATAAAACTCTGTTGCTTCTCTGCAAATCTCTGGAAGAACTCCACGTTGTGGAAAGGAATCCATTTGAAGTTCTGGTTTGTTTGCAGGACGGCGTGTTGGTGGACGAGTTCGGCCTGCCGCAGATTCCCGCCACATGAACGCAGACGCCCGAAAGAGACTGCACTTCAACTGAATCCACTTTTCTATGTAGAGAAACGTTTCTACATGCCACGCATTTGAGCGGAGAACACTACGGTTGTGTCGCTGTCCCTGTGTCGTCATTTGTTACAGCTGTTGTGTTGGCGTGTGGCCTTATCAGTCATTTCTGTTTTGTTTTATCTTCTCGTCAATGTCAACAATAATTTATTTCACATTCTTCCAGTTTTCTGTGTTAGAGAAGTCATTTTTTTTTGTTTTGAGCTTTTTCTCTATTAAAAATGTTTCTAGAATTTTAAAGTCACAGAATAAATCCTTTGTTCTAACTAAACCTTAAGAAATTTGAATATTTGTTCACATTTGTTCACAATATTTCGTTCACATTTTAAATGTAGTATTTTTGTTTTGTATTCTTGAGTTTATAGGACACAGGGGCCACCATAAAAAAAGAAATAAACAAATATATAAGAATAAATTCATAAAATTATGAGGAAAAAGGAAATATTTTGAGAGAATAAAGTTGTAAAGTCAGGCTTTGTTTCTTTTAGTTAATGTGCAAGTTTATTTTCATTAAATTACAACCTAATTCAGTTTTTCCTTTGAAAATTGCAACTTATTTAATTATATTTTTATTCTATTCTAATAAATTTTTAACTTTTTTTTCTTATAATTTTACAACTTTATTCTTGTAAACTTTTTCTCAGGCGTTATTGATTGAGGACTCTGAAGTCTGCATGTGGGACGGACTGGTGACCTGTTCACGGTGTGCCCTGCATTTGTCTGGCCTGGACAGGCTCCCGTGACCCCAAAAGGAATATAGCGGGTTGAGGTGGATGGACAAACTCTTCTCTCCTCAATGCCTGAATAAGACTAACTTATTAACAACTGGCTTTTGTCATTTTTGGCCAAAAATGTTGGTCTCATGGCTTGACCTTACCTCTTGAGGCCAGGCGTCCACAAAGGAGGACATCTCATTGTTAAGTCTGATTACAGTTAAGTCTGATTACCTGGGGAAAGGTGACTACTAAACAAAAAAGGCATATCAAACAAGAGCTCGGCTCTCAAGAGGCAGTTTTTCATTTTGTTTATTTGATTTTTTTGTGCTAGCATTAAGCTGGATAGCTCAGTTGGTTTAGAGTCTCGGGAGAAACCAGTTTTCAGTCCTGGGGGGTGCAATCATAGACTACAATGAGCCTCGTTCAGCGTGGGTCTTTGGGCTAGACCCTCTGTCCTAGTGTCAAACTGTGTAGCCACAAGGGGTTGCACGTCTAGTATAGTAAATAATAAATATTTACTACTTTTACTAAGAGTAAGTAGTAATTTACTATAGTAAATCTCCATCTACTATGGTAAACTTGCAAATAGATTTAAAAACTGAGCGCACGCCGTTTCTTTAAACCACAAGAACATGGACTGGACATTGTTTCCCACAATGCATTACATTGTTGTAGTTAAATTGGACGTGTAAAGGCATATAGATATATAGGGGGGAAAAATACCTTGACTCTAGTGGGACTCGAACCCACAATCTTTGAAACTCTTGTCATCGATTTATTTAGACATCCAGTCTGCAAAACCCGGTTGTCGATCGAGTTCAAGCTCGCTAATTCTTGGCAGCGATTTCCAATCAAATCACACATTTTTGCTGATGGGGTTACCTGTTGCAGGTGGTAAAGGTATTTTTCATTTGGTGGTTTATACTAGTTGTCCTCCGTTGTAGTTCAACCAGTTGTGTTTTTCCACTAATGGAACCGTGTAGTAAATTAACAAGTGAGTAAATCCCATTTATTCGAACAATTAAAATGGTATTTGTCTTGCGTGTTCATCTTTTAAATCAACAGTCAGATTTTTTAATACCGTCAATACATCTGTATTTTTCACATAAATAATTTATTTTATGTCATTCTGCTGTAGTACATTAAATAGACCATTATGATGTCTTAATGTGTAAAATCTCCAAATTTTAATTTAGTGTATATTTCCGTCAGTAACCAATGTCATATGCTGTAAGGCATGCATATTTCACACAGGGCAGAAGAGATCATGAAAGCCACGAGGCCGACATAAAACCTCCTAAATCGTACACGTTTCAAGCGGGGCTCGAACTCGCAACTTCAGGGTGTGTGTTATGAAAGTTGGAAACTTTATATCGACTTACGGGCGCTGTCTTCTTCCCACAATGCATCACGTGTTTGTAGTTAACGTGGTATTTAAGGCGCATAAACTGTAAAAATAAAAAAGTGCGACTCTGGTGGGACTCGAACCCACAACCTTTGAATCTCTTTTGATCGATTTAGCTAGAAGTCCAATGCGCTATCCATTGCGCCACAGAGCCGAGTGGCCGAGTTATAGTTTACATAGAAAGGAAAATTTCCAACAACCGTGACTGACTGTCGGCGTTGGAAAGTTTAAGGATCAAACATTCTAACAGAAAAACACGCTTCGACATTATTTTTTTATCTGTCTCTCTCTATATATACATATGTATGTTTATGGATAAAAAGTACCATTTTGCAGCGGAAAATCAGTCCGTCATTTCCGGCGCTGACCGGAAGTAGTTAGCTGTTAGCGGATATAGCCGGGTGATTTGTGTTGAGGTTGAAGAACAAACACGAAGACATGTCTGACCAAACGATAAACCTGATAGTCAACTACGGTAGGAAGACGCTTTGAATTTTAAACAAACGGAGAGTGAAGCGGCTCCGAGTCTTAGATGTTACTGTAGCTCAGAAATCCTCTGCTTGTTGTTGTGTAGCCCAAACGCAAAAACCGGTTCTAGGAAAAACTTCTGCTGTGAGATGATGTGAAATGAACTATTTACTCTGTTAGGCATTGAATGTCTCAGCAAACTGCTTTACCTGTCTGCTCAAAATTCGAATTATGTTCATTTTCAATTGTGGATTCATAACAAATATAACGTGTTATCAAATGGTAAATATAGCAGAGAAAATGTTCAAATCAAAAGACTAATGAGGATCAGACTCTTCAAATGGGTGTGATTATGATTACAGATTTTAAATGAATAGGTAATTGATTTATTTTTGTTGGCTTCACAACTGAGGTTTGGAGATATGAATTCACACAAACCTGTTTTATTTATGTTCACAACGTTATAACGTCTTCATGAATGTCTGTTGATCAGGTTCAGTAAAACACAACATCAAACTAACGAGTCCAGATGACGGAAACGGGCCGGCAGTGAAGGATTTATCAGAAGCCGTCTGTCAGGCCACCGGCGTTCCCCCCGCCTCTCAAAAACTCATCTTCAAAGGTTTGGGTTTGACCTACATTCTTTTTTTTTTTTTTAATGCATCCCATAATTAGGCCTTGATTCCATATGGTGGCATTGTGACAGTTTCTGAAAAAAACGAAGATCTACAGTGATCAACCAGCTGAGCGATGTTGCACAGTGTGGTGGTGATGCAGACAAAAACGGTTGTCGTGGTTACCAGTTCTTTAATCAGCTAAAAACTATACATAAGGAAGACCAAACCTTTATTTTTATTTCTGTATTTTCTTTGACTTGGTGCATCTGCAGTTTTTTTGCTAGCATATTCTTCTTTATTCAGGGAAGTCTCTGAAGGAGATGGACGCGAGCCTTTCCACCTACGGGATCAAAGACGGCTGCAAACTCATGATGATCGGGAAACGGGTAAGACGCCGCGCGGCGCCGCCCCTGATTGAGTTGGCGTGCGCACATCCCACTGACAACGCTGTACAAACAGAACAGTCCGGAGGAAGAAGCTGAGCTGAAGAAGCTGAAGGACATTGAGAAGTCGGTGGAAGTGACCGCCAAGAAGCTGGAGAAGGTGGACGGGGAGTTAACTGGACTGAAGAACGTGAGCCACAGATCCTGGAGGGAGGAAAGCATCGTCAGATGGGTCGTTTCTTTGATGTTTCACCTCTTTTCTTTCCTCTGCAGGGCTTCTTGGCCAAAGACCTTCAAGCTGAGGCTTTGAGCAAACTTGACCTGAGAGTTAAAGTTGCTGCTGAGCAGTTCATGAAGATTCTGGAGCAGATAGACGCCATGGTAATCTCTTTTTGGATTCAGCTTTTTATCCTCGAGTGTTGGTCATTTCTAACACACTCCTCTCTCTCTCTCTCTCTCTCCTCTAAAGTCTGTCCCGGAGAATTTTAACGACTTCAGAGTGAAGAAAAGGGGCCTCATAAAAACCGTGCAGGTCAGCCAGTAGGTTTCTTTTTCTTCTGCTTTTACTGACGACGCTAAATGAATGACTCCTATTTTTCTGTTTTTCGTGGCCTCAGGACTTCCTGGCCCAGTGCGACAGGCTGGAGGCGGGTATATCAGAGCACCTATCAAAGACCCAGTCCAAGAACTTGGCTCTGGCAGACTGAAGCTGCCTCCCTTACTGTGTGCTATCTGTTGCTCTGTGAGCAAAGTGTACCAACGGCTTCAGATGTGGAGCAGATATTTTATTTATTTCTCAGTGTGATGTGCTTCATAACGAAAGGAGAATGTGGGTTCAGGACTTTGCTGAGTTCATGAGGGTCAGCCGTAGGTCAAGATGCGTCTCAGACTGTCGTGGACTGGGGCGTCGGTGGTGCTTCAATGTTTACCGTAGATCAAATCCTCCGTCTGTCCTGTGGCGTTTTCCTCCCACCGGCCTTCAGCTGTTCTACTCGGTCGCCGCCAGCCTGATCCACAGAAGTAAGTGAACCCTCTTTAGATGTTTCCACCACGTCAACTTGAAGAGGTTTGTGAATTTACAGAGTTGTATTTTTGTTATAAAAAAAAAAAGGAGGAGAAAGTCAAATTAGGCAAATCACATCATCATCATCAACTGACCTCTACTGTACATGTTCATCAAAATCACAACGACTGCAGAAAAATGAATAAATTTTAAGCCAAAAAGACAGATCTCCAATGTTTGGACGTTTATTTCTGAAGTCCCACTCCGATCATCTTCTGATCGATTTTCCAGTGTTCCTTAATGATGATGCCATTTTTAGCCAAAGTCAGGAAACTTGTGCCGTTGGCGCAGAGTAAGCCAGCCCCCACTTCCCATCGCCCATCCTTTTATACAGTGAGCTTAATGGAAAGACCCACTCTGGGGAAACTGGTGTTTCTTTAACCTCTTCTTGGGGCATTTTTCTGATGATGGAGGACAAATATTTAAAAAAAATCAGCTTTAATTGCATATCTGAGGATTTCTTTATTCAACTTGTTGTGAATCAGGAGCAGACGAAAAAAATGACACTTGAAATCAACCCAAGAGACCCTGTGATCACAAGGTCATCCGCTCTGGAACAGGGCGCCAAGTCATCCGCTGTTCGCTCCAGGAGTTCCATCCTTAGATCTTTTTGATCGATGATGACCTTTGGCTCCTGGATCTCTTCTTCCACGAGGTGTTTTCAGATGTTTTACCACTTTACTGACGTCCTTTGACATGAAGTTCAGAGATTCCTTAATATCTGCAATTTCAGCAGCTAATTTGCTTTTACTGGTCATGTTGCTCCGAGTCTCGGTTAAAGGTGAGCTGCTCTGCGCTGCAGTCCTCTTCTTTTTGGACACAGTAACTGCTAATCGTCAACATGACCGAGTGCCGGTAGTGGATAGATGTAGCGTGAATACCGATATCCTGATGATTGAAGGATGACACCATGTTTTTGTGATTTCTGATGGATTGTATCAGGCCCTAAATTCCAAGCATGGCACCAGTTTGTCTCCTTCAGGGAGGCAGGAACAGGAAGTGACCCAAGCGATGCTATTAGAACAGATGGTGACCCCCCACTATGATGTGCAGAAGTGACTGGATTCCTTCATATCATTCATACGTCTTCCTCCCTTAATGATCCACCTTCAGCCGTTCTAGAACATGAGGTTGATTCTGTGACATGAAGACGTCATGGCGCCGGTGAATCACGCCGACTCATCACATCCCATATAAATAAACCTTTTCTGAAAAGCCAAAATCATTTCAGAACATTTTATTCTGAAAGAAAGAAGACGTCTGGTCTGTGCAAATGAGCTTTAAAGTAGGATTGGTGGAGGACCCAGAGGTCCCGCAAGCAGCTTCAACAAAACACCGCCGGCAGCTTCAACCGTGACGCCACCACAGCCAACGGCGTCCAACATGAAGAACGCCGTGACCTTTCGACAGGCGGCGAGTCTCTAATCGTCCTTGTCCTTGGCGCCGTGTTTGAGAATGCGCGTGAAAGCCACGTAGTTGAAGTTGCCCTTCTTGTCGATGGGCGCCTCGCGGAAGAGCTCGTCCACGTCTTCGTCTGTGAACCTGTCGCCCATGGTGGTGAGCAGCTCCCTGAGGAACTCCTCCTGGATCAGACCTGCGGGGAGGAAACACTGTCAGGGGAATCCTCCGTGTTTCTGCCAAAAACTGGGAACCAATCAGAATCGGACGTCATAAATCCGATTCATTCTGTTTAGGTACATTTTGCTATCAAAACTAATTCCAAGGAAACCTAAAATATTTTTGAACCCACCCTAGATATAGTTCAGTTGCATCATCATCATCATCACCCTTAGAAGTCTCTGAATTCTGATTTCAGCCCGACTCACCACTGACAGTTTGCGTTCACAATATGACGTTTCAAACAGCTTTGACATCATTTTTTGGGGTTTAAAACAAACACAGTCAGGGTTACGACACGAATGACGAGGTCCTTCAAACCAGAATGCCCGAAAACGTCCAACCGTCTCGAGCTGCGACAGATGGAGCTGTCCTTCGTCTGTGGTTCTGAAGTCGTTCAGAATCAGCCGACAGGAACCACAAGACCAAATGTCCTTTAACCGCTACCTCGCTGTCGACGAGCGGGAGCGAAAAGGCCGTTTTCTGTGCGTCTCTGCGAGTGCGTGCGTACGTGAGCCAACAGAACAAGGAGATAGTTGACCTTTGAGATCATCAGAGGTAATGTAGAAACAAACATCTACTCGTTTTCAGACACGCCAATCGTCTTTTGATTCTTTTTTCTAAGCGTTTCCACTGGTTTTTCAATAATGATTATGACGTTTTTAACCCAAATTTTTTTTGATTTCTAGTAGAGTTGAGCTGTGGGCGGGACTCTTGGTGCAGAGTAAGCCCCGCCCCCCCTTTAGTAAAGACTGAAGTGTAGATAAAGTAGATTTGAGAATAAAGCTAGCTTGTTCCATCTGTCCACGTTCCTGTGGTGAAGAGGAAAGAAAGACAGCAAAGTGCAGCTGCTTTGACATATTTCTATATATTTAGGGGGGATTTGTACATTTTTATTTTATCTGTACTGTTGTGATCTTTGCAAACATGAAATCAATTTTTTTCATCATTTCTGCGATTTTTCTTTTTTTGTTTTGGTAGAAAAAGACAAACTCTGAATTGTGTTTTTGTATAGTTTGAGGTTCATGTGAAATATTATGAAATCCCTGGCTGGGATTGTACTAAACAGTGCCACAAAAAACTACTTTAAAAGTATGTTTTTGGAGCATATCGTAGTAAATAAAAAAAAGCTGAAAAGGGCCCAGGACCTCTCAGGCTTTCATTTTATTTGGGCTTTCCTAGAAAAGCCCGTTAAGCAGGAGGACTGACCCGTTCCCTCTTCATCAAAGCAGGCGAAAGCGTTGCGGATCACATCCTCCGGGTCGGTGCCGTTCAGCTTCTCCCCGAACATGGTCAGGAACATGGTGAAGTTGACCGGGCCCGGAGCTTCGTTCATCATGGCTTCCAGGTACTCGTCTGTGGGGTTCTTACCTGGAACACATTCAAGTCACTATTAGTGTCACCAGCCCCACTGCTGGTGTAGCGCAGACAGAATCACGCAAAGCTCTACCTAATGAGGCGAGCATGTCGTGAAGGTCTTCCTTGTCAATAAAGCCGTCCCTGTTTTGGTCGATCATGTTGAACGCCTCCTTGAACTCCTGGATCTGGGACTGATCGAACATGGCGAACACGTTGGACGTGGCCCTCTGGGGACGCTTCTTGGTGTTCTTGCCCTTGGCCCTCTTGCTGGACATTCTGGCTGCTGCGTGGTCGACCTCCTGAAAGGCAGACATGGAGACAGGTTGGAACCGAAGTACGAGATCCAACGATTGATCCGAGTTCAGTTACGGTTTGACCGATGGGACAGATCCTTAGAATTTAGGACGTTTAGTTTGTGAAGCAGAAACTAAAACTTCTGTGAAACAGAAGCTCTACCTGGAAGTACATCGATCCAATTTTTATTCTAATTTCTTTGGAGTACGGAGGAATGATTGTCAGTTTCAGCATAAACTTGACATTTGTTGTTACCAACCAATATTAATAAAGATCTCTGTTTTCTTTTAAATAAAAGGTCTCTTGGGTTTAGTATTACATGTTAATAGATTATTGTAATAAATCGATGGTGTGCTGGATTACAGGTTTTGTTTTCATTGAGTAGTTTTTATAAACAAAACACCTTTTTTGTTGTTTGGTATTATTTTGAAAAATACATTATAAAGAGATGCAGCTAAACTGTGATTTTAAAGCACAAAAACCTACAGCGGAATTATTATTCTAAACTTATTTTGAGTTTTATTATGATTTGATCCTTTAAAAAAAAACATCTTATTCATGGGATTTTGTTAATTGTCATAAATAAATAAATAAAAATCATATATATGATTATTAATTTTTTAAAGAAAAAAACAACGCGTTTTATTTATCAAACAAACAAAACATATTTTTTATCTCATCATCTCTTGACCTAATTAACACGGTGAGCTAGCTTTAGCTTTAGCTTTAGCCGCTACACGGGATTACTTCCGCGCATCTCCGCTGACCTTAAATCGATTAACACTAATCTGTTTACAGAATTAAAGACCGAAAAAATAACCCGAATGACCCACCTCAGTGCAAATATTAATCTCTCAGAGAAAATGACGGTTTAAAATAAACACCAGCCACAGGCTAATGAAGAATAGGAGCGTCAATATTTTATGTTCTGGTTCCGAAAACGGACCAATCAGAGAGCAGCTGGACGAAACCAACGGTCTGGAATGTTCCACTTTACAGCGCCGTTTAAACAAAACTTTAGTTTTTCGTTTATAATTTTAAAGATAATTATTTAAAGTATGAGGCAGGCGGTGATACAATTTATTTTAATAGATAATAATAATAAGAATAATACAATAATATGTATTTACATTAATTTATTAAAAAAGGTTGCAGGAAACGTTTGACCACTAGATGGCAACAAAACTCAGGATAACAGTTTTCTCACTATATTTGTACGCATAATTCTGATTCCATTTTATTCATTCATAATAAATACTTTCACGGTTCTAGCCGCTGTCACTCAATAATTATACTAAAACAAAATGTCACAGCGTCTCATAATCGTTTTTGCCCTGCAGTCCAGCGCTCAGGCGAGGCCTGCATTTAGATCCAGTGTGGCCCTTCTGGTCTCATGGTTCTATATTTAAAGCGGCTCCGGCCTTAAAAGGTCCTGACAGTGTCTTTGCATTCTGCCGAGTGGCAGCCTTATTTTTGCTCAGTGGACAGCCACCGCGTCCACGGCCCCTCGTCCTGCCGCTTTGCCTGGAACTAAGCCTGCTTTTAGGAATAACACACCCTTTCATTGATTATTTCCCACTGTTGTTGACTGCTGACCTCTGCCTTGTGGTGAGTGACACACAATGGATAATACTTTAAAACAAAAAAAGACAAACAAAATGTCCTTATGATCTCTGACCTCCCATTATCAAGGGGTCCTGTCATTTTATAATCTTCCTAAAACTGCTTTGCTTCTAGTCTAATCTCTTTTAGTGCTGCCTGACATAGTGTGGGTCACAAAGGCCTGCATGGATCCTTGTGTCAGGTTTATAGTGTACCTAAATAACCTATTAATCCATCCCAGTTTCCTTAAAAAAGGTTTGTTTTTTGGTGATTACTTGGATTGCAGTTTAACAACCAGAATTCTCCTGGCTCACAGCAGATTTTAGGATGCAGCTCTCAGCGTTTGCTGCTTGCAAGTATTTGTTGGCTGAAGCAGACATCCAGCAGATGGCTTATTCAGAAACACTAAGTTGACAGTGATGGGCAGGGCGGCTGAAACCGAGCCTGATGCATTCATATTTCCACGAAAATATGTTGGAATTGTGGGTAATTTTATGGAAAGTCATCTTTAGACCAAATCTTGAATCTGAAACGTTTTTGCCGGGAAAAAAAACATCATTAGACGAGGTGAGATGGAAAACTCCTGACATATTTTATGGCAACTTATTGTCACAATAAACATCACTTTTAGTAGTGTTGACAACGTAGATTTTTTTATTTTTTTTGGTTGCGTCTTTAGTTGTCCAGTCGTCGTGTTTAGACCCCACAGGATGCTCCGTCCACACTCTTGATTTTTTGTGTTTCAGTTAATCAACGTTTGCAAAATTGTATTTTTTCTTTCATCAAAAACATTTTGTTGAATCAGAAAGAATCAAACTTTTCTGCATTTATATGAATCATTTAGATAAAAAAAAACACACCTGCTGCTGCCTCAGTGATCTTCATACCTGCTGCAGCTTTAACCCTTACTAATGCCCCCCATCCCCCCAACCCCGTTCCGAAATCCATCTCCATGAATAACAGTGAGATTGACTTACAGAGCCGGTAAGGTAAAGGACGGCCAGTGTAAGTTGGCGGGATGTCGGGATCAATACAAGCGGTGCAGAAGCAGCATCTGCACCAGCAGCAGGAGAAGCAGCAGCAGCAGCAGCAGCATCACTATGAGAGCAGCTATTACCTGAGCACCAAGTCGTCTGTTAGCCAGCGGGCTTTCTCCGCCTCCACGACCACGACCACCAGCCGTCGGTAAGAGGATGGACGAGAACTGCGGCCCAGATCGTTGCTGTCAGCTGTACCTTCAGTCAAATCAGGGTCAGATGAGTCACAGATATAAAAACTTGCTGTTTTTACATCTGTAAAACCAGAAGTTATCATATATTTTATCCAAAAACCTTTCAAATCCAATTGATTTTATGTGTTTTTTTTAAATGTCTAAATCCAACAATAGTGGATTCCTTCAGTGTCTTTTTGTGAAGTTCTTTCACCAGGAGTGTTTGATTGTTGAAATGTCATCTATCACACAAACCATAAGCATTCAATCTACACTACAGACACAGTCCACTTTATACACTATTCATATATTCAACCTCCATCCAATTTTTGCCTTATTTTAGTTTCCAAAATGCATCAAACTTTTAACTATACAGTCTACAGGTTTGTTCATGAATGGAAACAAAAGGACTGATTTACAAGTTCAACAGTTGTTGCTTGTGTTTGGATTTAGCTTCACTCTAGCCTCCTCATTGTGTTTCCGATGTCAAAGGCAGACATGAAACAATCAGCTCATAACGTGAAGCGCCACTTCTGGTAGGGTGGGGATGTTGAAAAAGTCCTTCCATGACCTCCTGACTAATGTCCAGTCAAAAAATGTTTGAAATCCACCCGAAACGCAAGCCCCAGAGCCACGCCGCTTCGCATTTGGCGTCATTGAAAAGCCTCAGATGTCCTCTGTAGGAACCACAAGGAGTTCATTTTCAGGTTTAGAACTGTCCTCTACAGAGGACTAATATGCACTGCAGGCATTCAAGAGGATGAGGAAGACTCTACATTTTCAGTTTTGTCCTTCCAGCTGTTTGTCTCTCATCTCTGCATTGATGCTCCTCAACATCAGAACTGTTCGTTTGGTCAGATCCTGAAGTAAAACAACCGGTGGGAGGGATGATCCCCTCCTCTCTGAACGTGGAAGAACGTGTCCTTCAAGCCGCCAGGCTTGTCATACATGTTGGAACAGGAGGACTTTCCAAACGGGGTCAAGGAAAGAATTTCAGCGGCTTGCCAGGTTCTTCGTAGACAGCAGAGCTATTTTTAAGACGTTGCCGTCAGGTCAACTGTAAATCCGCCGTGTGAAAGCCAAGAAATATGATGAAGCTCCTTCAGAAGGTGGAAACCACAAACCTGGAATCCCCGCAGTGCTTGTTCGCTGCTAGAATTTGTCTTTTTTCTGAGCAGCTTCTCCTCTTTGTTTGTTTAAGACCAACTCTCTCAGTGACATCCTTTAAAGACTGAAATTCTTTGAGAGTTGTTTGACTTTGGGACGAACGCCGCTCATTCCTCAAAGCTCTTTTTGTTTGGGGGGGGGGGTGACAGGGTTTTTGTGCTCAGGAGGGCCTCACATCAGCGTGCTCATGCTTCATCGCCTCTGCTGCAGCACGGCGTGCACAGAAAGCGTTCTGCTTGGCAGAAATCGTGAGTGAAAACGCTGCGTTGGCTCCTCAGAGTCTACACTCAGACCCGATGGAAAAACGAGACAGAAAGTGACACGCTGGAACTGAAAAGCAGGGACAGAAACTTTGTTTTCTGAGCAGTTGGACTATATAGTGCTCAGAAAATGTGTTTATATATCAGAACACGTATTTGCAGGACTTTACATGCAGTTGATACGTTTTGATCACAAAAAAATGGATGTAAGTTTTATTCAAATGACGACTTCAAAGCCAAACGGTGGACTGTATCTCAGACCTGGAGTGAGCAAGTGCACCATCCACAGAAAATGGTTTAATCACCAAATTAACTTAATTGAGTTGCCTTTTTTTTTGGAGAACAGATGTCGTCGGTGAGCAGTGATTGGTCCGGGTCGGTCAGAGTTTCTATGGCAACCACTCTCACCAATCAGGAGGGAAAACGTTATTAGGCCACACCCCTACCACTCGAAGGTTAACGTTGACTTAAACTGTCAATCTTTGAAACGTGGGGTCCTGCAGGCTCCTCCTACTTTTATTCAAGCATCTGTTTGGTCAGATTATAACTTGAAAATTTTGAACTACAGAAAATGAGGATTTAAATAAAAAGAAGGTATCAGATCCAAAAGGTTTATTCTGACCAAAACAATGACTGAGTAACAGCTGTTTATTTATCAATAGAAGTCTGTGGGATTTGGGCTTCTTGGAGCCACTTCCTGTTTGGAACGCCAGGGGGGAGGAGTCACCATTTCTCAGATCCAGTCATTGGTTGAATGTTTTTATAGCATGCAAAAATAAATATGTACTTCTTGGTCTAACAAAGTTTTATGTTTATTCTTGTACAAAAAAAGCTCAAATAACTCCAGGTACACACAAAAAAAAATATGAGGCCCCGCCCACTCTCTGCACACACACAGCAACCCAAAACACCCTGCAGGTGAACCAAATTCTCCCCCTAATCATGTGATCATGTGGCGGTACAACTGTTCCCACAAAGGTCAAAAGATCAAGCCTAAGATGGACACTTTTTGGCAAAAGTCATTTTCTTGTAACTGAAGATTAAAAGAAATAAATGTTCATCTGGTTTGTTTCTGATCTGCAGACGCTTGGTCTTCATGTTTCCGTGGAGAATCTTCTCATTTTCCTATTTTCCCCTTTCAGCCAGAAGAAGTCTGTGAAGGTCGAGAAAGGGCAGAAGGGGGTCAAACTGAGCTCCATACCCAAGACAGCCAAGGGCAGCTACCTGGCCATGGACAAGGACAAAGAGGTCATAGGTTACGTTGTTCCTGTGTTCAGAGCCAAGTGAGCGCAGAAGAATGAAGCAATGACTCGATGTGCCAAGGCCGTTCTGTTCTCATGTGTTGGGGTTTGATTCCTGCAGCCACGACACGGTCCGGGGTCTGATGGAGGCCCAGGAAGACGAGGTCGCAGAGGAGGGGATCAACTACGTGGCCATGAGGAACCTATTTGTCAGGGAGGCTGTGGAGGTCAAGGTGGAGAAGAAAACCCGAACCAGGAATGTCAGGGAATCTGCAGACCGCCTGGAGCTGGGGAAGACGGTAAAAAAAAAGCCAATTCTTTTGGATCTTCAACAGAAAAGTCATTTTCACTCGGATGATTTTGAAATTCCAGTCTGGCTTCACTTTTATTTATTTATTTGTTCCTTTCATGAAAATTGATGTTCAAATGTTTACATGTTTCTCTTACATATTAAACATTTTCATGATTGGAAGGGAGCAGAATTGAAGAACACAATTCTTATAATTATCTGCTCACTTTTAAACATAACACTTTCACACTACAGATGGAGGAATGGTCCGAATTCCGTAAGAAAATGAACCCGGACAGCCTGACACACCCTCCAGAGTTCATCGTGAAGCCGCGTGGACAGACCGTGATGGAGGGGAAGACCGTCAAGCTGCACTGCACTGTGGCCGGATGGCCCAAACCCAGGATCGCCTGGTGAGTCGCCTTCCAGGATCATCCGTCACACGAGAGACGTCATCAGAAGTCATGAGACAGTTTTCCTCCCCGCCTCTGCGGTTAAACAAACACTGAAATCATGTTCCCAAGGTACAAAAACAACGTGCTCATCGACGCCAAAGCCCACCCTGAGAAATACACCGCAGAGAGCAGTTACAACATGCACTCCCTGGAGATCAAGAAGTAGGTCATCCTCGTGGCCACGCCCCCCGCACGGCGCCCGTGCAGATCAAAGCCTTCCGGCAGATGCTGATCGACTCTCTCATGCTTCACTTTCAGCTGTGATTTCTTGGACACTGCTCAGTACTGCGCCTCCGCTCTGAACGTGAAGGGCGAGGCTTCTTCTGTGGCCACTGTTGTTGTCAAAAGTAGGTAACAGTTTCAAATTTACAGGTAAAGACGCTCCAGATGGAGTTTTAATGTACATTAGAAATTAACATGAAAAACCTGATGATTTAATGGTAAATTTGATCCAAAGTTGCATTTCTTCATTTACTGAGATGTTTCTTTGCAGGATTTCAGGAGGGCGAGGAAGCAGGCCTGCTTGATCCTAAACCACGTACGTTATTCAGTAAAAATAAATAACAAGATGTTCTTTTTTTTACTGTTGCAGTTTGGGAATTTCTGAAAACCACATGAGGCCAACTCAAAATGTTTTTTCTCTCATCTAAGTAGTCTGCAACCTTTAAAAATAAAAGATCCATTTAATTCGGTTTCTTACAAACCAAAACTCAACAAAGTCTCACTTTATTGTTTTAAAAAGAAACACTTTTTTATTATCATTTTAAGAACAATAAAGCCATTCTTTTCTTAATTGTTGCTTTTGAATATTAGAATAGTTAAATTATGAGACTTTTATATATTTCTATACTAAACAAATTAAACTTCTTTTACTTTTAAAGTTCCCTTCAAAATAAAATACACCCTCCTACTGCAGCAGATTTAGTTGAATAAAAAATGAAAAAAGTCAAACATGGCATTGTATGTTAATATTTATCATATCATTTGGTGCACCTTCATTATTTTCATCTTTTTATTATTAAATATAAACAACACTGGCACAGAGCTCAATACATATTAATGCAATTATGTACTTTAAAGTCCCACTCAGATCATCTTCTGACCTGTTTTCAAAGCGTTCTCAGTCGTCTTTTAGTCACGATTATGTTGTTTTTAGCTAAAATCATTAAATCTGTGTCGTTTTCCAGGACATAGTTTCTGCAGAACAACAGGACTTCATTAGAAATTCACCTCTGAGTTGTGGGCGGGACTGTAGGCGTGAAGAAACCCCGCCCACGTTTCATTTCTCCTTGCTGAGAGCTCGGAGTGGGGAGCTTGTGGCCCCGCCCAGCGTATTTTCTACATCACAAAAACAACTTTTTCAAACTGTTTCTTTTTTGTCAGCTCCTGATTCACAAGGATTTGAAAAAAGAAACATTCAGACATGCAATTTTGAGCTCCCATCTTTTTCATAAATATCCTCCATCTTTGCAAAAAAGCCGCAAGAACATTTTAAAAACACAAAAAACATGATTTTTAATTGGAGCGGATTTAAAATCTTTGAACTCTGAACAGCAACTAGACACTGCAGTGCAGCCGGAGATGAGAATCAGCAGCAGAGTCAACTTTTTCTGACGTGTAAAATATATAAACCTAAGAAAACAAATGAACCAAAACTACAAATTATTAGCATCTTTTTTTTCAAAGCCAAAGAACCTCCGGTTGCAGATGCCTGTCCAAACCTCTGAAAGAAGTTTAAAATCTCTTTTTTTCAATGTCAGACTGTTTTGTTTCATTTTATTTAAGCTAACAAGTATATTACGGTTAAAGTTCTCGTGGTAAAAGTTAAAAATCATATTTGTAACTTTTTGGTCGAGATAAGACAAAAAAAAAGTAACTTAGGAATAGATGAGCATCTATGAGGAAGACTTTGATACCACGGCTGATTTAAGGAGATGCTGTGATGATTCTGCCCTCAGATGGTTTCTGCCCAGAGTATGGAGTCACCTTTGAAACCACCATCATCGACAAGTTTGACGTCGCCTTTGGCTGCGAGGGCGAGACGCTGAGTCTGGGCTGCACCGTGGTCATTTATCCCACCGTGAAGAAGTACCAGCCTGAGGTCGTGTGGTACCGAGACTGTAAGTGGAAGTCTCAAAGGGCAAAGGTCGTCCCGGCTCCTGTCAAACTGTGACCGTGTCCCCTCAGCTGTGCCGCTGAAGCCCTCAAAGTGGGTGCACCAGCACTGGTCCGGAGAGCGGGCCATCCTCACCCTGACCCACCTGAACAAGGAAGACGAGGGCATGTACACGCTCCGCGTCAACACCAAGTCCGGCTTCGAAACCCACTCTGCCTACGTCTTTGTCCGAGGTAATGCCGGGCCGGAACCGGTGGCTTCTTTAACACTTTTCCAAAACTTTTAAACTAATTTCGATTTTGGTTTGTCCCGGTCTAAAAAGGGGATTGATTGTAAAAGGAAGTTACATAAAGGAAAAAGGAATAAAACCAATGCTTCAAAAATTCTCACAAAGACCAAAGGAATAAAAGTAATGAGGTCTTTTTATTTTATTTTGGTTATGAAGAATGATTTACAACAATACTCAAACAAAATAAGGACCAAGATGTTCGTTATATTAATGCTGCCACACAGATCAAGTGATCCCAACAGTTAAGGAGAATCTCTAAACAAAGATGGCAAAAACCCGAAAGAAGATCTCCCACTCTGACAGAAAATAATAAACAGAGACAGAAAATCCACAAAAGAGAAATACAGCCTCAGCTGTAACAGATCCCAACGGAAATGTGCAGATTGTATTTCCATTCAAATGTATTTTATCACTTTCCAATTTAGAAAAAAACTTTACTCTGCACTGGATAAAAAGTCCTTCTGAAACCAGGTTACTAAAAACAAAGAATACAAGATGTTGCTAATATTGCTACTAGAATTAGTTTTTGTGTGATTTTCCAAAATTATTTATGAATTCCTGCCCTTTTAAGGCATAACTGAATCTTAAAAATAGCTAGAAACACTCATTTTAGGTCTAAAGCTCAAATAATTGCAAATATTATGTCATTCATATTTGCTTATAGTTTTTAACTCTAAATTCATTCTAGTTTTAGCGCTACTATCCTCATTTCCAGACCACAATCATCCTAAAGTAGGAGCAGAATTACACATCAATTTGTCTTAAAAATTAGATGTAAATTATGAGTCAAAACCTGTTTTTATTAGAGGTGTGACTTAACAGGAGATGTTTTCAGGATTAAGCAGAATATTTCAGGTTTACTGTCTTCAAAGAAAACGTTACATCTCACTGAAAACCTTCAGGTAAGTCAGTTTCTTCATGTAGATGTAAAGTTCAATTTTCAGAGAAAACATCCGGAATCTTTACTTGCAGCTTCCAGGATGTAGAAGGTCACAGCGATGAAACCGGAGCGTGTGAAGGAGATCCACCCGATTTAGAGACAGCATCACCCACGTGTGTGTGTGTGTGTGCGTGTGTGCGTGTGTGTGTGTGTGTGTGTGTGTCCGCGTGTGCATGCCAGATGCTGAGGTGGAGTTAGAGGGGGTTCCCGTGGCCCCCCTGGACGTGCGCTGTCATGATGCCAATAAGGATTATGTGGTGGTGACCTGGAAGCAGCCAGCGGTGGAGGGCAGCAGCCCCATCCTCGGATATTACATCGACAGGTCGGTCAGCTCCCCTTTTTTCCCCTTTTGACCTTTTCTTTTGGTTTGTTTTTTTAATAAAAAAACTGTCAAAGCATCACATTTTCATTTTTTGTTTCCCGTTTAAGAAAAAGTCATCTATGCTGACCTAGAATGAATGAATCAACCCAGGTAGTCAGAATAAAGCTAGTATTAATTAGAATGGCGTTGTATGGCCCACAGGCGCCATCTGCCCCCCCTCCCCTCATTTCCCCTTTTTTACCTGACATCAGGCTCCTCACTCTCCCCGTCTGCCGCCATGGTCAGAGCTGCATGTGACAAATTTATGTAAAAACACGACCATTTTCAAAATGGGGGCTTTTCTGTTGGTTTTATCTCCATAGCAACTATTTTAGTTTTTGGTCGCCTGGGGGTGACGAACAGGTCGATGTAAGTTTTAGAGGAATCTGCAGAAGAAAACTTTTGGATTTCCTTGACAACAGCGTTTTTTTTGCTAACCACGCCCACATTCCTAACATGTTCATGTCATGTGTCATATCGTTTTGTTCAGCTTGAGCCAGCGATTCATGTTTTGATAATATTCCAGTTGAAAACTCTTCCAGCAACAGGGGAAAACCACATTTCTGAGCTCGCCACGCTCACGCCGCTCAAACTCAACAAACATTGTATCCAACATTTTCTCCCAAGTAGCTTCGCAGTGATGCTCGAGAAGGGAGGATGCGATCGTTTGAAATCTCTAGAAGGAGTTTACATTTGTTGCTGGAACTAAAGGTGTTTTTTTGTTATGTTTTTTTTTCACATCAAGATGGCAGCATCTGCTCAAGGTCAAAGGTCAACAGACTTCAGTTGTGGTTATAGACTTAACCTGACGGCATGTGTGAAATCTTGTGAAACCTTTTGTGCGAAAAAGGCCTCATTCTTTGTTCTTACGTTTCCTCCGGCTGGTACCTCATCATTTCTGCAAATTGTGTTAAAAAAGTCGTGTCCTGTCCTGAGCGGGAAAAGGTGAGTTCAACCAGGTTCCTGTCTCTGCAGGTGTGAAGTGGGCGCTCATCACTGGGCTCAGTGCAACGACGCTCCAGTCAAGTACGCCCGCTTCCCCGTCACCGGCTTGGTTGAAGGCCGCTCCTACATGTTTCGGGTGCGCGCCTTGAACTCGGCGGGGGTCAGCCGTCCGTCCCGCGTCTCCGAGGCGGTGGTCGCCATGGACCCCTCCGACAGAGCTCGAATCAGAGGTACGAGCCGCTAAAGTTCTGACGAAGAGGAATGGAAAAGGTCACTGCAGTCATCGTCCTCCTTCACTTTACCAACAGCTGGACCTTCAGCCCCCTGGACCGGGATGATCAAGTTCACAGAGGAAGACTCCACCGGTACGTCAGAGATTCTGGTCAGACACTAGTAGATTTGACAAGTAGAGTGTAGAGGAAGACCATAGAGGAGGTACATGAAGGTACCTGGCTTTAGAGGAGGGGATGCAGAAGGTGGAGGAAGCTGATTGGCTGTGGCCACCCCTGAAGGGAAAAGCCCAAAGGAAGAGAAGAAGACGATTAGAGTGGAGCTGATTTCATTTCTACTCTTTTAAATTTAATGTAATGTTCCTCTGAGCAATTGTTGCAATAATAGAGGCAATAGAAAGCAAAAACTGTGACTTTTATTTCTTCTTTTAATCCCTTTCTGTTTTCCTGGTAAATGTATTTTCTTGCAGGAAGTAATCAGATAAAAATTCAGAGCTCTCACTCTCTTTGATCTTTTTTCTGTACTTTGTCTTTTAATAAGTACAAACATTTTACTCAACGTCCTTATTACCATAAACAGCCATCTTTATTTTTCTTAATATAATCCAAAAAACGATTAGCAAAGCAACTTTATTTTAAAGTTTTATAAACGGTGATGAAAATTTTTACTTTATGTTACAAAAGTTGCTGCATTTCGCCTTAGTCCCCACTGCTCTTAGGGGTGGAGACGGGCGGTGTGCGGGTGACAAATACTGTAGGGGGCATGCGAAATATGCAGGTCGTAGACCGCTCAGTCAGCCCTTCCAGAATGAATGTTCACGCTCATATTTTTCTACGTGCGTGCTGCGAATGACAGGTTTTAGTGAACATGTAAAGGTGAAGGAGGTAAGACGCAGGTGAGTCGAACGTATTTATTTCAATTTGCAGACTGTTAGCACCCTTCACGCGACACGAAACGAGACAATCAGAGTGTCGTTTGTGTGGACACTCATACGGGCATTTTAAGGCACCTGTATATCGCACACACCCTTTGCACGTGCTCAGTAGGGGTCCAGTACTCGCACGTTACTAACGACCTGAGTGTGGCGTAAGGAAAGCGTGCGGCGGCATCACCCGTACGTCATAAGTGCAGCCGCTCCTCTCCATGGCCCTCCACGGACACGGAAAACCTGCAGCATCCGTACTGGTGTATGTAAATAAGGCTTCTAGGCGCCATAAATCACCCCCCCCCCCCATGCCCTAGAACAGTTTTATTACTACATCTATTAAATTGAACCTCTCATCATCCTGCTCCCTCTCCAGTGAGAACACGCTCATTTTCAGACACACACCTTTATGGTAAATATACCCATAGAAACATCTCCCACACATTTGATTCCATTTAAATTCACAGTTCAAATGTATATTCATAAATATATATATATTAGAGGTTTTTTTCTGTTGCATATCTCTATCAATATTCATAATTTTTTTCTCATACGTTTACATCTAAGTGTTGTTTTAGGTGTAAACCGGTTCTGCTTCTTGTGGTTGGATACTGGTGTGTGTGTGGTCCACATTTAAAGGCTTTTGAAGCTTAAGCTTTATTTAATCTCAGTTTCATTGAAAATGGGTTTCCGAGCCGTTGAAATCTTTTTTTTTTTTTTCCCGTTCAGACGACTCTTACAGGGCGAACTGTGACACAGGCTGTGTGTGTTTTTTTTTCTCATCTCAACTTCTTCCTAAAGTGGGAATCGTACCTGGAGAACCAACTGATGTTGTGGTTACCGAGGCAACCAAGAGCTATGTGGTGCTGGCCTGGAAGCCCCCGGTTCAGAGGGGTCACGAGGGGGTCATGTACTTCATAGAGAAGGTGAGCAATCTTTAGGGAATAGACAGAAAATGGTTGTTTCTGTATAAAAAGTGGAATTTTAACATTTTTATTAAACTTACAAACTTGTTCTAGTTCATTTCTCTCGAGTCACAAAAAAAACCCCAAGTGGTAACGTCTTCATGAGTGCTTCCTGTGATAACAAAGAAAACTAAATTTGCCGTTTTTCCGTGCGGGGAAATTCATTTGAAGGATCGTTCACATGATATATTGCCAGCAATAAAAGCTATTTTTTTGCACAGATGACACCAGAAGAAGAAGAAGAAGCTGCAGTTTGTCACGAATTTGAAATAAAAATAAAAAAACACCATCTGGGTTCAAAAGTTTGAATTTACGTGTTGTTCATGTTTTCCATTCAATCAGTGGGTTTTGAACATATACATTGAAATCCATTTAAGTGGAAGAAGAGATTCTCTGCTCTCCATCACACCTTTCTTCTCCTCGGTGATGTTCTTGCATAGCTTCACCCATTCGTCTCCCCCTCAGCGTATTTCAGGATCGGACGCCTGGCAGAGGGTGAACACGGGAATGCCGGTCAAGTCTCCACGCTACGCCCTCTTTGACCTCGCAGAGGGTAAATCCTACAGCTTCCGCGTTCGCTCCTGCAACTCCTCCGGCGTGGGCGGGCCTTCAGAGCCAACGGAGGAGGTCACCGTCGGGGACATCCTCGGTGAGCCAGTGTGTCACCTTAAGGACGGAGTCCCCCTCTGTCCAGACTGCAGGGACTGGAAGTCTTGTGGTGTTTCCAGACCTGCCGTCAGCCCCTGGAGCGCCGGTGGTCATCAGGAACACAGGCACCTCGGTGGTGGTCACATGGAAGGCCTCCAAGGATGTCAGACACTTAGCTGGCTACTATATTGAAAGCAGTGTGGTGGGGACTGACGTGTGGATGGCTTGCAACAATAAACCTGTCAAGCAGACCAGGTAAGGAGCTTAAATTGGGTTTCTTTAGCTCCTGATGGCCGCTGAAAACCAAATGTTTTATATTGTTTAATCTTTGCACTGCCTCCCAGTTAGCTCTAGGGTCGAGGTTCTTCTATTAGTTAATAAAAGTTTATATTTCATTTTTATCAGATCTACTTTTGGTTTATGACCCTCCCAGAGCCCTCAGGTCTGCAGGTGCCCACCTGAGGACGTGGGGGGGTTCATCCGCCGCGGACGTTTTCAAGAAAAAACTTAAAACGCATCTTTTTAGTAAAGCTTTTACACTGTCCACATGTTTTCATTTCATTTTATAAATCTTATTGACAATACAATTGATTTATTTTGATTGTACTGGTGGGACGTGTCTTGGTTTTTATTTATTTATCAGTTAATTTATTGTTAGTAGTAGTAGTATTTTTAATATGTTTATCATTTTAACTACTATTATTTATCTTAATAATATCTATCTTATTATGGGAAGCACTTTGAGATGCTCTGTAGCAGGAAAAGGGCTTCACAAATAAAGTGGAATTGAATATTCACGTGTTTTATTCAAAGTTTATGTGACATTTACGACGTTTTTGGGAACATAATCTGCTTCCCAAACGAGCTGAAAGGAGGAATCTTTATTCTCGCCAGGTTTGTGTGCCACGGCCTCATCACGGGGTACAACTACGTGTTCAGGGTGAAGGCGGTGAACGCCGCCGGATACAGCCAGAGCTCCCCTCATTCTGATGCTGTGGTCGTGCAGCCCGCCATCTGTGAGTGAACCCGCCATCCATCTTCAGCACGTTCAGCCCGTGTTTTCTTCAACCCTCACCGCCACTTTTAAATACGTGTTTGGGAAGAGAAGTGATGGGAAAAAAAAAACTTTTCCTCCAACCCAAAACAGTTTAAAGTCCCGGTCCAATCATCTTAGAATTGATTTCCAAAGCCTTCTCACTGGTCTGTCTTGCAGTTTTTAGCCAATCAACCAACAACCTGTGTCATAGTTTCTGCAGAGCGGCAGGAGTTCATTAAAAATTCCTGGAGCTACTCCGCCTCCCCTTCCCTTCCTGTTGCTGAGAGCTCTCTGTTCACACTCTCAAGATGTACATGGATCCATTTGTCTACAAGTAAACGCATCAGAATGCTCCTGATTCACAACGATTCGAATAAATAAATGTTCAGAAATACAATTTTGAGCTTAATTTTCGTAAAGTTAGTCCTCTGTCGTCAGAAAAATGCCACATGATCATGTTAAGAGCAGGATTTTCATGGGAGTGGGTCTCTAACTTTCATGCAACGCTTGTGTTTGCATAGAGGAGCTTTTCCTTAACGTTCTTCCCTTTGGTCAGATTCTGTTTTTGCATCCCAACTGTTAATTATAACCTGATTATGTGGGTTCTATTTTGCTGCTTCATAAGTCCTGGGGGGGGGGGTGCTCTTGGTGCAAGAACAAACTGAAGGCTGAACTGTTGTCGTCTCAGAAAGGGGGGTTTGAAGAGTCATTCTATCACAAGAGAGGAGGAAGTATGTGGATAGTTAAAACCATGAGCTCTGAACACGAACACCACAGAAAGTATACTAGTATACAGAAAGTATACTACCAAATACTACCAAGTAAAATTGAAACAAAAAATAATCAAAAATAAAAACAAAGGCATTAATCCAGATCAACCATTAGACAATTCAAGAGTTTCGTAGCTTTTTTACAATGTATTTTGTGGAGGAATTTATAAAAAATAAAACTACAATATTGATCTTTAAATCCAAAAAAATATGGATTATCTTTCAGACAATGACATTCATGAATTAAAAGTTGACATAAAATAAAATAAACCGATTTTCTTTTTTGACACAACCATACTGTGATTTTGTTGAAACCCACAAATATAAATCATAACAGAAAGTTTAAACCGGATTGCAATGATGAAACAGATGCTTTTGAGTTTCAACGTCTTCTGAACATTGAATCCTCTACAGTATATGAACGGCTGTTTGATTTGTGACTGTTGTATTTCCACGCAGTAAAGAGAATTCTTTGCATTTTTCCCCCCCAAAACTATGGTTGTGTGCCCCCCCTCACAGCCGTACCCGGACAGCCCACCGGGGTCACCCTGCTGGAGGCTCTGAAGGACTACATGGTGTTGGGTTGGACCCCGCCTGCAGACAACGGGGGAGCTGATGTTCGGGGCTATTTTGTGGACTACAGAACCGTCAAAGGAGGAGTGTTGGGACAATGGCATGAAATGAACCACCAGGCTCTGACCGCAGCCTCCTATAAGGTAACCTCACGCGTGATGACAGAAGCGGTTGGTCTCTCCTTTCCCTCCAGAAATGTGCTCACGGGTTTCTACGTTTGTTTCCTTCAGGCTGAGAACCTGAAGGAAAACGTCTTCTATCAGTTCAGAGTGCGAGCCGTGAACATGGCCGGCGTGAGCAAACCTTCCCTTCCCAGTGCAAGCCTGGAGTGCAAGGAGTGGACCATCACAGTCCCAGGCATGAGACACACACTCACACACACACACACACACACACACACACACACACACACACACACACACACACACACACACACACACACACACACACACACACACACACACACTCACACACACACGCACACACACACTCACACTCACACGCACACACACACACACACACTCACAGACACACACACACTCACACACACACACACACTCACACACACGCTCACACACACGCTCACACACGCACACACTCACACACACACACACACACACACACAGCAGATCTGGCAACAAACTCCTAAACTATTAAAAAAAATAATTAGACAATTTTATAAGTAATTTCTTCTGTTTACTTATTGATCATAATGGAGGATTTTATGATTTTTTTAAGACAACTTTTGATAAACATTTTACATTTTTAACCAGTTTTAGTTGTATTACTGACACTTGGAGTGGCATGAAGGCATGAAAGAAACCAAATAGATATTTTTGGGGAAAATTCTAGAAAAAAGAGAAAAATACAGGAAAACAGCATTGAACACACGACACTTCTTCTATTGCCGTCCAGATTGCGTCTTTGGTGCTCAAACTCACCGACAGAAGCAACTTTGTTCCTTCTGTTCTGCATAGAAAACATCAAACAAATTTAAGCTGATCACATCCAATCAGGGGGAAAAAGAAACGTGTTTTTGTTTTCCAATTAATCTGCCGTTGAAGCTCATTGAAGCTCCTCATTGGCTAAACACACCTGATCCAGGTAATCAACAGCAGATTCTGCAGGAATTCCAGCAGAAGGCCGGCCCTCGAGGCCTGGAGTTTGACATTTTCCACATATTGCACGGATGAAAATTGGTCATACGTGAACATACACGGAAAAAGTGAGAAGAGTCTTTTAGTGACATTTTTACCGATGTATCAGGAATGAACCGCGTTAAAACCAGGGAAGGAGTACGAATAAACACGCAAAGAACGCATAAACCAACGTAGAACATGAACCGTGCATGATTATTGCCCTGTATATGTCTAGTTAGTGATTCATGCGCGCATCTGCAATGTAAAAGTTATACATGGGTGGAACATGCGTGAAAAGTCTGTTATACATACATCCTATCTGATGGAAAGAAATGTTTTGTAAATTTGAGATTAAGGATTTTAAACCAACATTCTTATGCTTTGTGCTCACCATAGTGGCCTTCATGAAAAGCTAATCTATTTAAAAAAAACATTTTATGTGTTTCAGTTTGTTTATTTCAATCTCTGACAACAATAAACATTTTACCCTTTCCATTAATTTATCAATTTTACTTCCAGATTCTTTGTAGACTCCAAAATTCCAGGAAATGATCTAGAACTGCCAGATGCGGGCTACATCCAAATTGGCCCACAAGGCTCTTGTCATAAAATCGATAATGTGGGGGGCCCCAGCACTTTCTAAAAACTGTACACGAGTTCCTCATTGTGATTGGCTAAATTCCGTTATAAGCCGTGGTAAAACCGCGGCAGCACCGTTTGTCGACCCTTCTGTGACACTTTCTAGCTAAATGTCAACTGTAGACATGACACAGACACAACTGTGGACACTCCATCAAGTCTGTGGAGTTCACCTGTTCATCTGTTTTCATTCAGTAACTTTCTGCTTAGCAACTGAAGCTGCTTAAACACGACCCTCAAGTCTGCCAAAGACAACCCACGTTTTAATAAAAATACATCTGTGAGCAAAGCTGGGGGTGCAATAAAGATTAAATTGTAGAAACAGTATAAATGTGGATCAAACGAGACTGCGGCGGGGGGTTAACTTAGCATATTATATCATCTGTTTTATCTGGAAAATTCTCAAATCTTTGTCTGGCAGTTTACTACAAGTACATAAAGTATATGTACATTATTGAGTACTGTTGTTGTTTCCCTCTAATGTCTTTGTTTTGTTTTTGAGAATTCAGCTCCGTGACCTTCTTCCCTCTCAGGTGTTCCTGTTGGTCTTCGTGTGCTGGAGGTTCGCGACACCTCCGCCGTTGTTCTGTGGGACCGCCCCCTGTTCGACGGCCGCAGTCCCGTCAACGGCTACTACCTGGACCTGAAGGTGGCGTCGGAGGGGGAGGGAGGCTGGAAGGCGGCTCACGAGAAGGCCAACAGAAGCAAATACATGAAGGTGAGCAGGATGCTGAAAAAAAGCCTTTTTAAACCAATACGAAGCTGTTTCCACTTGTTGGCTCCTCGTGTCCTCAGGTGACCCAGCTGACGGCCGGAGCATCGTACGTCTTTCGTGTGCGCGCTCAAAATCTGGCTGGAGTTGGAAAGCCTTCAGCAGTTTTAGGTCCGATTGTAGCTCAGACTCGCCCTGGTGAGTGTCACATTTGGTGGGATCAAGTTCATTTTTGTCATATTTATCTTTCTGTAAACCCCCTGAGTGGCTCTGAAGAGGCAATCATCTCAAAAACGTCTCAAGTGTGAGTAATGGAACCGCTGCTCTCGTCTCCCTTTTAGGCACCAAAGAGATTTATGTGGATGTGGACGGCGACGGCAGGATTTCTATGGTCTTCGAGTGCTCTGAGATGACGGAAGGCTCAGAGTTTATTTGGTCCAAGAACTATCAGGCAATGACGGACACGTCTCGCCTGACCATCTGCAACGAGAAGGGCAGGTGAGTTCCCGGCAGGGGGCCTCCACTCCCAACATGATCAGCAGGAATCTACAAAGACCCCTCCTCCTGATCTTCAGATCCAGAGCGACCTTCAACAGCCCATCCCTGGAGGATCTCGGCACCTTCTCCTGCATGGTCACCAACACCGACGGCATCTCCTCAAGCTACACTCTCACTGAGGAGGGTGAGGCGGCTCATGACCTCGTTTGTTGGCCCAGTTGACTGTGTGTGTCTTCAGGCTGCGACATTGACCTACTTTGTTCTCGGTTGTGTTCCAGGTCTCCTGCGTCTTTTGGACCTTAGTCATGAACACAAGTTCCCCGGTGAATAATTACCCTTTGATCTGTTCACTCCGGCAGCATAACATTAAGGTTTTTTTTAAGCTGATACAGAGAGCATCACCCAACACTTAAAAGCAATAAAGTGTTGGAAAAATGTTACTGTTACAATGGGGAGCTATGAATCGTCGAACACATGAGGGGTCTATTTGTATAAACCCTTTTTGTACCACGCTTAATTTATATTGATTATAAATGTACATTTATAATCAATATAAATATAATCAATAGCAAAATTCCTTTGCTGGACCGGACAGAAAGGATAAGAAAAACTCTCGCCAAGTCTATACGTTCAATTCTGGTACTTTTCAGTGATTCCCTTCAAGAGTGAGATGGCCATGGAGCTGCTTGAGAAGGGCCGTGTGCGCTTCTGGACTCAGCTTGAGAAGTTCACCTCTGCCTGCCAAGTGGAGTACGTCTTCAACGATGCAATCATCGAAGACGGGGAGGTAACGACCGCGTCGGTTTCCTCGTGTGGTTTGCTCTCACCATATGACCGAGTCTGCTCCCCTACAGAAATACAACATGAATTTCAACAAATCCACGGGCGTCATTGAGATGTTCATGGACTCTCTGGAGGTGAGCGATGAGGGCACCTTCACCTTTAACCTGGTGGATGGAAAAGCGAAAGGCACTACCAGCCTTGTGCTGATTGGAGAAGGTAAGGCCAGGTGTCCAACTCCAAGCCTCAAAGACCGGTGTGGTGTCCTGCTTGTTTTCCAATTAATCTGCCATGGAAGCTCCTCATTGGCTAAACACACCTGATCCAGGTAATCAACTGCAGATTCGGCAGGAATTCCAGCAGAATGCCGGCCCTCGAGGCCTGGAGTTTGACATTTTGCGCGTATTGCCCGGATGAAAATTGGTCATACGTGAATATACGCGGAAAAAGTGAGAAAAGGTTTTTTAGTGAAATTTTCACTGATGTATCAGGAATGAAGCGCGTTAAAACCAGGGAAAGAGTACGAATAAACCACGTAAAGAACACGTAAACCAACATGAACATGAACCATGCATGATTATTGCCCTGTATATGTCTAGTTAGTGATTCATGCGCCAAATACATGGGTGGAACATGTGTGAAAAGTCTGTTAAACCAGTGTTTTTCAACCTTTTTTTGAGCCACGGCACAATTTAACCTTGAAAAAAATCCTGCTGCCCACCAGCATCAAGAACATCAAAAACAACAAAAAAAGGAGAAACTCAGTCTGTATTGATCTACAGCCCCTCCATGATCTCACATGCATTTTTGTGATAATTGTGGCAGAAAAAGCTGGAAGCTGCAGCTGTTTTTATCTAAAAGATGTAATAAAAGTTAAGTTAAAAGAAATAAAAACTGCTTGATGTGTGTTCGTTGTTGTTTAACAAAGAAAGACGCTTAACAAAGAAAGGCTCATTGTGCGCTGAGACGCTGTCACTTTAATCCAATGCATCATGGGAGATGTAGTGCAAAAACTGACGCAGAGGCCAGAAAGACTCGCGTCTCTGAGCTTCATTGTTTTGTTCACTTGTTCCACGGTCTGACACTGGATTCTGTGGAAAGCTACACCGCTAAAGAGTTTTTTGTTGGAACTGAGAGACTTTTCAAGCAGAATCTGAACAAGGAAGTGAAGACTTTAACCACT
Source organism: Oryzias sinensis (assembly GCA_037389245.1). Lineage (NCBI taxonomy): Eukaryota > Metazoa > Chordata > Actinopteri > Beloniformes > Adrianichthyidae > Oryzias > Oryzias sinensis. Next base: position 30,486,797 of record CM074494.1, read on the forward strand.
TCTGATTGGTCAGACTGATGACGTGTGATTAAGCCTCCAAGAATGATTGGTGGAGACAGTTAAAGGGGGGACTTTTTAGAAAACAGTTATAGCTGCAGCTATATCGCAGTACTGCCATTCTTATCAAAGTTTCTTTAATAAAATCAAATAAACACAAAGAAAAAATTATTTTACAATCTTTTATATTCTTAACTACTCAGTGTTTTATCAGGGTCTGTTTGGATGAACACAGAGCTGATTTCCTGGAGATGGAAAATGTTTTTAGATCAGTTAATGAGGGCAATTTCCCACGGCACACTTGACCATCTCCCACGGCACACTGGTTGAAAAACACTGTGTTAAACATACGTGGAACAGTTGTGGAAAACCACAAATTTGCATATGCATCTTGTAATTATCACAGGTTTTACGTGATAATTGCGTTTAAACGTCATACACTACACGTAAACTGCGTAATTCACAACCGACCAAAAATTTTGAAAAGCTCAAAACCGAATTCATGTAAAGACCAGTCGACAGAAACCCTTGACGGGCGACGCAAAATACTTTAAGAAGGATGCAGATCACGCAGGGATCATGAAAGACCGACATGTCATACGTGGAAAATTGCATGCTCAAATAGGACACAACGACGAAGACGTCAAACCATGCAGCCCATTGGCTGTTCGATATTTTTGCTGTAACACAAGTTTTTTCGTTATAAACGGACCAATCGGATGCCTTAAAAGTAGGTGGAGCCTTTTGGCCCCCACGTCCAACTTCCAAAACCTTTAATTCACTGATTTTGTGTATCCCGCTTTCAAGTAGAAGGGGTGTGGCCTTCCAGCAAGCTGCGTCCTGATTGGAGAGAGCGGTTTCCACATAAACTTTGATTTGGACCAATCTGTATTGCGACTTGACTTGATTGGAACTGGAAATAAACCATCTTCTATGGGTCACACACACTCGGTCCAGTTCTCAGAAACAGTCAACGATGCAGACTGAAAAAGCAAGGCTGCCGTTAGAAGATTTTCCACCAAGGGGCAGCAGAAGGCAACACTTCCACGTTTTCTTTATTTTGAAGGAAAAATGAACATTTAAGCTCTTCTTTGGCACTGTTAAAAGACAAGAAAAAAAGCTGTTTAACAATCTGGTATGAAATACTGTTGTCTTTCTTGTCTAGAATTTAAGGAGCTTCAAAGAAAATCAGAGTTTGAGAGGGCAGAATGGGTCAGGAAGCAAGGTAAAGCGTGGCCTTTACTTTCATTTTACTCCATTCGTATTTGAGATGATGATTTGCCCATTTTCTGCTCACAGGTCCTCACTTTGTGGAGTACCTTAACTTTGCTGTAACTCCCGAGTGTGATGTGTTGCTGAAATGCAAGGTAAAGAAAGGAGGAGGCGTTCTTGACATAAACACAGATCTGTAGAACCTGCAGGTGAATCACGCTCTTCTCATTCTTTCGCAGATCGGAAATGTCAAACCTGCGACTGAGATTGTTTGGTCCAAGGACTGCATCGAGATTACAGAGGAGGACGAGGAGGCGAAGAAAATTGAGAAACAGGACGAAGAGCTGCTGTTCAATATCGGAAAGGTCAGCCAATTAGACGGAGGCCGAGTGCCGTGAGGAGCCACAACACAGATGCAGCTATGCTTTCATTGTGGCCGTGCCGTCAGCCTCTCTGACACACAATACATGTTCAGACCATTTCCAGAAGATTACAATATCATTTCTACAAATCCACTTTTAAACAAATTATTTTTTAAATTTTTAATCCTGTTTTTGTGGATTTAATGAGCTGGAACCCCAATTGATGTCAAAATAAACAAATAGTTAAAATCAATTAAACCTGGATCTATAACCTATGAAAGTTTAATTATTTGAATGGAATTATGGAAATGAATACACTTTTCCATGATATTCAAAGTTTTCGGAAAGGGTCTGTATATATACTGTTATCAGAGTGGAGGTTAAGCGTTTCTGTAGGAATGTGAAGAGGCAGAATAGGATCAACCGACTCATCAAGATGCTCTTTTGTATCTTCATTTTTGGGTGTTTACGTCCATCTGCTACCACACAGTTTACCTGTGATTCAATCATTTCATGTCTAACCTTCTAACCATTGCCACTCATTTTTCAAACGTTCTCCTGACAATGAGACGAAAAGAAAACTACAATTCCCAGACTCCCACCCATTCACATTAGGTATCATTGAAATGTCCTCTATAGATACCAATGGATTTATTTAGGGGTATGCAGAGGTTGTTAGGAGATATTCAGGTTTAGAAATGTCTTTAAAAGAAGACAAATTTGCATTGCTAGTTGTCAGGAGGATTTTTTTTGCCTCATAAATAAAATTATTTATAAAGTAGGACTGGCGTGGCAACGAGGTTTGATTGACATTTCATGAAACTTGTCATTCATTGAGAGTGGGCTGGTGCATGAGCGCCTGTAACTGGCCTGTCTGTCTAATTTACAGTGGGTTATTAAGCAAGAGAAAAAGAAAGAAAAAGAGCGGAAAAAACCATCGGCAGAGGACGCTCATCAACCGCCGAGACCTAAAGTCTGCCATAAGTTAACACCTTCCATCTCCATGTGTCATCTTCGTCCTGATCTTTTTCGTGTCTTCCTCCTTCATTTCCATGTGTCTTGTTTTAGCGCCTGCAGCATCACGGGCGGGAGAAAAGCTCGGCTTTTCCGTGTAGTTGGTCTCTGTCTGGCTGTCTGTTGACAAGAATGATGTTGTTTTCCTCTTTGCTCAGGGGGAAAAGGAAGTTTACTTCCCTCAGGGGGATTTATGACTAATATTTTACATCCTAGATATCAAAGACAGACATGGGGATTTATGACGTCTTCCTGAAGGATGAGAGGGGCAAAGATAAGAGCTCCTTCAATCTGACAGATGCAGGTGAAGCTCTCTGTGTGGATTTCATCAGCAGAAATGTCAAGCAGACATCCGTGTGTTGAAGTGAACTGCTGGTTTTCTTCTTTCTCCAGGATACCAAGCTGTTATGAATGAGCTGTTCAGGGTCATCGGTGAGTCAGACTTCCCAGAGGAAAGGCTTCGTGAATGAGTTGAAATCCGTTCAAATATAATTTTGTTGTTGTTTTCTCCGAAGCTAACTCCTCCAGTGAGATCCAAGTGGTCAGCACTGAAAACGGCATCATTTTGTCCTCCGGCGTCACATACTATGATGAGAACCTGCGTGTTGGATGGCTTCACAAGTACGAGACATTCCCTTTATCGTAACTGATCTGCCTTTGCATAAAGGCAACACTATTGACGGTATCAGAGAACTGGACTGAGTGCGTGTGACGTCATCGTAGCAAATGGCTTTCTTCAGGCCCCAACCAAATGAAATCAATTTAGTCGCCATTTTTTTCCTGATACGGACTCTGCCATGTTGGAGCCAGACGTCGTCAGTAAGCAGTGATTGGTCCAAGTCATTCGGTCATTGTTTCTATGGCTACCACTCTCGCCAAGCAGGGGTGATCTTGTTGGAAGCTCACACCCCTATCACTTAAAAGCGGGCTACCAAATCTGTCAAACGTTTTGATCGTGGGACGTGGGGGCCCAGCAGGCTCCACCTACTTTTATTGAGACATCTTATTGGTCAGTCTACATCGTCAATCATCTGAACTACAGAAAAATATCATGTCAAAAAAGGGATTAGAGGGAGAATGGTTATTCTGACAAATAACCATTTGTCAGGATGAGGCGGCAGTGGCTCAGGCGGTTGAGCAGGTCGTTCAATGATAAAAGGGTCGGCGGCTCGATCCCCACTCCCGCCAGGCAACCGTTGCTGTGTCCTTGGGCAAGACACCCTACCCTCCCTGCCTCCAGTGTGGAGGGTAGGTGCATCTGAATGTGGGGCCGTAGGGGCAAACTGGCAGCCACCCCTCTGTCTGTCTGCCCCAGGGCAGATTTTCTTTTGCTCTTTGGGGCCATTTAGTGAAAATGACCGGACCATGGTATAACTGATGGTAACACCTTAACAGTGTTTTGGTTGATTTTGAAAAGGTGACTTTTTAACTCGCAAACTGACCTTAAAACAATTCTATTTGTGTCTGAGGAAAGGCGTCACAGAAAAGATCAGATTGATTTGTTTCCTGAAGAAACTCAGAACAAACATCTGTTGACATTGATTTCCTGTATACATTTGAAGAGTTTGGGCTTCCCAGGTTCCACAGAATCTGTTGTTTAAATATAGATTGAACTTTAGAGGGCGAGACAGATTTGGCCTTCACATTTCACTTTCAGCAAAGAACTGTAAACTACTGATCTGCATTGAACTTTAGAAGCTCACTTTGCTTTTCTCAGCTCCAGATGTTGCAACATATCTGGTGTTCTGAAAGAGTAATGAGTGTGTGTCCAAACAAACGCCTTCTACTTTAGCTAGCTTACAATCTGTCTTTTGTCATAAAGATACAAACATTTTTAGTGTTGTTGTATTTCTACAACGAAATTTCTGATGGCACTCAGTCAAAAATAAAGAAAATAGTAGACAGAAACCAATATAAAAAGAAACTATGGACGCCTTGTTGTTATGTGGTAGGTGGTCTCTTCTCCAGGTTGTGGCCTCCTAAATTAAAAGTGAGTTTTCCTTCATCTCGTTCTTCCGATTTCTCCATTAGAGATGCTAAGATTGCAGCTTCAGAGAGAGTAAAGTCTGGAGTCACAGGCGAGCAGCTTTGGCTGAAGATCAGCGAACCCACTGAGAAGGACAAAGGAAAATACACCATGGATATTTTTGATGGCAAGGACGGCGTGAAGAGAGTCTTTGACCTCACTGGAAAAGGTCGGTAAAGTCAGACTTATTTGCTCAAAAAGCGTCAACATTTCATTTTTCTATCCATGAATTAAAATGTTTTTTTTTTTTGTTCAGCTTGGGATGAAGCTTTTGAAGAATTCCAAAGACTTAAGTGAGTAAATTAAGTTCATTTGACATGCCGCTGAATGGTTTTTTGACTGAGTTTTGGATTTGTGGGCAAAAAATAAACAGAAAAGGCCAAAAACGTAATCAGTGAACTTGACAAAACCTTAGAAAGTATTTCCCGGTATTGTAGAGTTTATCAAATAACGGAGACAGCATTCTTTAGATGTTTCTGACTGTTTGTTCTCCGATTCCTTCTTCAGGGCTGCAGCCATTGCAGAGAGAAGTAAGTGTTTGTTTTCTCTGACGTTTCCCTACACTGCTACAAAAAAAGCAGTTTGCTGTAAACACAGCTGGTTATTTATTTTGTATGGTTATAACGTTAATTAAGAAAATCCTGTTGGCATTTGTGGTTCTCTTGTGTTTCTTCAGACCGTGCTCGTGTTGTCGGAGGTTTGCCAGATGTGGTCGCAATCCAAGAGGGCAAGGTGAACAAATGACACGGTTCCAGTACTGACAAAGCGAGTGGATCTCACATTCTGCTCTGTTTTACTCTGTTTGAGTGACGCACTTTCCTTCCCTTCAGTCCCTGAACCTGACTGGGAATGTGTGGGGCGAGCCCACACCAGAGGTTTGCTGGACGAAGAACGACAAGGAGCTCGTTTCCGACGAGCGCTACAAACTCAAGTTCGAGCACGGCAAGTTCGCCAGCATCACAATCGCGGCGGTCACCACGGCCGACTCTGGCAAATACGCTCTGGTGGTCAAGAACAAGTTTGGCAAGGAGGCCGGCGAGTTCACCGTGAGCGTGTACAACCCGGAGGAAGAGGAGAGCAAGGAGGACAAGAAGTGAAGGACAGGAGATGAGTGAAGAAGATGTCTCCAAAGCATTTCCTCCTGCAGTCCAGCAGTTCAATAAATGCTCCTCTCAGCTGTTTCCTCCTGTGTGTTTCATGTCCAAATGCCTTCGTTTAGGAAGAAAAGGCTGAAAGTGAGCAAGAAACAGAATTTTGTGCCGTTATAGGTTTCTTCTTCTGTTGAGTTATTTAAACAACTTAAGGGGCAAAACGACAAAAATTGCATTCCTTTCATTAGTTTTCAGTTTAGAAAAGTCAGGTATAACTGGAACAGATTTTGTTTTCCTTTATCAAAAGAACGCTGCAAAAGAGGAATGCAGCGCTTCAGGTACAGTGGAAGGAAAACCTGATAAGCTATCCTGCAGCACTTCATCTAAAGTGGGAGGAACAGGTCCAACACGCTGTTTTCACCTGCAGGCACTTCTCTTTTGACGCTGCTGCTGCTTCTTTTTTAAAGACCTTTCTCGTTGCACGGCTCTAACTTTAATCATAAAAGCAACAAAAAATATGAAAATGTTTCTTTCTCAAAGAATTGGACAACAAGCTATTTATTTATTTTTCGGATTCCACTTATTTTTCACACAAAAAGTCATTACTACAAGTGAGGCAGTTTAGTTTGTATTCACTATATATTGTAAACTCAGAAGGATCCTATCTAGTCTGAAGTACTCGGTGTACTTCCTACGTTAGGGGTCTATAATTCAATTCAATTCAATTTTATTTGTATAGCCCAAAATCACAACAACAGTCGTCTCGATGGGCTTCGAAGTAAAACATGAACTCAAAAGGATCATGAATACAAAGAGTTCAATAGGAAAATACAAAAATGGACTAACAAACTGACTAAGCTATACAGGCATCCCTGCCCTTAGACCCCCATTCGCAGTCCCTATAGTAGTATACTTGCTATATTTATGCTTAAAGTTAACTTCAAGTACTACTTTTTGGTATGGCACATGCCATTCCTGTTGGTAAACAAGAAGGATGGCTGATATTTCCATCATTTAGTTTGCTAAACTTTGAACTTTTTGGGGCTTTACTAATTTTGGACTACTACTACTACTTTGGACCTATTTATAAAGTATTCCCATTGGTCTTTTAATTATGCTTATGATGATTTTAGGCAAAAAAAAAACTGTTGTTTTCTGGGACATAGTTTCTGGAGTTCATCAAAAATTAATCTCTGAGTTGTGCAGAAAAAATTGCAGTCGTAGCAGAACTATCCAGCCGTACACTTTAGATCCAGATTCCAGCTCAGACGAGAAAAACAAAGACGTTGATGGATCTATCGGTCTGCAGGTGGATGCATCAGAATGGGGTGGAGAAGAATTTGTTCAAACAGCAAAAACACCATTTACGTTGGGGTGAATTGTCAATATTTCATAAAACGACTCAACACTGAATGTTTGGGGACCAGAATGGTTGAAAAATGAGAAAAAACAGTAAGGATTTTAGAAAACAAAACTCTAGAAGAAGCAGGCTTGACCCTCAGGTGTGTCCGTGCTTCTGAAATAGCATAGATGCTCTCACGAAAACATGCATGCATTCATTTTTGATCTGTAGAAGAGGAAGCGAATGCTGGAAAGATCCAGTTGTTCTGAAGCCGTGCGGAGGAGCAGAGCTGGAAAGCAAATGAGCCTGAGCTTCATTCATCCTGCAGCGTTGCATCCCGAACGCGTTTCCATAGCAACGTGCGCTTCCTTTGAGCGCTCTGTGTTCCTGCTTGTCTTCTTGCTTATCTTTCCACTTAGCTTCTGCGGTCGCTCCGCAGATCAAAGGCGAGGAGAGAAGGAAGGTTTGGGAATTAGATCCATAGATCCGTTTCACCCGTACTCCCAGAGTGTCCTGGACCGCGGGTCCACCAGATACTTTTCACTATTCTTGTTTTTTTCTGCCCCTCTGGGCAAAAACATTGCCTCCGCCACATACTCGGAAACCAAGGAATTTTTTTCCACCCCCCTGAAAAATAATGACATCAAATCGAGCAAAATCATTTAAAGGGGGGGGGGGGTTAAATCTCTTATTTGGCTCAAAAAATTAAAATCCAAAGCACACTTGTCGGGGTGTCTTCCAAGTAGGTTTTGAAATTATTGTGGTCTGGCCACACAACCTGTGGCTTGACGACCGTCTTGAACCAAAGCGTGAAATTTGGCGATCTTCACAAAAGCTCACACACGTGCCGCCAGGTAAAGTTTCGTTTCGTTGACCTCTGACCCCTTGAAGAGGCCACAATCTTGAATTTTGAACAGAATCCTTGTTAGCACCCGCAACAAGTTTAAACTTCTCCTGGGGATTTCAATCCATCGTTTCCTAACTCCTTGTGCATCACTGGGAAAATGCCTCCAAGGTGCGATGAACCTTATTTTCTTCACTGGTGTCCATAAATTACATGAAATCCTCTCCACCTTTATCCACCTTTGTCATGGTAGGCCTTTAAATTACTCAGTTTGTGCTAATAATGCCATTATTAGTTAACTATCGTAGACATTTTTATTACGTGTCTTTATTTTTCAAATAGATGTATTTTTTACGTCTGCCTGTCGTTTAGTTGGTGTCAGTTGCCTATTTAACATAAAGACAGCAGGTAATGCAGGCAGTAAAACAGCGGTGCATTTTGAGATCATAAATAAACTATTTTTTTTGGAGGATTTTTACTGTTGGTGTTGCACAAAATTAGGAAATTACCGAATATTTTTGTATTAATCCCAGTGATGAGTTCTATGATTTAGTTTTTAATGTTTATAAGACCTTAATATGATATTCACAATAACAGGTTTAAAAAAAAACAAAAAAACTCTGATACGTTTCACAAAGACACACACAGGACGTCACACATCAAGAAGAAATGAAGTTATTGCTAAAAATGATGCCAGGAGTCCAGCTCTAAAATAAAAGGACAAAAGAGCAAAGAAATTATTATTAATATGTCCAGACTTTGTTTTTGTTCTGTTGTTGTCTGTTGTTATGTTATATATTGTTTAAGGTTTAACTTGATCTATTCTGGATTAATATGCCTGTCTGTTATTGTTCATATTTATGTTTACAAAGTTAAGTTTATTTTGTTTAATACATGTTTCTTTTGTTTGGCCTAAAGCGTGTTTTGGATTCAGACCCCGGGTGTGACTGAGTTGGACACCTCTGTAGTACGTGTATATAAAATTCATGCATTTTTTTGTGTGTAAAATGACCAAATATAAATAAGGAACACAGAAGGATGTTGTCAAATTGTGTGACTGGTGGGTTCCTCGCCCAGGGAGTCAGTTAGTGTAGAAACCGCCTTCTGGTGAAATGACAGTTAAATTAAACCAAATAATGTTTATTTGCTTGTTTATTAAAAAAATATATTTCATTTCTAGACCTCCCCTACTTTTGACATTTATATTTACACATATCTGTTGTTTGTTTGCACGTGCCACATATTTTCTCGTAAAAAGTAAGTTATTTCATTTCCAAAGAAAGCTTTTGTGTTTGTTCGGGAGCCAGTTCTGTCGCAATCCTTTCGATTTTACGGACTGGATGAGGTGAAAGTCCCCTAGGCGGCGTGTCCGTCCGCACGCGTACAACCGCAACCTGAGGCGCGAGCGCCTGCGTGTCTGCGCCGCCGCAGTTCGGCTCTCTGTCAACTTGAGCTGGCAGCCGGAGCTCTACCAGCCGGTCACGGTGGTCCAGGAAGGGACACGTCAGGGCGCCTGAGCGGACTGTGACGGGCAGCGGCATGGAGAAGGCGCTATAGGACACTTTATCAGCAGCTCCCCGCTGACGGAACCGAAAGGTGAGGACACGGAGCGTGGAAAAACGGCTTTAAGCTCATAATTGGAACGCGGGTACGTGGAAACAAATGTACACATTTGAATCAACGCTAGCTTATTAAGCTAACGCTAGCTTACGTGCTGGCAGGCTAGCGATCCTTTAAATTTAATTTGGAATTACAGATAAATGTTCCAGTTTGCGTGTCCATTCAGTTGATGGTTTTCTGAACAAACGCTGTCGTTTTTGGAGCGCGGCGGGTGGTGGACGCCGCTTCACGGTCCGTCAACCGTGTCAAACCGGAGAGCTAGCTGAGGGCTAGCCGAGGCTAGCGTCCATTCATTTCGTTTTGCTGTTAGTGTCTCGGTTTGCCTCCACAAATGTCGTCCGCGTGCGTTCGGCGGGAAAGACTTGCTGGTCCAAAAACACGGCTGTGGTTCGCTTCTTTATTCGCGCGTTAATTTCTTCAGTTTCGGCGTCGGACACTGGCGTGTCCATACTTTTTCTCCTGCTGGGGCCATGGAGGGCACCCCTGTGCCCCCCCATGGTAAATGTGGCAGATGGGGCAAGAACTTCTCACCTGGCTGTGTCCAAATTCCCTTCCTAGTCCCTAACTACTAAAATACTTTATTGTGTGGTACTCACTATCTCGTGCTCTGAAATTCAAAAAGCATTTCGGACACCATGCACACTACCTCTTTGTTTAATGTAACTGCTAATATGACGTAATTGATTTTCTTATGTAAAGACAGAATTTATGCAAATATTTAACGAAGACGAGAGATGGTTTATAAATATGTATATGTATATGTGAATCAGTGAATCCTACGTTGCTCCTGGTGGTTAAAGGTTGGTGCCAGTGTTCAGTAGTGGAGCCACCATCAGAGGGGGGAATGTTTGTGAATGGAATTGTGGTTGTAAAGCACTTTGAGCCTTCTAAGAAGGCAGTAAAGCATTGTATAAGTATCAACTTTCACCATTCCAATAAGAAGACCAAAATGTGACAGAGCAGTTAGGATCGCTTTAACCAACCTCACAAAATTAAAAATAATTTAATTTAAAATTAAAGTTTTGCATTTATTTTAACTTTAACAACAATTTCTAAAATTCTGCTATGATAAAATCCGCCTTTTAACACTTTAAACTACTAACCAACACACAAACTAGTCCCGTAACACATACATGATTGTTTAAAGCCTAGGACCAGCAGTGTCAAACTATTAGTCTATCATTTTATTTTTGTATTTAGTAATTGTATGCAGAAGGTCAAATGTATTGTGGGGTTACCTGCTATTTTAATAAATTATTTCTGGACAAAACTTTATGATATCAATGTCGGTGTATTAGATTTGTCAAATTAAGTAATTTAGCAGTGTGTTCTTTTAAGAGAGCCGCTTGCATTAATTTTAAAGTTTATAAAAGGCTTCAAAATTAGAATAAAAATATAGTTTCCCATTTTCTATTTGAATGTCATAGTATTTTAGATGAAACATCTACTTTTTTACTGTTTTCTTCTGTGGAATGAAATGTGGGTCGCATACTTGAATTTTCTTATCTGCTGAGTGCTTGTCAGTGTCCGCTCATTTAGAAGGAAAGTCAACCTAACTCCTCCTACATTCATTGATGTTCAAATTTACTTAAACAGTTCTCTTATTAGTTATACATCACCAAAGATCTGTTTTTTTTTTTACCTGGGATGACTTTACTTCAGAATCTGGTTTGACAGATTTGCACAGGCTTATTCTCAGATGTGGTCTCATGTTTTAATCAATAAAAAAGCATTTAGAACAATTTGTACCATCAGATATTGAAGCTTTTATTGTTAAAAAAAAAACTAAAGTACTTTTGGAGGTTTTTGATTGACATCTTGCAGAAAAAAAGGTCATCTTAACTCGTAAGCAGCAAAACTGCTGGACATGGACGGAGCTTGGAAGCGAATGTGTTGACAATCTTAAAAGCTGAAATAAAAAATTCAGTGTCCTGTTTGAGCAGCATTGATACAGTCACCATCAGAGACACTGAAGGCATGTTTATTTTAGTGAAGCACATTTCATGAAACTTTGCTTTCGAATAGGCCAACAATAGTTAATCTCATGCCTTAGATATTACACCAAGTGAGGTCACATATCACGATCTAAAATTCAATTGTATGATAAGATCGAATATAAGAAACACGAAGATGTGTAGAGACCTCCACAATGAACTTTTGGGCTTCCTTGGGACCATAGACTTAAAAACCAAAATTAGTTGATGAAATGTTAAAGACAATTCCAGAGCTAAAGTAGGTGTGACTTTAAATGGAACAGATTGACAGATTATGGTGTATTTTTATATTTTTTTTAAGAATCTGTGGTTTTCAAAAGTTCTAAAAGATGAAAAAAGGGACCGTATGGGTTTTCAGGGGGGCTTTGCATTGGCAGTTACCCAACAAGTCTGGCAGTTTCTGCAGACCAGATTAAGGAGAATTTGAAAACAGTCTTGTTAGCACTACTCTGGTACTGTTGTGTCTTATCACAGTATGGAACACATCAGCATGTTTGAAAGCTTGATTAAGTTATGTAATTGTTCCCATGGTTGTTGGGCTTTTCTACGTCCTCCTGTTTTGGAATCACGTCAAATGTCAGGCAGGTAAAACAGAACAGCGCAAGCAAGTCAAAACAAGACAAAGTCCAGTTCGACCCCAGAGTCTCTGTGTCATTTACTGCTCACACAGTTCACTATCTTTTTTTTATGCTCCCAAACATGCAGCATTGATTGTACTGTAAATGTGACAGATGGTGCAAGAACTTCATCCTGAACGTTTTCTTCACATTTCTCTTATCAGAGAAAACACGGCACTTCTGCTCACATGAAATAGCTGTTTCTTATCAGCGCTGTACTGCCACTGTAGTTGTGTCCTCTCATTGGCTGGATTCTGAGTACCCCGTCAAATCACTGGATGATCTTTAGTGCACCTTTTGTAGAGAACAACTTGGAGGAAGGATGGCAAAGTTTATGGCGTTGCACAACTGCTGCTTGTTCCAGATAGCATAGCTGGTCTAACCCCTGGAAGGTTTGTTTAAAGGTGGAGCCTTATTTGAAATTTGATTGAAGATGGGGGAAGAGGTTATTTTCAAAGTCTAAGGGCAGACATGTTTGCTCCCTTTGCGGTGTCCTGAGGAGGGTAAGGCTCAGGGATGAAGAGGCAGAGAAACTGGGAGCTCAGGGAAAGCAACACCGAAGACAACACAGACAACAGTGAGCAGGATGAGTCCTCGTCTTTGAGGTCGTCCTGGTCCCTGGTGAGTCTGAAGTGACAGACTTTTTGGATTTTGCATAAATCATGGAAGACCTCATGCTTGGATTTGAAGGTAGATTGAACTGTTGTTGCTAAGACTCGTGGTTGGAGCCTCAACAAAAGGGACTCATAACAGATCTGTTCAATGACTCCAATCAAGTCTTTATTGTGAAAGGATGTAGTAGTTGTGTTGTGATTTGGTCAGACACAACAACAAATTAAGTCTGGAATGGGCATGTTTATGATAAAGTAGTATTTCTAATTGTTTTTTAGTTTTTAGATTTAAATTTTTCTCTCTTTTTGTTGAACTTTTGTCAACATTGCTGCCCTACAGGTAGATAACTTTGTACCTGTATTATGATTTTACTGTAACATTGTATAATTGTGATTAAACATGCTTGCTAATACATTTTTATGGTAGGCTATTAATCTCAGTGGACCTGAGCTATTATTTGAAATGCCTTTATTAATTCTCTTACTTGTCTGGGCTTATTGAAACCTGTTTAGTATAAAAACTAAGTATTGAAATTGTGTAATTTTAGAGAAAAAATGATGTGCATGTGTGTGCACACCAGGTCTGAATTTCTAGAAAATACAATGAAGATACCATTGTGTAATATAGGATAAAAATCTTTATTTCCACACTGAACACAACAATTTTCTTTCCTGGTAGCCTAAGTTTGGAGAATTTGCCCTGCATGAATCTGTCAGTGACGGCAGTGTATCTCAGGGCTTTGGACCAGTGCAGCCTCATTTTTGGTAATCAGAAACAGGGCATCAAAAAAATAGCCACCAAAACGATGGTAGACCTCATTTACTGATGTGTTGAGTAGTTCCCCACTAGTCGTCACAGTGACATGGCATTAGAGCAATCAGAAATCATCTTCATCAACTCTTTATCATGATGTTGTTCAGACTATTTTAGCAGGGTCCAGGTATTTCTTTTCTGCTCCGTTTTGTCCTCATGCTCACACTCCACAATGTTTGGGGTCAATGGAGTACCCTCCAGCACATTCCACGTCCTGGAAAACAAAAATATGGATACAAATATTAGTTATTGTAAAGTAAACACATTCACAGTTTAATCTGAGTGGACGTATATATAAAATTTGAAGATTTACCTACAATAACAATCACCTTTACTGGATCGTTCATGAGGGCCTGGTGCTGATGTTGGCTGTTCTGGGCCGTCGTTGGAACAGTCTGCTTAAATCTGCTGAGTTTGATGAGAACGTCAGGAGTGTGGGGACTGGCATAGAAGGAACCTACACCTGTCGATTAATCTGTCATTAAGTGTTGCAAATTAGAATTGTGCTAAAACACTGAATGGTGCTGTGTCGATGGGTTTTCCTGCCTCTCCTAACCCTAACCTAAAATAAACAGATATCCACTGTGTTTTGGCTGACAATTATATCCACCACTGAGACGTTTACATCCCCTGCTGTGGAATGGGGTCTTCATCACCACTACTATCATCCTCACTGCTTCTTTGCTCTTGTGGTTGGAGTTCATAATCAGCATCCATTACAGCTTCATCAATGTCAGAAACATTTTCCTTGTCTGACTTGCTTTCATCATTTAGGTCCAGTACTCCTTGCAGAGAAAGATGCTCCGTAAATAAAGTAATTCAAGAAGCCATGTAATTTACGTGTGCACTTAATTTTTTATTAATTTTAGAAAACCTACAGCATTTTCGCTGAACCAGAATTGGCTGTAAACTGATTTACACCTGCCTTTCCTGGGGGCATTTATGCTAGCAGCATTTTTCAACCAAGCTGTGTCCCGTTTTTCACATATGTGCACATCATGTTTAGCAGCTTACTAGATCTTTACATTTACTTTTTATCAAATTAGCATTTGGCGACAAAGTTACAATGCTATTATACAAATTCACAAGCTGTGAAATACGTTTGTGCTTCTTACCTTGTCGAGCTTTGGGTTTGGAGCACCTGAGGGTTTTTGGATTTTGAACTTTCTCTGTGCTGTACTCTTGTACATGGTTGTACAAGTGTCCACATATGTAGTCACAGGGCCCCAGTTATTGTTTCACATCAAAGATTCATGTGAGATGGGAACGTTGAGGTTGCATAAAGTTTGCTGGAGCTGGATCCTTTGTTTACCTGCCCTACTAAAATAGTCCCTGATCCAATCAAGCCAAGGTTTTGTTTGGACAGTGAGTGGTTACAAAACCCACCATGCTGCTGGGGACACTTCATTTCACATCTGTTTCTGCAAAGTGGTCAAAAGAACTCATCTCAGGTTTTAGCTTGATGTATGTACAGATTTTTTTATTTTCTTCAGTTCCTCTGAATGTAACTATCAATTGTTCATACTAAAGGTTTTTGGTAACAGTGATGTGCAAATGTATCAAAACAAAGGACACCTCCTGCTGTAAGCTTTAAATAAAAGCAGGAACTTGAGCTTTTTCCTGTACCAGCAGGACAGTGAATTTTTTTTGGTTGTTGCAAATTCTCCTCTGTATTCAAATGTTGCTTAAACAGGATAGTGTACAGTAAATGTATGTCAGGAAGAAAGTTTATAAAAGGCGTATAAGCATTTAGAAATGCTAATTGTTCACTTTCTACTTCACTTTTTTCTCATATCTTCAATTTTTTAATTGTGGTCTTTTTTTTGCATTTTGTACCTAATAAATGGATGACTAAATGTAGAGCATGTTATTGAAAAGACCTAACTGAAGTAGACTTTTTTTTAAATTTTATTTCTTTGTGATATTTGGCTACAAGTTAGCTGCACCTCAACTCAACACCTCAACATTAACTCGTCTTTAATAAAAAGTATTTTTTAAATTAACTGAAAGTTAGGTATTCCAATAAGGCACTAGTAATTGTTTTGAATAAAATACTATTGAAATTATTACTGATCAAAGCAGATTATTCTGGTCTAATCTGGATTTGTTTTTCTTCCACATTTAATATATTCCCTTTTTTTGTGCCTGCAGACAGAGACCATGAACTACGTGGGACAGCTGGCGGGTCAGGTCCTGGTGACTGTCAAAGAACTGTACAAGGGCATAAATCAGGCGACGCTGTCAGGCTGCATCGATGTCGTGGTCGTTCGTCAGAGAGACGGCACCTTTCAGTGCTCCCCCTTCCATGTGCGCTTTGGAAAGTTGGGGGTTCTGCGCTCCAAAGAAAAAGTGGTAAGTTCCATTTTCATTTTTTTAACTTGCACGACCAATTTAATGACTGACTCCATATCACTATTCACTCTTTAAATCCCTTTAATTTCACTATAGACTAATTCTGTCTCCTTGTGGAGTTTGAAAAACATGTTGCATGTGCAAATGCAGGTTTTCTTCCTTTTCTCACTATTTTTATATTAAAGTGACAATATTTATTGTCCAATGGGAACTCGTATAAAGAATGGAATGTCTTGATATAGTCATGTTTACATAATCAGGACACAAATGGACACCAACGTCACCAAGTTTAAACAGGAAAGGATTGTATTTTTAGTTCAGACTTTAAACATAAAGCTGTTTCTCCTTCAGTAGGAATGTTTAGAAAAAGCTTCTTCTTCTAAACATTGAGGAACGCTAATGAGAGGAGATTGAACACATTTGGAGAATGTTTTTACTGTTGGAAATTATGTAGATGCTACTACATTAAGGCTGCACGGTGGCGCAGTGGTTAGCGCTCTTGCCTCACAGCAAGAAGGCCCCTGGTTCAAGTCCCGGCTGGGGGACCTGGAACAGAACATCAATGGGAACCTTTAAGTTTGTTTGTTTGTTGTTTGATATTTTCTATATAAGTCTTATCAGCAAAAATTCTTTTACATGGATTGATGAACACAGAAATCCCCACAATGCTGCAGTGTAGACATAGACAACGATTAAATCTTTGGTGTTAAGATAACAGTCTAGGACTCACTTGGGGGACATTTTTCTCCTAAGAAGCTGAGATGTGGGTTACTGTTCTACAGCAATAATTGTTACTGCTGTAAAAAGCCCTAAAGAGACGGTCTAATTAGTTCTGGCTGAGGAGCAGTCATGCTGTTTTTAGGGCTGACCTCTCTCTTGAGAAAAGCATGTTTCTGCAGCACATAGGCTTTGCCTTTTCAGTTTGGCAGAAGCAGCAAATCAATTGTTTGTCTCTGGATGCACATTCAAAATTTAATTAAATAAAGAAAGAACTGGGATTGTTTCAAAACAAATGAGAGAATTTAGAATATGCATGTTATGCTGAACATACCTGTCAGCTGTATTCGAGTGACTCTCTCCAGATCTGAAACTGGATGGTTTCTTGGATAAAGCCGCTTGTGTAGAGGCTTTACCAACATCGCAGAGCCAATTTAAATGGAACTGAGTCTGCAGAAACCTCCACCTGAAGGCCACAAACCACTCGTTCCAGGACAGTGAAGTCCAAATTCTAGCCAGAGAGAAAGGATGGTTTGAGCGAGAAGTGAAGGAGCCATCTTTGTCAAGAAGGATGAACCTTCTCTGAATAAGAATGGTGGTCTCAGGTTCATTCTTCTATCCATCTACGGCAGTGTTCTGAAAAACAAACAAACCAAACCAGTTCCACCTGAGTCGTTAACAGCTAAAAGAGATGACCAGATCTTTTTCCAGCTAATTCAGAAATCCTTATCCATTTTTTCAAAAAAACAACAGCTTCTCCTATGTTTGTAGAAGACTGGTGGACTAAAACTAGTTCAGCAGCAACCCAGAATGTTGAACGGCTGAAAACGGAGGAATGAAGGGCTGGTTTCCATGGCAACAGCTCTACAACTTGAATGTGTGGGAGGGCAGGGAAAAGCGAGAGGCCCTCAAAAATAGCTCTTGTGTAACAGTGAAACACGTGTCCCCATTATCACAGCCTAGATTAACTGCTTCATATCTATAGGTAACCAAACATGTGACCAATGTTTTTGACCTGCAGACACTTCGTCTTTGGTACATAGGTCTGTCTTTAGGAAGCAAACAAAAGGCCTTTTGATCTAAAAATGTTTCATCAATAACAATAAGTGCGTTTTTCTTCTTTTCGGTTCTTTTTGGAAGTTTAAGTCAGTCTGGCGACAATGACCTCTATATTCCATGATTTGACAGACAGAATATGCATATGTTGCTCTTAAAAAAATAAACCATGCAGTGATAAAGAATGCTGGTGGAAAATCAACAATTCAGTCACTTGTTGCAAGTGAATGAAGAGGGTTCTTCATTATTCTGCCTCATTAATAGCAGCGCCTGGAAAGTCCCGGTTAAGGACACCAGATTTCCATGGCAACCCAGAGGTCTGCAATTACATCCAGAGAGGGACGGCAGACAAAGCACATTGTAGACGAAAAATAATGTCAATCAAATCGGTAAAAACAGAGATGTTTGTGGTGGACATCTTCCACAAATGAATATGGATGGTTGGGTTTGATCTTGCTGAGCATTTGAGTTAAAGTCTTCCGTCTGTAGTCTCTGCTGGACGTGACGTGGTTTTTTATTTCACTCTGAGAAGCTCCGGCTCTCCGGACAAAGCTTGAATAACTCAAACGGCCTTCCAGTTAAGTCTGCAGAGACCTGAAGAGATCAACCTAAATCTCTATCTTTATTGGAAATCTTATCTACACGTCAATCCATGTTTCACCACATCTGATTTGTCAAACCTAAGCCCAAAACAAAGATTAATCTGGTTCAGATGAAAGAAAAGTTAGATTTAGATTGATAAACGATCAGATGAAGAGGGTTCTTGATATCTGATCATATTTGAATGCAAGTAAATAGTAAATACCACAGCTGTCATGCGTCACTTTGGACAGATGTAGCTGCGAGGCACATTTGGCTCATTCCTTCCCAGCATAAATCATCCCAGTGACCTTTAAAGAACTCGTAGAACAAAGGTGGAGCATGTGGGACCAGCAGTCCTTCTGACATGTTATTGGTTTCACTTTTTGCCCTCATTTACAGCAACGTTTCTCGTTTTCTACCTGTTATTTTACCCTATTCAAGCCCAAACACTGATCTGTTAAGCAGACCCATTTTCTACCTGCTGCCATTCAAAAAAAAGGTTCATGTGTTTGAAGCAAGTTTGGATTTGAGGAAACTGATTTTTTTTCTGTAAATGTTGTTTTCAGATTGATATTGAAGTGAACGGAGAACCCGTGGATCTACATATGAAGCTGGGGGACAACGGAGAGGCTTTCTTTGTCCAGGAAACTGAACAGACGAACGTAAGCATATCCGGTTAAACCGCCATGTTCCAACAGGAAGTGGGATTTCTGACACTTCCTTCAGATTTTGATCCAAATTAATTTACTTTAGAATTTTTTTTATTGATCTGTAAATGACCCAATCTTTTAAAACATCAAAATTTCTACTGCAATAATAATAGTAAATGGTTCAGCCTCTATTTAAAGCTATGACTGCTGACAGCTACTGCTCAGAATTTCGCTCCTGCTGTGTCTTCTCTAATTTAAAATTGTTTTAATCTCACTGAACCCTCATTTTGGCAGATTATCCCCGCCCACTTGGCCACCTCTCCCATTCCCACTGAGAGTCACATGTTCTGGATCTCCGAGGTGGAGAGCAGGGCAGCAAAAAAGATGCAAGATGTCCCCGGTGACCCAGAAGACCCACCCGAGTCTCCTGCTCCCAGCACGCTGGCCTCAAAAAAGAAGAAAAGACGTAGAAAGAAGCACAAAGGAGACCCTCGCAGAGAGGAACTGACCCCTCCAGTTTCTGTCTCCACTGGTAACGCCGCTGCTGCTGCCGCCGCCGCCGCCGTGTCCTCTGGCCAAAACGAGGAGATCTTTGAGATGGACCTGAGTTCTGATGAAGAAACTGCTGCACATATTTCCAGGTGGGATTTAAGTTGAAGACGTGCTGCCAACGAGTTGATTTCATTGTCGTTAAATTACAGTTTTGTATTTTCCCCATTACGGATGTAGGTCACCTTCAGACAACGCGGTGCCTGGCATCGACCCAAAGTTACCTGCAGCCCGGCACAACCTCGGTGATTACCCGTTATCTGACGGGGAATGGCCAGCGCGTGAAGGGTGTGTACGACAAACGGCAGCTCTTTCAGTTGGAGGCTATTTGGTTGAATGTTATAAAGCATTGTTTTCCTGTTTATTTTTCTTTATTATGGTATCTTCCACCTATTTTTGTCGCTTAACTCCTTTAATGTTTCATCTATTTTAACCATTCAACTATTCAAATGTTCAGCTCTTACAGCTTTTTCCAGCTGTGACTTTTGGTCCTTCAAATACTTCAACTTTTCAAGATATTCCCGTATTTTCAGGATTGATTAAAATAAATGGGAAATCCTTGAAGATCTTTGCTTCTTTCTGTGGTGCAGAAGCTCACCGGTTTGAGACCCGGCGCTGGCATTTTTCACAAAAATATCTTTTTTTTTTGTTATTGTGCTTTTTCAATTTTTTATGGTCAACTTTGATCATTTTTCTTTATTTTTTTGCCAATGATTATCCTTTGAGATTCCTTTTCGTTCAGCATTCAACCCTGCATTCTGGAAATGCAGCTCCTGCTAGTTTTGACTGTTTTTCTGTATTCCAGTCCTGGCTTGTCTCAGGCCTTCTCTCCACAAAGTGACTCTGAGCTGGTGATGAGGCCTTCAGAGACGTTACTCAGAGCAGAGTCCCACATGCAGTGGACCTGGGGGGAATTTCCAGAAACAACCAGGGTAAGAATCATAAAAGTACATTTGATTGGTAAGATTTTGAATAGCCAGCAAAATAACTCAAATGTTGATGAAATCTGACTCGTTTTAAATTTAAATACTTTTTTCTAAAGCAGCTCAGCTGTTCCCTTCTTCTCACTGATTCATTTAAAGTTTGTGAACAGCTTAGTAGTTCAGCATTTCTTCAGTTTAAATAATGAATTTGCAACAGTCTCCCACTGGTTGGAACTTGTAGCTTATAGCGCCATCTGTTGATCAAACAGTGGATCATTTTTAATGTTAAGTGTTTTCATGGACCAGTTTGGGGTCAAACCAGCTTAAAGTGAATGAAAAACCAGATAAAAAATGAAGAAAGAGTTTTAAACTAAAAATAAATATTGAAAATTTGATGACGAAAAAAGGAAATCAGAATAAAATACTACAAATGCCTGCGTCATCCCTCCTCTGAGGACGTCATCAGAGGACACAGTGGCGCCAACAACACGCCGTTCTGGAGCGGAAAGGACATCACCAAAAACATGGCCCTCAATATCAATCACGTCCCAGAAGCCAATAGGCTCAAAGCCCCGCCTCCACGCAAAATCATCTCAATTCTGTATTGAAATTGAGGAAGAGAAACAAATAAAAATTGAACAAACCAAACAGCAGCTGTTACTAATAAACATTTGATGTCACACAGCAACAGTTTCAGTTTTCTGTCTTAAATTTTTTATTCAAATGTACAAATGTTTTTTCTATATTCTCTTTATTTCTTTCAAATGTACTTTTGAGTATAAAACAGTTTTTAGATTTTCAACCCTTTTCCATGTTTAAAATCTTGTTTTTCATTCACTTGAAGCGAACTTTGACCCCACATAACAGCCACTCTTCTGGAGACGTAATGGGCTCTAAATGTTGACTCCAGTTCTTATAGTAGTTTTCTTTCTAATATAAATGTTACGTTAACTTTTTTTTCCCAAACAAACAGGTCACCAAGAAAGAAAGGCAAGAATCCATAAAAACGGTGACCATCACGCCGTCGGACAGCACCCACTTCCGTGTCATCCTGAGCTCAGAGGCCATGGAGAAAGATGCAGAGACGGAAAGGGAAGACGGCGACTCACCCGTGTGCACCATAGTCAGACCTGAGCCGCGCACCCCGACCGCTGCTGTAACGCCCCAGGGTCAGCTCTCAGCGCTCAGCACCACCTCCTCTCTGAGTCCCGTGACGCCCACAGAGTCCCTCAGCATCCTCCCACCCAGTGTGGCCACGTCCACTCCTGCAAACAACCCACTGACCGATTCGCCCTCGAAGAAGAAAGGTGCCGTGCATATTTACTGCCGACGTGCTCGCCGCTGTTTCCCACTGCGCCCAAACGCCATGCTCCTCTGGTTTCAGGAGTCCCAAAAAGGAGTCAGCACCAAGGGCCAGAGGACATCTACCTGGATGACCTGAATGTGCTTGAACCTGACGTGGCTGCACGCTATTTTCCCAAGAGGTTTGCGTCTGCAAGAGTCTGCTTGACACGTTTGAATAAATAAAACATCTTGTACTCGAGTAAAGCTGAAAAACATCTTTTCTTTTGGCACCAGTGAGTCTGAAGCAGCAAACAAACATTGGATGGACTCGGAGATCTGCTCTGGTTCACAGTCTCCTCAGTCTGTGGGCAGCGCCGCCGCCGACAGCGGGACCGAATGTATGTCCGACTCAGCCGGCGACCTTCCTGACGTCACCTTGTCTCTGTGTGGCGGTCTGTCGGAAAACGCTGAAATATCAAAAGGTACAAGTGAACGATGCTAATCATCCCTAATCCAGGAGATAAATAGCGACACATAATATGAAACATCAATACTGAAACATCCCGTCCGTGTTGTTTTCATTACATTTATTTGATCCAAACTTTTTATCTTTAACTTATTTCTGCAGAGAGATTTATGGAGCATATCATCACATATCACGAATTTGCTGAGAATCCAGCAATTATCGATAATCCCAACCTGGTGGTAAAGATAGGAAACCGGTTTGTAAAGACTTCGCAGTGCTTTAAAGATCGACATGTGCACAGTTATTGCTGCTCTAACTAATATCTGTTGTCTTAGATATTATAACTGGACCCTCGCTGCACCACTGATCTTAAGTCTTCAAGCATTTCAGAAGAATTTGCCAAAGGTACTGGGTTATTTTCTCCTATTGGATTTCTTTTGGTTGTGTTCCTGAGAACTAACTGGAGTTCTTGTGTTGTTAGGCTACAGAGGAGGCTTGGGTGAAGGAAAAAATGCCAAAGAAGTCGGGCCGCTGGTGGTTCTGGCGAAAGCGGGCGGACAGTACGATCAAACAGGTGCGTCTTCCTGTCTTTAGTCCTTTTTGTTATAACTGTACTTGAGATGGACCACTGCAAAAATACTAAAATGGTTTCATTTGAATTCACAAGCTCACAGTTTAATTTAGTTCAGCATTGTTTGATTACAGCGTTGGCATGGATTATATCTTAAATGCATCTTTTGTTTTATAGAATCTGGGTTTGTATAAATATTTATTTACAATAAACAGGACATTTTTACATTAAAACAGGCTAAAAAGAATAACTTTGAAGGTTCATCCATATGTGGATTTGTTTTATTCTTCAGTAACTCTTGTGTTTTTTAGGCCTAAAGGTTTACTTTGGCTCTGCTGTTACATTCAGAAGTCATAGTTGTTCTTTTTAATGCTAGAGTCAGTGTTTTCCTACTTAATTTAGTTTTCCTGTGAATAATTTTTCTGTCAGTCGGAGACAAAGCTTGAAGCAAAGGAGGAGTGTCAGTCGATGGATGACGGAGCCTCCGTATCTCAGGACAAACTGGACTTACCGTACGTGACGACAAGCCTCCCAGTTTCATAATATCAGTCAATATCTTTTTACATTCAAGCCAACATTGGACAGATTAAGTGGGGTTTCGGTGTTTGTTTGTTTTGTTTCTTAAACAAATGTGTGGTTGGACCTGCTTGGCTGTGTAGCTCCAAAGCGGGAGACACATCCAGTGATGAGGAGGCGAAGGAGGTGAGCGCCGTGTCCTGTCAAGAGCGGCTGCAGGCTGCAGATGGTCAGCTCCACGCCGGCGCGCACACGTACAGGAAGTCTCTGCGTCTTTCCTCTGAGCAGATCGTAAGCTTTAAATCCCCATCAAAGCAACCGTTTTATGCTGTTTTTGTTCATAGCCGTTCAGATTCCACAGTCTCTACTGCATGTTTTTCCTGCTTCTGACCACTAGGGGTCACTACAGATCAACGTGTTCTTCATCATTTTTGCAGAGCACTGCTGCGTTTCTGCTCACCTTGAACCGTTCCCTCACATATGTTTTGTTTTCGTGTTTTCAGGCCAACCTGAAGCTGAAGGAGGGGCCGAATGACGTGACGTTCAGCATCACCACGCAGTACCAGGGCACCTGTCGCTGCGAAGGAACCATCTACCTGTGGAACTGGGACGACCGAGTCATCATATCCGACATCGACGGCACCATCACCAAGTATGTTCCGCTGAGGGTTATCTTCTTTTAGAAGTTTAATTTTTGAGCTAGCTTGTTTTTTTTTTTATAAAACTAACAAAAGATACTTTTATCCGTAGTAACAGCAGTACAAATAAAAAAAAAGTGTTTTTTTTTCTCTTCCTGAGCATTTATGCTGTACCTGATCTTTATTTAAATGTGAAGAAACGAGGATCACAACAATCCAGAGATGACTGCCTGAGCAGCACAGCAGTGTTTTCAGTCGCTTTTCGTTATGATGAAAGTTACTTCAACACTTTTTTATTGGAAATGTCTCCCTGTCTGCGGTTCCACTGTGAAGCAAATATCAGGTCTCAAATGTCGGCGTTGATGAGGCGTCTTTAGAAAAAAACGCCACTGCAGTAACCTTTTCTGCAGTCATCATGCTTGTAAACTCCTAGCTGAAAGGTTGGGAAAGGTCATTAAAATGATCCTAGAAAGTTGATTAAAAAAATACTTCCTTGTTTGGCTGGATTTTTTATGTAGATGATGATTCTACCTCCTTCGGAGGGTTTTGACTCGCTTCACTTCTATTTAACCAGCAGTTATACTATTGTACGGGAGAATACTCGATTCTGATTGGCTGCTGGGTGTGCATTATAAAGTGATACGCCTAAATAAGAAGTTCCGGTCACATAGCTGAAATGTTCAATATCAGTCCGCTTTTTGTGGAAAAAGGGAACCAAAAAAAACCAAAAAAATAATATGAATAAAGAAAATAAAAACTGGTTTAATATTTATTTGTTTTGTGACCGTGGTGGGTTAAAGACCTTCAAAGTGTGCTTTATCAGAAAAACTGACAGACGGTTCAGCCTTTCACATTGTGCGTTGATTTCTGATAATGCACACCGTCTGCCATATTAACCCTTACATATTTGCTGCATACATGCATAATGTGGTGTAATTATGCAAATACCAATTCATGATGACGCTAGTTGGATCCTTTTTCTGATCCGTTTGTGAGGTTCAGCCTCAGCCAGGTCCAGGTCAGCTCTACCTTACTGTCTCTGTGACCTTAAACGACGGACTATAATGAGTCCCTTTACGCTCCATTCTTTACCATTAAGAGACCTCAGCCTCCCTAATGGTTACTAATCCTCATTAGTGGAAAAAGACTTACGTTATTCTATATTTATATCCCATATTTTTAGGCTTTATTCGCCCCCTTCTGAACTGTCTGGGAGATATCAAACATAATTGACCTCGTCTTTCTGCTCATTTCAGGTCGGACGTGTTTGGACAGATCCTTCCGCAGTTGGGGAAAGACTGGACCCACCAAGGCATCGCCAAGCTGTACCACTCCGTGGCTGAGTAAGTGACCCGACAGTGATGGACGAGGAAGCGGGTTTGGGAGTGCCGACCTTCGGTTCCCAGCTGGCCTGGAGGGGAGTTGTGTTGTCATCTGATGAGTGACTCAACCATGACTGAATCGCATTACACAAATGAACATCATGAACTGGATTTGACACGAGTATTACAAGACGGCGCTTGTGATGACTCAGACGCTCAGATTAGAAAATGATTTTGTTTGCAGCTAAACGGATTTTCCTATTGAGCAGATTTCTCACAGCCGGCTGCTGTCAGGAAAAGAGGATGAGGATGATGATGATGATGATGATCACCACTGTCCGTATCCACAGGAATGGTTACAAGTTCCTCTACTGCTCTGCGCGGGCCATCGGCATGGCCGACATGACCAGAGGTTACCTGCATTGGGTCAACGATGGGGGCATCATCCTTCCGCGGGGGCCTCTCATGCTGTCCCCCAGCAGCCTTTTCTCTGCGTTCCACAGGTACAGGACCTTGTTGAACCCCGTCATGTCCATCAAATCCCCTTCGTCTCACCTGCTTCATGTCATTGTCCTCTCCTCATACATTTTCACATTTGTTACCTGTAAAAGTCCTGAATCCTGGGCTGAATCTTTACAGAAATACTCTGTCAACATTATATTCCACAAGATATTTGTTTGTTCTTCAAACTTCTGTTTCAAGGAAGTTTTATTTTGGTTGTGAAAGACCTTTTTAACAAAATTAAGGTGAAGCTTTCATCGCTAAAGTGATGAATTCTTGCATTAAATACTTACTGGAGGCTGTTTTTTTTTTCATAAAGAAGATAAACTTCTTTTTGTGGAAAAAAAAAATCTATAGGTTTAATCAATCTATACTGATTTTTCTTTTTTTAATGAAGATAAGTTTGGAGCCCAGGACTCTGTTTCTGCAGATCTACAATTCTGGATGCAGTTTAAGCGGCTTATGGATAAAGGGATGGATGATGGATGGATATCCATTCAATATATTATATATTGACAATAAAAAACAAAGAATTTACGTCTAGTTAATAAAAGCAATAGTAATTTGCAGCAAAAAAAGCATCATTTAATCCCTAAAAACAAATATATTAGCACTGATTAATTTAAAGCCACTAAAAGAGGCTTTTTATTGTGGTGATTATTCGTTTGATGTTATTGTGCTAAACTCCTTTGCTGTAGTTGAAATTCCCCTAAATATATTTAAACTGCATTTAATTCCACCAGTTGTTCCACCAAATGAAACGTCTTTAAACGTTTGTCTGAATGAAGTCGGAGAAATTCATGTTTTTCAGGTGAAAATCAGTTAGAGGCTGAATTTTGTTAAATTGAGATGTCAGCTCTGAACTAGAAACATTGTGCTCCTCATGGAGAAAACTTGAGATCTCTTTGATGAATGAAGCGTTATTTCAATAAAACCTGTTGCCAGAAACCTTTTCCTTCCTGTTTCTTGGTTTGGGGAGGATTTCCGTAAAGTGAGGCTTTGTTTTTAGCTGCTTCGGTCAAACGGACGCGTGAAGGATTCAGTAAATCAGTCGGTTGCAAACTTAAATGGGTTTTTCTTAATTCCTTTTTGCATTCTGCTAATGAAGCTTTGTTATTTTAGGGAGGTGATTGAGAAGAAACCAGAGATCTTCAAGATCGAATGCCTTACAGACATCAAGAACCTGTTCCAGCATAACAAGCGGCCGTTCTACGCTGCTTTCGGCAATAGAACCAATGTGAGTGTAGAAGGTTTTCCTTTTCTTTTTTTAAGCCTCGGTGCGCTCGGAAACTGGATGCGCTCTGGATTTCCAGTAAGGTCGTGGTGTCACCTCAGCTGTCGGACACAATCGTGTGATCGGAGTCCTGGGCTGAACTGGATCCGACGTTCCCTGCTGGGACACGGATCTCCAGTTGGGCACAGCATCCCATCTTCAGCTGTGCAAACACGGAGCAGAACTCTGCTGCTCGCCAAAGAAGAGACGTTTTGCCAACAGCAACATTTGTTTAGGAACATGACGGCGATGTGCAGCGGGCTGAACACAAACAGGAAGTCTGTGGTTAGCGGAGTTCTAATGCGCTCTCTGTGTGCATTACGGATGAGAGCATTACCTCATCATTAGCAGAGAATAATTGACAGATTCTTTATATCTGTTTGTGAAGTTGAGCAAAAATGTTTTGATGTAATCTAAAATGTAAAAATCCAAATGAGCAGGAATGACACATACTTGATCCTCGTCTCCATCCAGGATGTTTTCGCCTACAAGGAGGTGGGAGTTCCTGTGTGCCGGATCTTCACGGTTAACCCCAAAGGAGAGCTGATCCAGGAGCAGACCAAGGGCAACAAGTCCTCGTAAGTGGGTTTGTCGTGCTTACAGCACAAAACCTCCCATTACCGGATTTCATACATCTGCTTTTTCGTTTCGACAGTTACGGGCGGCTCAGCGAGCTGGTGGAGCACGTGTTTCCTCTGCTGAGTAAAGAGCAGAACGAGGCCTTCTTGATGCCAGAGTTCAGCTCCTTCTGTTACTGGAGACAGCCTCTGCCGGAGATCAACCCCGACGACCTGCTCTGATCTTCATGGACGCCGTCCGGCAGAGAACCCCACTGCACCCGGTGCGTCTTTGGGACACGCATGGACCGGAACGCACAGCACTTTGGTACACAAACAGGGTCTCATCCATCAGCACCAACAAATACTCATCAGTGGAGATGATCGGCATAATGCTGCACCAAGACTTCCAACCTCCTCAAATCAGAGCGTTCCTGTCAGGGAGGCTGAAGATGCATGGAAGGACTCTGAGCATCCAGGTAGAACATCCATCACATTTCCCAGGCACAAAAGTGTAAATAAAAGTAGCATTCAAAGTGAAAATACGAGCTCTTACTCAAAGCTGGACGGACGCTGAACACCAGGCAGAAGGAAGGTCCCAGAAAGCGTCCCGTTTCCTTTGCTTCCTGTAGCAGAGCAGCGAAGCAGACGTCAAGCTCCTCTGTCCACCTCGCTCTGGTTGGTGTTCAGAGTCTCACCTGGATGAAGTTCACCCTCAGCGGTGACCTGCTGATCAGAAGAAGCAGCTAAAGGCGCAAACCGCCGTTTGAAGAGCGAGCCGTCTGCGTTTAACTTATTGATTTTCATTGTAATTCTTTTGTTTGTTTGAAAAAGATTCCGATCGACGTTTTCAAACTGATCGCTGATCATTAACATGCACTTATCAGTAACTCTCGGGCCTCGCACATTTGTTTTTGTTTTTCTCCAACAAAAGCTGCTTCCTTTGACAGTGAAACTGTGCGGCACGCGCACTTCCCCGCCCTCGCATCTGCAGCTTCAACGCAGACACTGTCTGAAGGAAGCCCCAGGAGGATTATGGGATGCGGTTGGTGCGCTCGGATGCGAGCGCCGAGTTCTCCTGCTGTCGGTGTTGTGTGTGTGTTTCTCAGTGAGAACTTTCCAAATGCACTTTGTCTGAGCTGCAGAACTCCTGCTAATGTTTAACGGAGCATTTATGTCAGTTTCTGTCGTATCACTTTAAGGTAAATCTGTTCCTATGAGCAGCGATTGTGAGGGGTGTGGGTGCAAACTGTACGAAAAAAACAAATATTTTATTTGGGACGGTGCAAAGTTTGAGGGTCGCGTTGCAGCTTCATTGTCAGAACGTGGTTTGTGTTTTTTCTGGAGGAAGAGAATCGGTTGTTTGGTGGTTAACAGGCAATACTTGACTCATTCCAGGAGGAACTGGAGGAGACGCTCTGCACGAGATAAAAGTTTGAAAACCAAGCACAACTGGCTGCTTTACAACCTCTTCTGTTCCGCTTGTTTGTTCTTTAGAAAGTTTATAGAGATTTATCTTATAACTAAAAGTAAATAAAAAAATTCCTTTCTTTCTATGAAAGTAAAGTATCTTGTGTGAAAAAGTCACACTTCCTCCCCCATCCCAGGATTTCTGATGTTTGGTTTCGCTCGGCTGCTGTGGAAAACGACCCGGCGTCACGTTTTTCAGTTGTGGTTTCTTGTCGACGTGTACGATCTTCGGTGGACATGTTTGTTCGGATGTGACGCTTGCATTTGATTGTCTGACCCACAGAAGAACTTGTTTGTGTTTTGTGTTTCAGCTGTATAGAAATGTTTAAAGAACAAAATCACTTGTATGAAGAAGAGAATCGAGGACTAACGAAGTTAACGAAACCAGATTTGTGATCATATTTGTATTACATTTCTAAGTGAAGACTTTGGTGTGTGTCGTGTTTTTTTTCTTTTCTTGTTTTACCGTTCAAGTCAAATAATTGGGGTGGGGGGGCGTCTAAACCTTTCCTATTTTTTCCCAACGTCACCTTTTAGCCACTGCAGGAATTCCAGACTGGAAAGCTACGTTCAAGTTGGGCATGTGTGGCTACAACCGAATCACGTCAATTTAGTAGCCATTTTTCCCGCCACGGGATTGGAACCAAACGCCGTTGGTGAGCAGTCATCGTTTCTATGGCAACCACTACCAACCAATTAGGAGTGAGCTTGTTGGAAGTCCACACCCTCTACTGCTGAAAGGCGGGCAACACGAAATCTGTGAAACGGTCTGAATGTTCGCAGGCTCCGCCTACTTTTATTAAGGCATCTGATTGGTCAGTTTACACCTTGAAGGATTTTCACTTCAATAACATTTTGGGGGGAAAAATGAGCATTATCAAAAACATCCATCCATTTTTCTCAAGCCGCCTTATCACTTATACCACGCACCCATTAACACACAGATTCACAACATTTAGAGTCATCAATTCACCTGTTTGTGGATGATGGGAGGAAACTGGACCAAACTCCACACAGAAAGGTCCCACCTGGGATTTGAACCAGCGCCTTCTTTTGTGGGGCAAGAGCGCTAACCGCTGTTCCACAGAAGAAAACTAAAAGATGAATGGCTGACTAACTCTATAGGAGTCTTTGAGATTTTGGCTTCTGGGAGCCGGCGGGTACTTCCTGTTTGGAACACCAGGGGGAGGAGTCACTCAGTCCAGTTCTTATATAGAATCAATGGAGCACACTAGTTCTTCACAGGGACTTCTGGGAAATTGCTAGTGACAAAATTTTTTAAATTGTAGATTTGTAGACCCTGAAAAAGTGGTGATGGTTCACAAACTGGGGAGTATTTATGGAATTCTGACAAAACGTTAGACTTTCTAGGTTTATAACCAGGTCAGTTGAGGTCATAGTTCATTTAGAATGAATCGGATAGTTCTGTAAAAGTTGCCACAGGATGAGCTGAGTGACAGCTTCATGTTTATCTTTGGAAAATATTAAAAAAAATCTCTGGGTTAAATTTATTTCAAATACATGCCAACTTTATAAAATCATTTGAGTGAAACTCTGCAAAGTTTGCAACTTAAATAAAAAAAAAACCTCTTTATTTCCCAAATGTGAGTTTATTATTCCTGTGCATTAATTCATTTTCAGAGAATCTCCTGTGTTTTATTGGTTTATCCATTTATTTCCCACAATAATTCCACTGAGGGTCGATGGTTCTGTACACTGACAGTTTTACAGACATTCACAATAGATCCAAATATATTAGTGTGTGTGTTTTGCATACAAACTGAACATATAGGTGAAGAGTTTCTCTGACGTTTACTGATAAATAGCTGCTTCCAAATGAGTCCTTGCTGCCCCCCCCAGCTGCAGCTATCTTCTGGCCTGGGGGGCGTACAGGAAGACGGCGCTGTAGGTGGACAGGATCTCCCGGGCCTCGCCTGTCGCCAGCTCGCCGCCCGTCCTCATGAGACCGACGCGGTCTCCTTTCCTGAGGGGGAGGATCAGGCTGAAGGACACGGAGCCCCCGCAGCTGCAGGCCCCCGCCGCCTCCGAGCTCCGCAGCCTCTGGACGCTGCGGTCGGACACGGACAGCACGGCCTCCACGCGCTCGCCGCGCCGCGCCGTCAGAAGGCCCGAGACCAGGTAGCGGCCGTCCTGTGGAACCGAGAAGATCCCTGCGGACCAAAGAGGGAGGTTCCTTACGACTCTTCACGTCTGTCACGCCACAAACCCTGACCCCCCCTCCCTTAAATCCACCAAATCTTTGCTCTGTCCTTCATCCATAATCTCTCCTGCAATATTCCGACTCGCTAACGACTAAAATAAAATCACGGCCTTAACTATTACCAGCTCACCTAAAGTCAGATGAACCCCTAAATTGAGCCCAGGGAATGTTTCTTATGGATCCCTTGGCTGTCTTGTGGGGTCCAGATGACCCCACTCCCAATGTTGGGAGTGGGGTCATCTGGACCCCACAAGATAGCACAAGGGTTAAGGTAGAATTTACCCCGAAAGTATGTTTTTTTTTATACTGAGACTTGGGATCCGTCTGATTCCCCCAAAAAAGGTGTGGCGGTTCCTTTGACACCTCCTTTGGCAAAGGGAGCGGTTTATGATGCAATCCCACAATTCTGAAGCTGAACCGCGGGTTTACGTCACGGGCGTCCAGACCCGACAGGCCCCGTCCCGCCTGCCGCGGGGGTCAGACGAGCGTCACCAGGAGAAGCTGTCAGGATGTGGACGCTCCCACGGTTTTCCCCGCTAAAGCCGAGGAGCGTCAAAGATGCTTTTACTTCTCCACAAATGAACTTAGCTGCTGCTGGAAATCAGAGGTAGCCTCTTTTTACGGCAAACTTAAACGAGAAGAAAAGACTTTTGACAAACGGCGAGTTTCTTTTCTCCAGGGTTGTGTGTGAGATTCGCTTTTATTCGGTTTTATTGTAATTATTTCCATTGCCTCTGTTCTCCTTTTGACGCAGAGGAAAAGAGGGGGAGGGATTTGTTTCAGTGGATTTATATTTCCAATATGTATCTGACATGCCTACATTTCCCACAAGGCATCATGTTTGCATAGAAATTCAACGTTTGGTTTTATTGTTGAACTTCGGAAACCCCTCCTTCACTTCTCAAACATCTTTGTTTTGGTTTGTTTGTTTTTTTTTGGGGGGGGGGGTGTACCTGTGTGGGGGTCGTAGTGTCCGCCATCATTAACCAGCACCCTGTTGAAGCGGATAAAACCAAAATCTCCTGTAAAGGGGGGCTGCTGAGTGAGACCAACGGAGAAGGAGAAGGGGTCGGCGAAGGCGCCGTCGGCCACTGAAGCAAAAGAAAACAGAAATGATGACAAACTGTAAACGTGACGGACGTCTGAACCAAAACCCAGCATCGGAAACGGTCTAACCGGGAGAGACGGGGGGGGCTTGATGCACCGGCCTCCAGAGGACCTTCGCTGCCCTGATAGCTGCAAGACAGAGAACTGGCTGTAGTCTTATTGATGCCCCAGTGGGGTGAAGGGCACATCTTTCGGTTCACTGATCTCTTCTTCTGCAATATCTGGGAGCTCCTACGTTTAGAGGCGGAGACTGCAAAGAAAAGTTGATCCCTTCACTTTCACCCTGAAATGTTTCCACATCACCCAGAGTCAAAAGTTCTTTTCGCAATCCTGAAACTCTTCCACAATCCTCCCACACTGTCTCCAACCAAACAGCCAGATCCCCCCCCTCGCCCTCCCAGGATGCTCATTATTCACCCCATTTCACGGTTTTCTGCTGATATGAAAGGCAAACTGTGGGTGAAGGTGGGAGCCGGAGTACCTCTGCCGTCAGGGTTGTACCATGCCGGCTGCGGAGGAGGAGGAGGAGGAAGAGGAGGATGATACCCTGGGAAGAGAAAGCCCTTTTATCGTCATCTGAAGGCAAAAGGTTGGAGGCTTTTTAACACAGAAGGGGGAGGAGCTTAAAGATTAGGATGCAGCATCAATGATTGAAGTTTCATTTAAATCAGTTTAAAAGCCTTTGTCTCCTGAGTTTTTAGATGTTCCATGAAGGATCATGGGAAATAAAGACAAAATGAAACCAAATCAAAGCACTTGTGCTGGAAATGAACGTTAATAAAATCCAATTTCAGTCTATCTGGTGTTGTTCTTCTTTGGGTTTTTATTTTATGAAAGATAAGAAGTGAAACAAAATTCTTTCTATTTTCAGGACGCTGCAGTGCGGTCAAGTCAGAACCCCTCAAATCTGTTCAAAACCGCTTTTCTGGAGATCAAAGACGTTTTTTTATTGTTTTTTTTTTTTTTTTTTAGAGACTTTATTATAATTGCAGGGACAATTAAACTTTGAACAAGGTGAGGAATTTAACATTTCAACCCATTAAGGTAGCATCTTTTTTCCATGACTTTTACTGAAACTGACCCATTGTTGCTTAAAAAAAAAAAAGGTTTTAAACAAGATAAATGAACCAAATTCCAGTAGATCTTAAAGTTTTGAATCCAGAAAATAGGTAGAGAATTCCTGACCTGGAGCTCCTGCAAAGCCTTTGACAGATTTCCTAGCTGAGTCCTCGGACCCTCTGCGCACCGTCACCCGGCTGATGTACCCGGGGGGCCCCGCCTCCCCCGTCTCCACCACGGGCCTCACAGACTGAACTGGCTGCCGGGCTTTGGACGGGTCGCTCGGCGGGCTGATCTTCACCACGTTGACCGCGGGCTGGGCAGGTTGGCCAGGATTGGGCGGCTGGGGCGGGAGGATGATGGGGATGTGGATCTGCTGGATTCTGGTTCTGGTTTTAGTCGGATCTGGGAAAGAAGCGACCGGCTTGTCCGGTCTCAGGTCCGTTCCTGCGGACGGACGGACAAACAAACAAACTTGAAAGAACTCAAGAGTCCCGCCCACAAACACAGCTGCAAGCCTCAAACAAACATTTTTGCCCTCCCAATCTCGAATGAACCTTTATTTAAGCATCAGCAATAAAACGACGGCCCAAATCTGCTGACCTCCCTGCAGCGTTAATACCCTGCATGAAAGCAAATTGGGACGGTCAAAGAAATGAGTTTTTGGCTGCACGGCGGTGGCCTGGCGGAACCCCTGTGGGCACAGACAGACATCAGCTGCACCGCTCAAGTCGGCCTGAAGAACGTCCTGAGGACAAACGGCCGCTTTCAGTCGGGCGTGGAATGGATTTCTGTATTTAAATAACACAATTAGAGTGTCCAGAAAATGTCAACCTAAATATCAGACGTTTAATGAGGTTAGAGGCTAACGAGAGGCTCCGCCTCCAACGACGACCGCAGAGCAGAAAGAGTTCCACATCAGAGGAGAAGAATGCCTCAGATCAGCACTGACAGCCATGCTGGCTCTAGAAAAGGCGTCTCTACATTTACACTAAATCTGGTTTGGTTAATCTGGAAATTATACAAAGTTTGAGGATTTCTCTTCTTTAGCTGCACTTGCTGAATGAATGACGGCTAATCTGTCATGATTTTTAACCCTTAGTCTTTCAAAACCTTTGTAAGCTTTTCTACTTTACCATTTCCTCTGTTCATTTTCTTTAAAACTCTTTTTGATGCTTGATATCTATCTTTTAGTAAAATTACAGATATTCTTCATATTACACAATCACTCAACAATGAAACCAAAAACTCAATTCTGAGAGCTACTTTTTTGTTTTTATTGCAAACATTGAGACCAAACCATTTTAATGTTTTCCAACAAAGAGACAAAAAATAAAAATGTATTAATCCGCAAACAAAGCAGAGATGAGGTCAAAACTGTGCAAAGATGTATTCTAGAGGTGGTCAGTTATGTCATATCTGTTTTTAAAAAAAGAGTTGTGACGCCGTGTGACTGTGGACGGAGAATTTAAGGTTTTAATAAAACCTGCAAATAAAAAGGTTTGATTCTGGTTTTGATTTTCTCCTTGTCATGTAAACTTAGTGAATTTGAAAGGAAATTAATCTAACTTCTAGTTTATTCCTCCACAGCTGGCCTTGATGAAACGGACGCTCCTGCTCTCACTTTATTAATATTTTCCTGCGCTTTTCCAGACGCTCCTACAGTGTGTCCGTTATTCATTCAGACTTGGTGATGCCAGAGGCGTGGCTACCGGTTCCCGCCTACGGCCCCTCTGACCGACACCAGGACGTTCATGCACATTCACACACCAGGACACAACGACAGTTTACTGGGGGAGCGGGGATCGAACCACCGACCCGTCCACCTGCTCTACCACCTGAGCCACTGCAGCCAAGTCTGTATTTAACAGCAGTGTAACAACTAATAAACGAGAAGGAGCTGCATTTCCAGAAGAAAATGCAGCGTTGAATGCTGTGTTGCTGAATGAAAATGAAACTTAAAGGGTAATAAGTGGCAAAAATAAAATAAAGAAATGATCCAAGTTGAGCATAAATAAAGTGAAAACAGCACAATACCAGAAAATAGATGAGTTTGTGAAAAATGCAAGAGCCGGGTATCGAACCGGCGAGCTTCTGCTCCAAGGATTCCCCATTTATTTCAATGGAGGCAGAAATCCTGGAATATCTGGAAAGTTCATGGATTTAAAGGACCAAAAGTCACAGCAGGAAAGAGCTGAACACTTGACTAATTGAATGATTGAAATAGATTAAAGATTGTAGAATGAGTTAAGCGGGAAAATACGATGGAAGATACTAGAATAAAGAAAGAGAAACAGGAAAACAATGGATTGAAGGATTTATAGCATTCAACCCATTAACAACATGAGAGAAATTTCTAAATGAGATCAATTATCATTGATATTTGGATTGAGGCTTGGTAGGTAATCGACCATCACAGAGGACAACATGCCTGTGATGTCGGCAAAAACGGATCAGTCCATCATTCCAACAGGGGGGTGACAGAAACAACAGAAAAGCTGTTGATGAAAACACATTTTGTCTCTTTTCCAGGTGTGAAATCTGCAAAGACTTTGCGGCATGAACCCCCCAGGACTCGACCGTCTGTGACCGCCATCAAAGCGTGTCGAGGTCAGAGATACAAGCCACTTTTCAGCCAATCACATCCTCTTCAGAGCGACACACCCTCCTCCTCCTCTTTATTGTTGTTTTCCTATAATATCTAAAATGAAAGTTTCCAAAAGTTTTTCAAATGTTTTGGTTTGAAACAACAGTACATGTGATAACTGTTGGAAAAAACTCCTGGAACTGTAAATAGTTTAAATAGTGTACAACTGTAGTACACCAGTAGTAATACTGTAGTGTAATACTGTAAATAGTGTCTTTGATGTGTTTTTGGATTTTTTTTTCATTTGAATTTTGTCATAGAGTCATAAAACGCTTTGATCTAGACGTTTGTGACGTTTGCAGGCAAGAAATAAGGGTTAATGAGGGTTAATTTATAAAGTGTCTGTCTTCCATATATGGTCATCCTGCGGATTATCGACCATCTCCACACCTTTGCAGAAGAAGATGCAGTATCAATGGGGGGTGGAGAGGACCTCGAGGAACATCACATGGAACTCAAGGACCTAATGGTTAAGGTCCAACCAAGCTTCCCTAAAAGACCAAGACCGATCCGAAGATCAGAGTCCTTCGGTTCCACGGAAAAACCAACGAAACCAAAGCGTTCTCCTTTGTCTGCCTTTACTGAGCAGACAAACGGGGTCAAACTGTTCCTGTCAACAGCTTCCTCGTGGTTCCGTCTGACAAACCAGCCGCCCGGCGGGCCGCGGCCTCTCATGACCGCCAACAAGAGCTCCTTTGTTTGGACTTCCAGACGCAGTGATGGAGCCAAACCAACAGAATCAGGAACCGCAGACTGAGAAATGAGGATGCAGCGATTACAAGAACATGCACACAATAAGACATCCATCCATCCATCCATCCATCCATCCATCCATGCATCCACCCATCCATCCATCCATCCATCCATCCATCCATCCATCCATCCATCCATCCATCCATCCATGCATCCATCCATCCATCCATCCATCCATCCATCCATCCATCCATCCATCCATCCATCCATCCATCCATCCATCCATCCATCCATCCAGCTTCAGAACGCGCTGATTCCCTTTTGGGGTCACCAGCAACAACCCAGCTGCAGGGCAAAGGCGGGGTACAGCCTTTCTGGCTTCTTGATCTTGATTTTCTGTACTTCAAGTTATAAGGACCAATAAAAGGCCTCAGTAAAAGTAGGTGGAGCCTGCTGGCCCCCAACGTTAGACAGCTTTTGTGTAGCCTGCTTTCAAGTTGTGGCCTTCCTACAAACTCACTCCTGATTGGCAAGAGTGGTTGCCATAGAAGCGAGGACTCAGACCGACTCCGACCAATCACTGCTCACTGACGTCTGTGTCGCCAGAATAGAAAAAAGGTGACCGAATTGACTTCATTAGGTTGGGGACAGAAGTAAACTGGAGATGGAGAAAATCGGAGTGTCCAGAAAAAAACGCATAAGGAGGACACGCAAACTTGAACCAACTTTGAACCAGAGCCTTTTCTGCTGTGAGAGACGAGCCCCGACCACTGCACCACAGTAACCGATCTCTGTCCCACAGACGAACAAACTCCACACGGAGAGCCAAAGCTTTCAAGAATCTTCCATTTGGAGTGGCGGCTAAATTAAGACTCCATCCAGGGCTGACCCCCCAACCACAACCCCCCCAAGTCAGAGTTAATTATCTGACTTATCACTAATCACTTCTACTGGCGGTAAATAATGGCGTGTCGCGGCTGCAGGAAATATGGAGGAGCATCAGAAAGTCGATATGATCCTAATGTGTTTGGTCTGAGACTGTTGAATCAGTGCAGCCATTACTTGGCATCGTCAGAAGCAAACGCAGACGTTTTTTACCGCAAGAGCCGAAGAGAAAAACTAATTAAACTCGGCAATCACAGAGGAGTTGTTTCTTCGTTTCCTCTCTGAGCCTCCTTCAGGACGCCACGCCGCCCCGGGAGCAAGGTGGCAGCTGGCGGGTGTGGAGGTGATGTCACACTCAGTCATCCCTCTTTTTCTCGCCGTAATTTGATCCGTTTTATTCCCTGAAGACATTTTCAGGGCCGCCAACAGTTTCCATGATTCGTTTTGACATTGATTCATTATTTTCATTAAAAAAAAGAAAAAATAATTTGTTTGGTTGGAAAAACAGTTTTTTACATAATTAGGGATTTGAACTCGACACAAGTGGAAGTTTAATTAGCAAAATGAGACGTTTTGAAATCATAAAACCGACTGTGTGTGTCAGACGCGCATGTATGCGCCTTAAAAAAGCCTTTCATGTGTCTCGCCGCTCTTGTAGTTCCTCATCACAGCAGACACACCATCTTCATGCCCGTCCCTCCAATAAATACCCACAACGATCAGCCGCAAAGCATTGATCCGTGAAATCAAAAACGTCATTCTCTCCCCGGCCCTAAAAAAGAAAACGCAGCTTTTCTCATGTCTTCTGCACTTTAAGAAACGAAGGAGAGCCAGAAGCTCCCTCTCATTCCCCGAAGGACAAATTGGAGGTGAGAAGTGTGCAGAGAGGAATCGAGGAGATGAAAGGAAGGAGAGGACCCCGGGAACGAGCCGGACTGGGTTCACAAATGGAGCTTCGGTCAGGATAAAGTCAGAACGGCGAAGCTACTATGTACGGAGCCCCTAAAGGGACATCGAAGAAAAAAAAAATCGACGTAAGAAAAACAACTAACTGGTGCGCACAAGACCGTAATTGGTGAGCACTAGGCCTGCACGATATGAGGAAAACTCTGGATATGTGGTATTGGTGATCAATATTGCGATGACGATATAACTTGCTATACAGGAACAACTAGGAGAACAACCAAAAATCCTCATTTCCATTTCACTGCAGTTTAATTTAAATAAGAGTCAACAT
Organism: Oryzias sinensis; assembly: GCA_037389245.1. Lineage (NCBI taxonomy): Eukaryota > Metazoa > Chordata > Actinopteri > Beloniformes > Adrianichthyidae > Oryzias > Oryzias sinensis. Next base: position 30,525,617 of record CM074494.1, read on the forward strand.
AACTAAAATATACTCCAAATGAAACTATTTACATGGGAGACGAGCATCTAACATAAAAGGCTAAATCCATAAATTGATTTATTTGATTTGCTAAATACTACATAAGACTGTTATATTCAATTCAATTAAATTCAATTTTATTTTATTTGTAAAGCCCAAAATCACAACAACAGTCGTCTCGATGGGCTTCTAAGTAAAACATGAACTCAAAAGGATCATGAATACAAAGAGTTCAATAGGAAAATACTAAAATGAACTAACAAACTGACTAAGCTATACTGGCATCCCTGCCCTTAGACCCCCCCTTCTATAAGGAAAAACTCCTAAAAAACGGATTCCGGAAAAAACGAACCTCAGGGGTGTCCACATGAAGGAAGGATCCTCCCCCAGGACGGACAAATGATTTACCAGAACTCTTAGAGAAGAATTAACTTATCTAAATCTACAACTACATATTTAAAGTCCAGCAGACGAGCTTCATCCAGTCGTGGTTGGGGGGCCAGTCATGGGCGCGAGTCGAGCCGGAGACAGGAACCACAGCCAGGTGTAATAGCACATTTAAAGTAACCATTTATTGCGATTTTCGCTCTCTTTTGCGATATGCCTATTGCACAGCTTGATATCGCGATAACGATAATTTTGCGATTTATGCAGGCATAGTGAGCACTAGTTAGTACAATGATGGGCGGGAGAAAATGTCAAAAAAAAAAGGGACAGGCCCCGCCTTTTCTAGGTTTACATTGCATCTGAACCTGGCTGTAATGATTATAAACATCCAGCAACTTGTTGCCTTATGCGGCTTCATGGTTTTACCCCCCTCCCCCTTCTATAATCACCCTCCTACCTCCCTCTCTAACATCCCTCTCTCTCTTCTTCCCTCCTTTCCTTTTCTGTCCGGTACAACAAAAAAACAATTACAAATAGGATTAATATGAAAAAAGTTGACCCTAAACTACAGAAGGAGTTTATTCAAATATACTTCTGGTCTCTCTGTCTGTTAAGCTGCTGGACAGGACAGAAATGAAAAGGAATGGGGCCAAAATCTAAAAAAAAGTCAGAATCCACAAATGAAACCAAAGCAAACGTGTCGGAATATCCAAAGGAAGTTTTAAAATTATTATGGGATGGCCACAGACAGCTTGTCTGCCGTTTAATGGCAAAGTGTAAAATTTGCTGATTTTCCCATTCATTCATTCATTCATTTTCTAAACTGCTCTGTCTCTTTCGGGGTCACGGGGCTGCTGGAGCCTATCCTGGCCACTCGTGGGTGAAGGCAGAAGACGTCCTGGACGGGTTGCAGGGCCACAATCACACACCCGTGCAAACTCACACAATGGACAATTTTAGAGTAAGAAATGAACCTATGAAGCATGTTTTTGGATGATGGGAGGAAGCACGAGAGAAACCCACGTCATGCACGGGGAGAACATGCAAACTTTCCAATTTTCCACAATATGGGAAAAGAAAATTTTTGTTCGAGCGATCTTCACAAAATTTCCCACACATGCCACCAGATCAAGTCTACACTGTACAACCACTTCCCAAGTTTCATTAACCTTTGACCTCGGGAACGTGACACGTTTTATCAGAATTTTATGAAATTTGTTATCAATCCTTGAAATGATTTGACCATATTAGGACTGTGGGCGTGGCTAGCAATAAACCTAAGTTGCCAAGGAAATCCAAAAATTTACACTTGCTGATTTGTCTAAAAATTACATAGATGTGTTCGGTACCCCAAGGTGACCAAAAAATAAAACGGTTGCCATGGAGATAAAACCAACAGAAAAGCCACCATTTTGAAAAAAGTGCCTGTGAGCTATACAACGCTCCTCGTGGCTTTAATTTCATTTTAATGTTCTTTTACAATTTCCTTTTTCATGTTCACTGCGTTATTATTTCTATACCGTGTCTCTGTTAATGCTTCATGCTTGAATACTCTCTGTGCAGGAAGTGTGACAAACAAATAAAGTTGCCTCGTGGTAAAGATCCGGCTATAAAAGAGCAGAAACTCTGCGTCTCCCAAACAAAAAGCACTTGGAGGATTTGAAGACACTGATGCTGAATCACCGTCAGACTTAGCAGCCACATCCTTTGTCAGAGACAGATCTGTCTGGGCGGAAACAAATGAAAACAGATGCTTTACACCGCGTCCCATCAGAGAGGAATCAGCCAGAGCCGAACACTACAGTTGTTCTGGGCAGAGCTCCTCGGCTGCAGCTGCTGCCGGGACGCCGCGGCCAACATTTTGCAACTTCCCTCTCACAGCTCTATCCAGCCGTCACGTTGCGTTGAGGCAACGCCGTTCCAGTTTCGTCTTTCAGCTGGGTGTTACAACACCTCGTCTGTTCTCAGGCTCCTCGGGGTCTCCGTGTGACTGTGAGCAGAGAATGAACTCAGACAACAGCGACGCCGACTGCCAGCCACACCCACCAAGCCGGGAGGGTTTCTGTTTGGAACGTTTTTTTTCCTACGCAGACAGAATTCAAGCTGAGCCACAAACCAACATCCTTCTCTGGAGATGAACCAAGCAGAGAAACCTGCCTGGAAAGAACTTAAAGTACCCTTTTTTAATTCTGGAGCTGATAATTTAGCTGAAATAAAAACAAAAAGATGGGCCACAGCTGACCCAAACGCTCTGGCTTAAGTCCAAACGTTAAACCACTTTTGTGTGACTCTGAAAGTCTGGTCACCAGCGACGACTGTGGCGAAAATGTCAAAACCTCAAATGCATTCAAACAAAACCAGACGTGAACCCAAACGACTAAAGAGATTGAGGTCAAATGCTGCCAACACTTTCACTAAACAAATTCAACATTTCTGCTATAAAGATCTGCATTAAAACGACACATTTTTACTTTAAAAACCTTCCTTTTTTTGTTATTCTGCTCAGCTCCAACCTTTAAATAACCCACGCTCTAAAAACAGCAGAATTCTATCAGCTCTGCACGAATTCACACATCATTGCTGCAGAAATGACATTTCATTAACACTAGACTATTACAGAGAATTATGTTTAGAAACATCTGAGCAAATTTGCTATTAGTTAACCTTCCCGATATCGCAGCTGTTAACGGTTGGAGCGGAGTTATGTATTAAACGAAAAGGTGAAACTTGGTGGCGTCATCTGTAGGTTTGACAGCTGCAGCCAAAGGAAACACTGGAATTGGACGGATTAAAACATAAATTAATTGTAAAGCTGGTTGTTATTACTGAAAATGTTTATTTAAAATCTTGAAAAGTAATTTGGCTTTTGAAGGCAGCCTCTGCTGGTAAAGTTACTTGTTTTTAACTTGAAAAATGACTTCAAAAGCCAGAAAAGTTCCAGTCATATCGAAACAACTGCGTCAAATTTAATAGTTAAGCTGCAAATATATATTTTAATGGCTGTGTTTATCTTTGTTTTACATACATAGCAACCATTTTATTTGTTGGTTGTGTGGGGGTGACGAACAGGTCTGTCGTTTCTAAAAAAAAAATCTGCAAAAGTACATTTTTGGATTTCCTTAGCAACGGAGGTTTCTGTTAACCACGCCCACATTCCAAATGTGTTCATGTTGGTTTGTTCAGCTTGAGCCAACAATTCCTGTATTACATTTTCAAAACATTCCAGTAAAAAATTGGGAAACGCCATGTTTGTGATCTCACGCCGTTTAAAATCGACAAAATTTGAAACCAACCCTTTTTCCCCACGTAGCTTCGCAACGAATCTCAAGCACTTTGGAGGCAAATCCCCAGGAGGTCAAAGGTCCACGAAAATTTTATTGTGGTTGAAAAGTTAGCCTTAATCCCACCCCCCCACCCCCCATTGTAAAAAATGTGAAAATCAACAAATCTGACAGTTTGCCAAAGAAAAATGTCTGTCATGCCGTAAGTCCAGTGGCCATCCCATAATAGTTTCAAAACCTCCATTGGATATCCCAGATCCTCGGAGCCCCATACGACATATTATCGCTGTGATGTCATTATTTCTTCGGGAGGCGTTCTTCACTATGCTCAAAAGGCTCAAAGGCTCAAAGGTTTAGTAACAAAGAAGAATCATGAGAAAACAGTCTGGTCCTTCAGTCCAGAGCTGCTGCAGGGCCGAAGCAAAAACTTGTGTTTTTATCAAATATTTCCATGCTTCCCTTCTGATTTACAGCCATGAAGGCATTGGACCTTTTTCCGAACAGTACGGTGGTGTTTGGTTGTGTAAGAAAGGGAGGACCGGCGATGGGGGCCTCTGGTGACATCACAGCTCGAGCTATGAAGCATCTGGTTCGGGGTGTGGAGCCCCACTTCTCTGCTGAGACCGCCTCCAGCGTAATGAGGAGCAGACTTCTCGTATCAGGGTGAGGTCAGCCCCCGGGAATCTCTGAGAGGCTGTCTGTGTGTGTGTGTTTGTGTGTACTTTGTGTGGTAACTAAAAAAATGTTGTCTCGGTGAAACAAAGAAGACCTCGCAGCTTCATTACGACAGGGGGAACGGACGAACTATTGACACACCAACCATCTAAAAGTGGAGGGATTGTGTAAAAATGTCAGCTCCTATTGACCCGATCTTTGTTTATAGCGGTTCTGGAGAACTCTCAGGGCGGCGTAGCTCACAGTGAGGGCCTCCATGCGTATTGAATGACACGGTGAAGGCCAGCACAGGGAGAAGCTGCTCGTGTCCTCCCACCATGGGAAATACCCCGAGCCACTCACAGGATCTAATCCTTTCCTCCAATTAAGGCGAGGAAATGGAGGGCAATACATGAAGGGTTATCTCCCGGAAACGTTTTTGTTTACACAGATCCTAATCGCATTCCATGAACCCGTCTCAGTGGAAGCATTTTCATTTTTACTCAAACTTTTACGTTTCCAAAGGTCTAAGAACGTCCCTGTGAGATCATGGAGATGCAGGTCATAAAGGTCATCCGGCAGAGGGTGGAGCCTCTCTTCACGCCAGTCCCAGCCGAAGAGCACCACCACCATCACAGTCTTCACCCCGCCAGTCGGTTGGACACGAATCTCAGCCTCTATTTCTTAGAGGAGGCTTCACCCGAAGAGCTGTCACTATGGCAACAGCTCCTCAGGTGAGATTTCTACAAAACACATCGGTGCACTTGACTGTTCAATGCAAAATACTGTTGTTGTTTTCAATACAAATGATCTCTATCTGGAAAGTGTAAAAAAAACAACATTAGAAAATGTTTTTACTGTAGTTTGACTGTAAAAGAAAACTGGACTGAGTGGCTCCTCCCCCTTGGCGTTCCAAACAGAAAGTACCCTCTTCCCAGAGACTTTTCTGGAGAAATAAACTGTTACTCATTCTATTGGTCAGCAAAACCATTCTTGTCCGGATACTTTTTTTTTAATTATGTTTTTGATCATCTTAATATTTTTCACATTTTTTTATTTAGTGCCAGTTTTTCAAGCTATAAACTGTCCTCAAGAAAAGTAGGTGGAGCCTACTGGCCCTCATGTCCAACATTGACTTTAGGTTGGAGGCTGAGGTAAATGTTTTCTACGAATGGCGTCATACCGTGCTCGCTCCAGTTCTCCGTTATGGTATCTGGTCAAAGCGTCCACTCACCTGGCTCTTTGGCGGCCACATCCCTCAGGACGTCCTTGGGCATGTTGGACAGCTGCGCCTGGAGCTTGTGCAAAGCGTTCTGCAGGTAGGCGATGTTGGCGCCGTGACTCCCGCAGGTGGCGTTCACCCTGTAGACACGGTGCTGGAGATCCACCATGTGCCTCCCCAGCCCTTCTTTCAGATTCCTGACGTTATCGGCGACCCCATCCAGCTTCCCGCACATCTTTTCCAGCTCGGAAACTCGTTGGTCCAGGGCCGACAAACCCTGTGCGTTCAACCTACTGTGCATCAGCTGGGATGACATCTCCAACCTCAAAGAGTCCAGGTTGTTCCTCAGCTCGGTCACCTGGGGGCTGCTGGTGTCAGCTGGAGCCCACAGGGTTTGTGTTCGTCCGCCAGGACCCCTCGGTCCTTCATGGCAGCATGTTGAGTTGATCCTGTGAATGTCCCGGTCATAATTCGCCTGCGAGTCGCCCAATCTCTTCACAGTGCCGGCCAGGCTGAGCATGTTATTCTGGAGGTTTATCTGCCCCTTCTGGAAATCCTCCATCATCTTCATGTGCCTCGCGGTTCCTACTGCCCCCCTCCCAACAAACTCCTCCAGCTGCTTGAGCTTGTCCGTGTTGGAACGTACGTTTGTGCTCAGAACATCCAGCTCATTTCTGTGCCGTTTCAGGTCCTTCGAAACGTTGCCCTCAGCTTCAGGTGAGAGCACAGATCCCCCCTCCCTCACTTTGACTCCTGAACATCCAGCAGAGCATACATCCATAAAGGCATTAACCTTTTCTCCCAGACCATCAATAAGGGCCTTGTTTTTGCTGACTTCTGTCTCCAGGGCAGTTACGGAGTCCTTAATCGTCCCTGGGAAGGAGTTCTTCTCCACGTCTGCCACCGTGGTGGTGGACCGGTCCTCCAAGTTCTTCAGTCTTTCATTCAGAAGCTGTCGAAGCTCTGAAACTTTGTCTGAAATCGTTTTGGTTAGCTTCTGTTCTATGTAAAAGCAGTGGGTCTCTGCGTTTTGTTCTGTGATGTTGATGCGCGCCTCCAGCTCCTCCACCAGGAGGCCAAATTCATGAACTTCCTGCAGGCGGGACAGATGACCCAGTTCATTGTCGACGCGGACGTTTAGGATTCGGTGTGCCTCTGCGATGCGGTCGATCTCACGCCACAAGTCTTTGTGGTCACCGCGGCCCTCCCCCTCCTCTTGGGGCGGGTCGGCGAGCCTCTGCGTTTGGACGGGTCCATCGGCAGCAGCCATGTGCAGACGCAGCGCTCTGATGTCTTTTCTCAGATCAGCCTCGGTGGTTTCCACCAGCTTGGTCAGCCTGGCAGAGACTTGGTCCCGGCCTTCATCGCAGGTCTTCTGGACGATTTGGATCTTGTCGTTGCATGAGCCTTGCATTTTGGCCACCTCCTCCTTCATAGTTTGGCTCAGCTCCGCCTTAAGCTTCTCAAGTTTTCCATCAACGTAGGTTTGGATGACATCAAACTCTGGTATGACTGGAGTCTGGGACTGAGACGCGTCCATCAGGACGCGGATCTGGCCCTCGTGACTTGTTGTGATTCCTCTCAGGTCTTCTAAGGCATCCTCCTTACTTTTCAGTGAATTGTTCATGTCATCCAAACGAGCCACTATTTTTTCCAGGACCCTCTCCTCGGTATTCCCCCCTCTCGCAGTTTGATGCCCGTCAAGCACAGCTGGGGTCTCCTCTGCGCCGGCGGCGTTGGTGCTCTGCGGGGGTCTCATGTCGTTCAGAAGCTTCGCCAGCATTTTCCTGGTGTCGTCCTGCAGGTCAGAGCGAAGGCTGGCGGTCAACCCCGTCAAGGTGGACTGGAGATCCAAGACCGTCTGAGACAGACGCTGAACTTCCCCTTCCAGGAAACGGGTCTTGTCCGTGGCTCCATGCTGCACCTCGTGGTGAGCGGTTTCCCTCCGCTCGGCCCCTGGAATCATCCCATTTCATTTAAGCAAAAACCATAGAAATGACTCTTTCAGCTGGAATTAGGCAGAGCTAAAAGGGTTCTTACGTTGTGTGTGTCTGGTTGAGTATCCAGGATTTGGTGGTCGGTAGGACTGCGCTCCCTGCGCCGTTCTGCGATCTTGTGTCGGCTTTGCATCCTTGCAGTCCGGACCTGTGTGGCCGGGACAGCACCTCCACTCTAACTCTGTGATCGCCTTGTAGCCGATCTTGTATGTGGGTCGAAAGCGGGTTGTGTATCTGCAACAGACAAAACCCTTTTAGATTTGAATCCTTAACATTTACAAAATCCTCCTTCTAAAAAAAAACTAAACCAACTCTGCAACAGTTTGTGTTTTTTTTGGTTGGCTGTGGCTTGTGTTTCCATCCTTTCCCAGTTCTCCTGCCTAAAACAGTTTTTCCAGGAAAACAATGCATGATGTCACTTCCCTGAAGGCAGAGGTCGGCTCATGCAGAACATCTGGAAAGCTGATGCCTCAACATGTGGCTGAGAGACAGGTGTAGTTAAGGCACAAAAAAGCAAACTGAAAGTTCTGAGTTGTCAAACTTGATTTAAACTAAAGAGTTTGGCCTTCCTCACAGGTGTGAGTCTGTGTTTGCACACCCACCACCTCTTGTTCTGAACAGAAACTCTGCAGTTTCCTGGAGGAAGACCTTTCTCCAGCTCACGCTGGTTTGTTGGTGTCACAACTGTCTACAAACGATATTCATGAAGCAAGATGTCTTCAGGTGGTAAAAGAGATTCTAAATTAGAATTTACTGGTGCAAATTCTTCTTTTTTACTGTCACTTCCTTCAATGATGTCATGGTCAAAAGGCTCAGAATAAAGGCGCCATTAAACCTAATAATCATTCTATTGATCTTCTGAAGCTGTTAAGTCCTTCCAGGTGGTGCTAGAATCCACCACTGGGTTCCCGTTGGATAGGTCCGCAGTCCATCACAGTCCCTAATGTAGAAATGTCTCTCCAAATAAAGAACTTGGGTGGAGATGAAACCAAAGAATGATGTCAGTTCCCATGTCTCAGTCACGTGCACCTGGACAGGAGTTGACCCGTTCAGGTGCTGCGGGTTTTTGGGTTGTTCGGGCCTGAGGAGTGGCCGTATCTTCAGGGGAGCTCAGCAGTGTCTCACATTTCCCTTGAGGTTTGTACGGCCACCTCTAGAGTTGTCATGAAAATAGAACGTACCATTGTCGTGCGTGTGGTAAGTGGATCATGAAGTATTTGTAAGGATAATGGAAGTTCCACGTACTTCCACGGCGTCCTAACGCCACGCTCTACTCACCAAGCACAAATGCTGCACGCACAAGGTGCGCACGTGATACATAAGTGCCCGTAGGACGCCTGTAGGACGTCCACACAAACTACACTCTGATTGTCTTATCTCATTTCTAGCAGTCAGTCTGCAGCGAGGAATGCGCACGTGTCCCGTGAACAGCACTAACAGTATGACACGCCTACATCTCGCCTACTTCATCCTAATCACTACAATCTGCGGACGTGTCAAATTCAGCAATGATTGACTGTGTTACACAGTAAGGACACTTTCAACACTTTGCAGGCCATGGATACTTTGTGACCTCAACACTGTCATTGCTATAGTAGGTTATATTATGCATTGCATTGAAATGTATTGTTTATATGTACTTTCCGTGGGCAAGACCCTTTGCCCTGCTGTCTAACTAAGTCTAGGTCTCCCTGTGCCGGTCCCCAGCCCGGACACAGGGTCGTGTCAGGAGGGGCATCTGCCGTAAAAACCAGCTGTGAACCCGTGAAAGCTAATTCACTATGGCAGCTCCTGAAGGGACATGCCGACAGGTGAACATCTTTTTTACTTTTTAATACTTACTGTTCTAAGGCCCACTTTAGGCCTTGTACTCTGTTGGACAGTCGTACAATACATTTCACTACGTATTGTACTATGAACGCATATAGATGTGATGAATACTATTTGAATTTCAGTGAGACAAAAACGGTTTTGAATATAGTAAAAGTTTCAAAATATTTTGATAACGTTTCTATAATTTGTAAAATCATGAATTTAAAAAATGAGTTGATTGAATTTCTGCAAAAATCGTAAATATTGTAGATATATCAAATACTTTAGGTGTTTTTTGCAGATGAACTACTAACGTGTACAGTAAGTTTCACAAAAACTCTGATAATCAGTGAAAGTGAACAATTGATGGAGGGATTGATTGATTCTCGCCGCTCTTATCGGGAGATGATGAACTGTAAGTTAATCACTGACCAGTTCAATACATTCCTCACATAACTGGGAGAGAAAAAATCGATTTTTCTGTCTAGTTCCAGTTTGTAATAGTGCAGGTAGTCCCTCCCATGTTGTGTTGTTTGGGTTTTACTGCTATAAACATTGTGTAACTGAAGTGCGTGAGTTCTGGTTCTGCTTTATTGCCGCAGGTTTGTCCGATTTGCCAACTTTAACCCACTGAGAATGTGTGCGCCCACTCCCAACACATTTTGGATCAACTGCATCTAATAAAGACGCCCCCCCCCCCCCATGCACGCTACCCGGATGCTCACGTCACTTGTTGCTGGCAGTGGGGCTGGTAGGGCGGGCAGGGGGCCAGCACGGGCTCCTGCAGGCGCTCGGCACTCCCCTGCACGACGCAGCTCACGTTCCTCTGCACCACATATGCGCACCAGTTCCTGAAGGGGGGGGGGGGGGGCACACACATCAACAAGAAGAATACTGAGGGTGCCTGAGCCCCACACCGCGCTGCCACCGGAAACAGCTGGAGAAAGGTATCATAATGAGTTCCACGTGCGCAGAGGCCGCCTCCTTTCTCCACATTCTTCCAGGCGGCTCCTGAAAACTCTCATCACAAACAGGCCGGGCACTTTCTGAATCTTATCAGCCCCACCAGCACTTGAAAACCCCGGGACCAATATGGCCTGACAGGCGTCTGCAGAGTCTCCTCGGCTCTTCGCAGACCCGGGAGGGGGGGTCACTGTGGGCGAAGTTTGGAACGCTTTTGTTGGCGGCTGCGCCACAAAAGCGCGCAGGGGAAAAAATCCCCCCGAACTTATGTGGTCCAGAAAACGGCCTTAAAAAGATTCGGTCCCCCCACCCCGCAAACGTACCTATTCCTGTGTCTGTGGAGGGGCCCGCTGTGCGCGGAACCCGGAGTGGAGGAGGAGGACAGCGCGTGAGCCAGCTGGAGGTTCAGGAGGAGCGTGAAAAGCGTCCCGCAGCCGCTCATCCTTGCGCCTCCGCGCCTCATCCCGAACCAACGCCGCGACGCGCGCTTTTCTGGGGCGGAAAGGGAGAAAGTTCCGGCTGGTTCGCTGCGTCCGGACGCCAGGAGCGCATCGCCTCCGTGACTGACCCAACTCCACCACAAGTCAACTTTGGGGAAGTCCGCTTTCCCTGCAACTCCCTTGGAGTGACGTCCGGGGCCCACACCCTCCTCCCGAGCTGCTGCTCCCACTTTTTTACAGAGTTTCTTAGAAAAACGGAGGTTTTAAAGGGATTTTAAACACGTGGGGAGTAATTTATTTACATATCCAGTCATTCATCAACTAATAAGTCACCCCCCACCGCTGAAAAGCGGCCTAATCTCCTCTGAATGAGTCTTGTGCATGCAGGGGGGCAGCAGCGCCTCATTTGCATGCAGGCTGCCCTGCTGCCAGGCCTGTTCAGGGAAAACACAGCAAACACTCAACGTTTCTGCTCAACTGAGCAATTTACTGATTTCTTAACTGCATGAATTGAAACCCCAGTGGAGCTTCAGCTCTGCAGCTCTTCAGGCAGACATTCAGAGGAGCTCCTGCACAAACACAGGTGAGGCAGGGATGTGAAATGATTTCAGTGAGATGACCTGCAGCGGTTTGCCTGTTTCTTCAGAGCAGAGATTATTGAGATGTCTCATCATGATCTGACAGATCCATCAGGCGGCGACTGCAGGAGAGATAAATGAAGAACACGGAGGATTCAGAGGGATGCCGGAGAGCTGCGCAAAGGCACGAAATCCATTCTCACCCAGGAAACCTTTTACCACAGATAAAGCTTTGACCTGCTGTCAGATCAGGCTCTAAGAATAACGCTGTGCTCTTTCATCAGTCAGCAGCAACTCTGTCAAGGAGCTGACGCCGACTGGCTTGGCAGGTACAGTTAATACCTCAGTAATGCTGTCCACACCATCAGCTCTTCCCGTCATCTTTAGAGCGTTCCCGGTGGTCTTTTATCTGCGATCATGCCGTTTTTAGCCAAAATTTTAGAAAACCTGTCGTTGTTAAGACAAAGTTTCTGCAGAGCGGTGGGACTTCATTTAAATTTTACCTGGGAATAACCCCTAGCTGTTGCTGAAAGCCCTGAGAGCAAAAAAAAAAAAAAAAACAACATGCCAGGAATATCGGAGCTGCCCATCCGGTTCCGATCCAGTTCTGATCCAGATTCCAACTTGGACCCGGAAAACAAAGACGTTCATGGATCTGTTTGCAAGTGGAGGCATCAGAAAGGGGCGGAGCAGGAAGACTGTGGCCCTGCCCAATGTATTTTCTACGTCACACCTACGATCTTTTTTTAAATGGTATTTTTTCATCTGCTCCTGTGCAATTTATAGAAAAAAAAACTAAAATCCACAAAAACGAGTGGGTCCTCACATTGTGACATCACAAACTAACACACGCCCCCTTTTTAGCGGTGGTCTGCTGAACGCTGTCATTTTCTGTCCACAATATGCACATCTAGTTTTGCAAAAGTTCAGATGTTGCTTGTTTTCTTCTTGGGCGAAACGCAGCCACGCTGCCGAGGCAGACGTCATAAAACGGGCGGTACCCCCAAGGAGCGAAAGGCGGAGCCTCAGAGATCGAGTCGTCTTACTTCTGGGTATGAAAATCAGCTTCAAAATAACTAATATTTCATTTAAACAACAGTTCTTTTGTGTGCCAAGGATTATATATTATGGATATAGTTGACCCTGAAAGGCTTGAGAAAAGCAGGATATAGACCCTTTAAGCCTAATTGTCCTCTATCATTCCACAAGAACATGTTAAAAATCATCAACGTTTCCTGAATATTTTCCTCTTCTATCTATTATCTACAGACTTTTAATTTGAGCCTAAATATGAAAGTCACCAGTTGATGACAGAGAGGCTGTCTAGCTGTTCAAGTGTCCAGAAGAGGGCAGCACAGCAGCAGAGTAGGAGGATGAGGCTGTAGTCATGGTAATTGTCTTCCACAGTCCTGGAGGAAGATTTGGACATTTCAGCTCTGAGGTTGGACAGCGGTGGCTTTTCGGCTCCAACTCAACCAGTGATTTTGTCAGTTTCTCACTGCTGGGCTTCTCCAGCTCATCAATGATCATGAAGAGGTTTTTTTTTTTTTTTTTGATCCATTCAGTTGAATTACCAAGTGCTGTATTTTATTTCTGTTTTTTTTTGTATCTGGTCCCAATTAACATTTACAGCCTCCTGTCAAAAGTGCTAATTTATTTTCTCACGGCCCCATTAGTGAGTTCCTCCTTTATTTCCACGATGACAGTGTCAGGCGCTGGCGCGTTCGGCTCCAGTTAAAAATAGTTGTTAACTTCATGTAAGCTCTGACATTCACGGGGAGCAGGAAGCTCGATGAGTCATGACTGGGAGAAAATACCAGCCCGTGTATTTCATTAAGGAGGAGAGCTTTTACCCATAAATCCAAGGAACGTTTCTGCACCTCGCCTCCTTCAAACCGATTTCCTGTTTTCCACCTTTTTCAGGATTTGATAGACTGATTGGAAATGAAGCTGGGTTTTTTCAGGGCCTGGGGAGGATCCCTCACAGAGTGGAAGGCATTTGTCATTGAAACAGAAGCAGCTTCTTCTGGTTTCCTTTCAGCTCAGCTCCGTCACCATGAAGATGCAACTTTGATCTTTGCCCACGAAGGGTGGAGTACCTTGAGTGAGGCAGATAGCAAACATTACCATATTTTCAGAGTATAAGTCACAGTTTTAGTTTTGCATAGTTTGGCCAGATGAGCGACTTATATGTGATTTAAAGAAAAACGAATATTGGCTTGCTAAAAGTGGCTTTCATTAAACCGCAGCCCCTCCAGGAAAAGGTAAAGATCACCGTTAAAAAAAGATGATATCATAAACCCAGACATGGAATCATGTTTACCTGTGCTTTTGTAGAGCTCTTCAAGTGGGACTTTGGGGTTTTCTTTTCTTTCGTATGCATTTTTTGGTTTCTGTGACTTATAGTCTGATGCAGCATAGACTCTAGTACGATTTATACTCAATGCGACTTATGCTTTAGAGTGATGCATATATGTTTTTTCCTTTTTGTGCATTTTTTGGTGTCTGCGACTTATACTCCAGTAGGACTGGAGTAGAGTGAGGGGCGTGTAGCAGCCGGTCAACCAGTGGGGGCAGTTTAACAGGGGGGTGCCTGCTTTCCAGTCAGTGCTGCTTGCAGCTTTAATCAACACTTTGTAGAGCAACTTCTGAAACGCATCGACATGGAATGAGCTGAAGATTGCGTTTATTTGTCATATAAACACTGGGGACATTTTGTCCAAAGACATATTTCCAAGCATCAAGGCCACAAAAACACAGACTGTCCAACAGTGAGAAGAATTTTCTGAGCTGCCTTCCTGCAGCACACAGTGACACATCTGCTGTCTGACTTTTGCACGACAGCTTGTGAGAAATGTGTTTCAAAACTTGGAATTGCATCTGTAAAGGTGAAAGAGCGGAGCCCGTGTGTCAGCATGTCCGTCTACGGTTGTGAAGGACATCCCGGCCGCCTGACTGACACGTCGGGAAGGACGGCCGTGCTGCAGCTCTGCAGGTGGAGAGGTTATCTGCTTGTTGGGAAATTGGATGTTCAGTCGCAGGCCTCAACAATCTGCAAGGGTCCTGGGGTTAGAGGGTTGACCTCAAGTTGTGTATCCATCAGAGTGTGAGGAACAAACAAACACCAAGAGATGCAACACTCATGAGACTAAAATGTGCGGTTAATGCAGTTTAGAGAATTGAAGTGATTAACCAGCAAAAAAGGGAAATGATGACTTTTATTTTGTAGAGTTCGTGTTTAGGATTAGTATTTGATCTGAAATCAATTCCGCAAGATTATCCATATTTTAAATTATTTTTTATATCACAGATTTAAAGCACATCATTTGTCTATTGTTTATTGTTCATGCCAACTCAACTTACAAGATATTTCAAAATAAAACAAGTCAGGCAGAGGAAAGTGATGTTATACCAGCACATCAACACAAGATGCTTACAACAACTAATAATTATAATGATGAAATAATTCCATTCTATTCAATTTTATTTCTATAGCCCCAAATCACAACAGTCGTCTCAATGGGCTTTGTAAAGGTAATTGGAAAGTGAACATAAAAGCATTAGGATCATATTTAATAGGAAAATTCTAACTGCATTATCATAGGAAAGTAATAAAAAAAAGACTTTGAGACCAAAAAAAGAAAGTCTTTGGTGATTCATACCAGTAAAAATGTAAGTTTTAGCTGCCCTTATGGGTGGGAACGGGCTGTCTGCTGGTGAGAAAAGGGTCAAACCTGTGCGGGTCACAAAGGTGACCCTTACCAAATATGTACTGTAGGTCATAGACCACTCAGAGAATCTGAATCTTTCTACAGTCATGCTGCAGGTGATAGGTTGTAGTGAACACGTATACAACATGTAAGGATGAGTGAGGGGGAAGTAGATGAGAGACCGGCAGATTTGTCATTTTTTCCATCCCATAAACCATTCAGACTGAACCAGCAGCCACTTAGTGCAGTTCACGTGATACGTGCGCGCTCCTTCCTGCAGCCTGATTGTCCGAAATGAGGAAATTCGACGATCAGAGTGTAGTTTGTGCGCCTTCGGGCATCTACATATCACATGCACACCCCGTGTGTGCAGCGTTTCCATGCAGGCACACCTGCACTCCTTTGACGATGTCCTCTCTACAACTTGGACAACCCAAAAAGCCTCTGAACCGGTGCAGATCAACCCTCCTTGTTTGGCTGCATGTGACTACGGCTTCAGTGGTTCTGAAGCAAAGTTGGAGTTCCGAGCTTTACACCGTGGTCACGTCTTTATTTGTGTTATGTCATTTCTGCAGTGGGGGGCAGCGTACAGAGTGTTGGACTGATGGTTCAAATCCAGCTCATACTTGTCAGGACCTGAAATGAACTCAACAGCATTTTCACGCCGGGTCCAGAGGGATGAGGCAAAGACGCATGGAAACGTACGTGAAGAAGTCGTTCACTCGTGGCGTGATGTGGAAAAACAGAAACCAGTACGGGGACTTTTGGGAAAACGGGTTTCTGCCGTTTGCAAAAAGGGCATCTATAGTCCAACGGCCCCCGTCTGCCCATAAAGAGGGGTGTGTGCACACAGGCAGGCACTGCAGATTAGGGGAGGTGATTTATGGGTTGTAAAATGTTAATATAGCTATAAGCCAGGCTCATGAATTGTTAATTGACATACTCGTCACCTAAAATGTTAATGAGGTGAGATTAGGTCGGCAGAGAGGTCTCTGTCAGAGACTCCAGACCGGGTTCAACAGATGAGCTGAATCCACAAGACTCCCAGCAGCTATATTAAGGACCGCCGAGGGCAGCTGAAATGAGATGCGCCTATTTGGCCGGCGTGTAATTAAATTAATGAATGGCAATTTGCGAATTAACTGCCGGGCTATTGAAAGGAAATGATAAATTCCATATATTTTTTACTCTCACCAAGCTTTATCAGCGATGTCTTGATCAAAGTCAGACGTGGAAACATCTAGCTGGGAGAAATTAGGGGGGAAATTCTTGATAAAAAATGTTGATTTCCAGCCCAAAAAGAGCTTAAATGAATGGTGTTGTGGTGTTGTGTTTGGGTTTGTCCAGCCAGCCTGTGTGCTGCTGTTGATCATGACGATCAAGAAATGGGGTGACACCTCATTTATCCTCGCTAATAACAAAGATGCTGTGATTTTGCTGATGAGACTTAATGAAAATGATATAAACATAATAATTAGTGGCTGGGAGAGCGCCACATGCAAATTAGCCACCACCTAATGACTCACACCTGTGTTTGATGAGTGTATTTGCCCACCATGAGAAACCCCTGAAGATCTGATCATCTTTCCTGTGAAATTCTCCGCCTAAACAGTTGGCATTTTTCATAATGACCTCAGAGCAAACTTCCAGGTTGAATTACCTTTGAAAACTAAAGTAAAACTAGAGTGGACTGGGTGCAGTTCACTATGAAGCCACTAGGGCCACAAGTAAATCAGTCCCAATACATTCAACTTGACAACTAAATCTATTTTGATCAAATCTCTGTTATTAGATTTTAGGCATTTTAAAACTTAAACTTCACTTTTTTTTAAAAAAATGTGACTTTAAACATCATTTTTAAAGGACAGATGGAGGTCTAATGACACCAACAGACCAGCATTACACTTGTAAAAGTAAACTCATGTATTGAATCTATTGATTGGTTTTTCTTTATTATTATTATTATTATTATTATTATTATTAATTGTACAATAAATGTACGTAAGTAGACATGTGGCAAACCTTGGGAGAGGGATGACATAGGGAGCGCCATCAAGAGAGAGGAAATGATGTCACCAAAGCCTTTGTCACCTGATGTCAATTATCTCCCAGAAGCCAATAGGCTTAAAGCTCCACCCCCGCATAAATCAGGGTCAACACCATTGACTGTATCTGATAACTGGACAGAGCGAGCTGGACGTCATCCATAGAAATTGGTTTACTTCTAGCTCCAACCAAATGAGGTCATTTCAGTCGCCATTGTTTGTGTGTTTATGTGTGATGTGGACGCCTCCATATTGGAGCCAGATGTTGCTAGCCAGATGCTAGCAGTGGTTTAGTTTTAGGAACGCTACACCCCTACCACGTGATTTCAATCAAAATGTTTGATTGAAATCACGTTCAGCAGGCTCCACCCACCTTTATTGAGGCATCTGATTGGTCAGTTTACACCTTGAATAACTTGAACTACACGGGAAAAAAACAGGAAAAAAGAAGAATATTATCAAGAAAATGTAAAAAAAAGAAAAAAGGGTATCAGATCCAGAACGGTTGTTCTGACCAATAGAGCAATAGAATGTTTCTTTCTCTATAGACGTCCATGGCATTGTAGGTTCTTGGAGCCACTTCCTGTTTGGAATGCCAGAGGGGAGGAGTCACTCAGTCCACTTCTTGTACAGTCAATGGTCAACTATGAAAACAAAACATCAACAACAGCAGCTACAAATAAACTTTTCAATCTAGGTTTTTAGTCTTTTTTAATTCAAATTTTCTGTCTTTTTAAAAATGTGTAATATATTTTTTAAACTATTTTAACTATTTTTTCTGGTTTACACTGTCTACTTTCACATGGTTTTTCCTTGTTTTTTTTTATTTTTATTTTTTATCTGGGTTTTTGTTCATTTCATTTGATCCTGTATGAAAGTTCCACTTTTGTTCAGCTTAAAACAACATTTTTGTGAAATCCATGTTTCGTAAGGACACAAAAACTGGTTTCAAAACAAAAGCATGAAAATGAAACATTTAATCAAACTGAGACAAATCCACTCACGAATATTGATGCTTGAATCTGAACTCAACCCCCTGAAGGCCTCGACTGTGACAAATGAAAGCAGGAGGTGTGTGTTCAGAGAAAAGTTCCAGCCACTTCTGTCACTTGACATTCAGACAGAGCAGAATCCACTCAGAGGAACAGGATTATCCGGCTGCTTTGTGCTGCCGTCTCAGCTAAGCAGCTCAGCTGAGCTCCCTCAGCGTCAGGCTGATGGTCGGCGGCTGCTTGTCAACAGGAGTCTGTCCGCTTCCTGCCCTGAGCGTGAGATGCGCTCCGGCACGCCTCACTGACATGTCATGGCACACGGATGATGTGCTGAAAGTTCTCCCCTCATCATACCTGTTACCTGTGAGGGCCCCGCCACACAAAGCTCCGAGAGGGAAATGACAGAAGATGTTAATGTGTTTCAGCAAAACAACACAAAGGAAGTATTTGTAGATCTTTGGGGTGACGGTGGGAGCGCTTTTCGTCTTTCACTATACATCCATCTTTTTGTGTTAACGTCAAGTTTTCCAACAATTTTCTGAATAGAAATAAACCAGAACAGTTTATTCCTCCTCTTTTTGTCACCGAAAGGTTAAATTTGCAGCTGAAAACATTCTTTTGTCTGGTATTCTAAATAAAAATAAGTAGAATATTACTTGTGAAGCTGTTGCCACATGCATGCAAAGAATCCGACAGGTGACAATCGGCAGCAGATGAATTCAACTTTTGTGTGGTCTTTTTTCAAAAAATGAGGTTCAATTAACACATTTAGTTTCAAATGTTTGTTACAAATTGATAAATCTTTGGAACTTTTTTTAATTCATAGATATTTTTCACATAGTTTTGTCTTTGCTTTGTTTGTTCCTTTACACATTTTTATTTTGAGTCTACATTTTCAATCCTTTGCTATGAAACAAAAAAAACTGTTTGATCTCAGTTTAAATTAACTAGGACGAGATTACATTTACTACTCAGAATTAGAGTTTTTGAAGAATTTGTGTGTTGTATAAAAAATATAACAAAAGAAAAAGAAGCTGGGGTTGTTACAAAAAGATGGATAGCAAACCAAAAAACTGTTTTAAAGGTAAATTATTGGAGCAAACTGTAAAGTTTAGTGGAAATCTTGACTTTTCAATTGAAGTTCTTCATTTATTTAGTTAAGTTTTTAGCTGTTCTAAGCAAATAGGCATGTAAAGTGCATTTCTGCTGATTTATTTTGAAAGAAACTTTCTAATTAGACACACTAAGGCACAATTAGACACTAAAGCCGTAAGGATATTTGCCTTGTCGGAGTTTGACTTCATCCTTTCACAAGCGACCTCATTCAGAGAGAAGTTCAGGTTTTGCTTTCTCTTCTCAAGTATTTTTTAATTTTCCTCCTCATTGAAGCCTCTCTTTCATTGCACATTAGCTTTGATTCTTTGTCCGACAGTCGCACACCTACGTTTCAGCGTGAAGTAGTCAAGGTCTGGATCGGATGATGTTTCTTTTTTTCCTTTTGTCGGGTGGAAAGAACAAAAACGGCGCTTTGAGTGAAGAAGGACCCTGAGCTGCAGCTCCAACGCCACGCCGTTCTTTTCAAACCATCTGACTCACGCTCAGAAGTTTCTGCTCAAACTTCAGCGCTCAACTCGACAGTTCAGGCAGACGGAGGGAAACGTGCTCGTCGTTTACAGCGTGACGTCATGGAATCATGACATCAGGGTGACTCAGTCCCTGCAGGGCGTGCTCGATTGCCGATCTCCATGAAACCGGAAACGCTTCACTTCCACCCGTCTCCTTCATTTCCTTTCCTGAAGGTCTCGGTCAGCAAACGCCGTTCCCCCAGGAATCCGGGGGTCTTCAGCAGTTGCTGATGAGCAGTGGCCTCTAAATCCATACTGGAGTGAACGCGCATTGATTTCCCTCAGTGTTGAATCTGTTTCTGAGAATCTCTGAACAAATAGAGACAGAATGAGTAGAAGAGCAGAAGGAATGTGAGGTTTTTCGTTCAGCTCTGTCTACACGTAGAAGCTATAGGCGCTACGCCGCGGATCCACGCTGATGCTGCGGCCTTCACAGCTGTTTGTGGGAGAAATGCACGCAAATCCCTTTCCTCAGGGGACAGATGGATCGTCACGCAAACATGTATTGCAGGAAAAAACTATTTCTATGGGTTTCTCTCATATGTTAAAACTGTTCTGGTTCCTATCAGAAAGGACAGTGACCATGTTTTCTGTAAGGGATGATGCACATCGGCACAAAGCTGCCGTCCTCCGTGTCAGATTCCTTCAGAATTAAACGGTCAAAGAGTCAGGATATTTTCAACAGCAGGCTTCTGCTATCAGACACGGTTGTGTTTTCCACATACCTGACATGAAGACGTCCATCGAAACATGTCAGGCATGTGGAAAACACAACCGTGTCTGATAATAGAAGACCCTAAGAAGTCACTTATCCATCAGACACTATCATTGAACTACTTCAAAGAGCATGTGTTATTTTCTCCCATGTTACCAGGTTAAAGTCCTTAACAGCTGAGGCAGTGACGGCTTTTTTACAGTCCTCCTCCCATCATCTTTTGATCTCTTCTCACAGAGGTCTTTTAGTCATAATTATGCTGTTTTTAGCCAAAATCAAAAAATCTGTGTCACTTTCTAAGACATAGTTTCTGCAGAGCGGCAGGAGTTCATTCACGTAAAAAGGTTTAGAACAAACAAAAAGCTCATTTTATAGTTAAAAACGAGGTTTCCGGACCCCACACAAACAAAAATGTACATTTAAAAAGAAGACACTTTACACTTTTCTTCAAATAGACAATAAATAAAGATTTAGACATACAAAACATACATTAAAAAATGAAACAAATGTAAATAAGATGCTAGACTATTGGTGAAGATGAGGAGTTTCCCACCTTAAGTTTTTTAATAGGTTTTTCTCAAAACATTTTATATGTATACATGAATGAACATATGGTCCCGCCCACAACTTTATTGGTGCAGAGCAACCCCGTCCCCCCATCCCGTCACCCATAACCGAGAGCTCTTTAAGAAAGACGGTCGTGGATCTAATTTGTCTGCAGTTGGATGCATCAGGTGTGTGGGTTCAATCCGGGGTCTCCGGCTTCCTCCCACCGTCCAAAAACATGCTTCATAGGTTAATTGGTTAATCTAAATTGTCCCTAGGTGTGAGTGTGAGAGTGATTGAGGACATTCTACCTTGCGACAGACTGGCGACCTGTCCAGGGGGTCCCCTGCCTTCGCCCACAAGTGGCAGGGATAGGCTGCAGCCCCGTGACCCCGAAAGGGAAAAAACGGAATAGAAAATGAATAGATGCATCAGAATGGGGCGGGGCAGGCAGCTTGTAGCTCCGCCCAGCGTATTTTCTACGTCACAAAAACTACCTTGTATTTGTTATCTAAGTTTAAGACTGTTACTGTGGGAGCCAGCTTGCTGATTTTGAGGACTGAGAAACCTGGATGCTGCTGTTGCCCTGATGGGATGATGAGGTGCATTCATCAACCCTTGTGCTATCTTAGATGACCCCCCCACCCTTACATAGACGTGTTCTCCCTACCATGACAAAGGTGGATAAAGGTGGAAAGATTTCATGTAATCCATGGACACCAGTGAAGATAAAAAAATTATTGAAGAAAAAAGGTTCAGAGCACTGTCTAGTGGGTCTAGTTCAGTGTTTTTCAACCAGTGTGCCGCGGCACACTAGTGTTCCGTGGGAGATGGTCAAGTGTGCCGTGGAAAATTGCCCTCATTAACTGATTTAACAACATTTTCTATCTCCAGGATTTCAGCTCTTTGTTCATCCAAACAGGCCCTGATAAAACACTAAGAAATTAAGAATATGAAAGATCGTAAAATACTTTTTTCTTTGTGTTCATTTGATTCAATTAAAAACATTTTGATAAGAATGACGGTACCGCGATTTAGCCGCAGCTTCAGCTGTTAGGAAAAGTCCCGCCTCTTTAACCGTCTCCACCAATCATTCTTGGGATCTGAATCACATGTCATCAGTCTGACCAATCAGAAGTGGTTAAAGTTTTCACTTCCTTGTTCTGAATTCTGCTGAAAAAGTCGCTCAGTTCCAACAAAAATACCAGCTAAAGCTCATCTTTAGCGGTGTAGCTTTCCACAGAATCCGGTGTCGGACCGTGGAACAAGTGAACAAAACAATGAAGCTCAGAGACGCTAGTCTTTCTGCGTTCGGCGGATTATTGAACTACATCTCCCATGATGCATTGGGTTATAGTGACAGTGTGAGCGTCTGGGCGCACGACTCTCTCCTCTTAATGTCGTGAAACCACAACGACCACAAATCAAACAGTTTTTAAATCTTTTAACTTAACTTTTATCACATCTTTAAAAAAACAGCTGCAGCTTCCAGCTTTTTCTGCCACAATTATCACAAAAATGCATGTGAGATCATGGAGGGACTGTAGATCAATACAGACCGAGTTTCTCCTTTTTTTTTTTTTTTTTTTTTTGAATGCCGGTGTGTCAAGGTTAAAGTGTGCCATGGCTCAAAAAAGGTTGAAAAACACTGATCTAGATGACCCAACTCCCAATGTTAACGTGCCCAGGATAGCACAAGGGTTAAGGCAGGACTAAGTATGATGACACTCAAGGCCTGGATGTGAAATACAGAGAAACACCGGTCCTTCATTGGTTTTGAAGCATTGAAACTTAAGTGCTTAGAGGTTTTTGTCTTTGCTTTTCATCCATAAATGTTTGAAATGCTAATCAAAGAAAAAACTTATCTGCTTATCTGGTGACACAACATTTTGCTGTATTTCTATTCATTTGAATTCCTCAAAGTTCTGAGGATGAAATCTGTTTAAAGCTCCTGTTGAAAGTTCAGTCTAAAAATGACCTCACCTGTTGTTGTTGATGCGACTTCTTCTTGAACAGCTTCTCAGTTAGGACTCTGAGTGCAGATGCTGCTCCAAAGACTCATTTGCAACACTGGAGACAGTGATTAGAGGCCGGGAATCAATAATACATGGTGAGGGCCGGCTAATGTACCACAGGGACCGACAGGCAGACAGCGACGCCTCAGCTCCCCGGCCCCCTGTCTCATCTCCGCCCGCTACACCACAGCCTGGAGATAAAACACCAAGCAAGAAAAAAAGCAACAGGGGAAATAAAGGCGAGGGAAGAAAAAGGTTAGACAAATTGAGGTAAAGGAGATTAAAGTAGAGAAAAAGATCAAATACCAGAGGAGTGAAGGAAAGACGAAGAGCCTGAACTTCAGAGTCACATGTTTGACTGAGATTTCTTCATCACAACAGTGACATGAAAATGAAAAGAACAGGTTTCTGTGTTTCCAAATGTGTCCAAGCAGGATGGATGGATGTCCCCGCCCCCTTGTGGTCCCTCTTCCTATGAGGTTGGGGTCTCTAATGCTTTAACACACGAGCAGAAATCTTAAATGAGCCCCCTCCCTCCTCAAATTGTTAGACAGAATGTAAGTGATCAGTCATTGCAGACAGCATCCTCCCGCCCCCCACCTCTTTACACCCCCACCTCTTTGTATCCCTTCCAGCTCATTATTGAGCCAAACACGGACGCCGTCTGTGGACAAAGGCGGAAAAAGGTGCTGAGATATCGTCTGTGTGGGAATAAAACATCATTCCAGCTTCAGCTCTCTACACTGGTGCAGCACAGGCGGCTTGTTAACGCTCGCTTTTCTTCTCCCAGCTTGTACACCCCCCCCCCCCTAGGACTTCCTGTTTGTTTGGGACAGAAAGCTGGGTTTGCAGAAAATGCTTTCGTGCTTTCATTTCCTATGCTCTACCTGTCTGTGAGCAGCAGACGTCTGCAGAAAGTCAGGAGGCGGGGCTTGTCTGTGTCTAGGTTCACACACATTCAAGCGTCCATTTCCAGTGAAACGTCAAATGTTGGCGCATTTCAGGCTTCTGCGTTCAAAACTCGCGCTTTCACGCGGAGCCGTGCTACTTTCTACGACCTTTGCATAAAATGTGTGGCAGTCGAAAACAGGTTGAAAGTTAAACCAGGTTGAAATTTGACCAATCAGGGACTTAGATTTGGTAGTGACCATCAATCATGGAGTAGAAAATGATAATTCCAGTTTTTGTCCGGCCAGAATTCTATAAAAAAAATAAAAAAAGAAGTAGTGGCCCCTCCTGCTTGTCCAGCATGACACCATTCTCTAAATGCCCGTTTAAGAGTCCTCTGTTAGCGCGTTCTAGAAACGCCCGTCACATGACCGGTGTGTCTGTAGCTCAAGAGCACAAACGTCACAGTGGACACACGGGCAGAATCCTTAAACTGTGAACTCTGCGGAACCACAGAGGCCAACCGCATAGGAAAGAAAACCAGATCATGTCTGCACATTTATGATCATTGTCTTCATGGCAGTTAGCCCAACAACCAGAAAACCCTGGTTCAAATCCTGGCTGGATCATTTCTGTTTGGAGTTTGCAGGATTTGCATGTATGTTGGTTTTCTCCACTGACTGTATATGAGAACTGGACTGAGTGACCCCCTCCCCCCTAGCATTCCAAACAGGAAGTACCTTCTGGCTCCAAGAAGCCAAACTCCATAGACTTCCAAAGAGAAAATAAAAATCTATTACTCAGGCATTCTATTGGTCAGAATAACCGTTCATACTCTGATTGATGATACATCTTCATAATAAAGGAAATTCAATTTGTTTCTGTTATTCAAGTTATTTGAGTTATAAACCGACCAATCAGAGGCCTCAATAAAAGTAGGTGGAGCCTGCTGGCCCCCACATCCAACGCTCAAATCGATGTGTTGTCCCTTTAATCAAGTGGTAGGGGTATGGACTTCCAACAAGCCCCCCTCTGATTGGTGAGAGTGGTTGCCATCGGCACTGTGATCAGACAGACTCGGAAAAATCACCTCCTACTAACGACGTCTGGCTCCAACAAGGCAGCGTCCATGTCGCAAAGAAAAAATGGCGACTGAATTGACCTCATGTGGTTGAAGCTGGGATGACATCACACTCAGTCTGTCCAGTTCTCAGAAACAGGCAACGGTTTTCTCTGGGGTTTTTGGTTTCCTCCCACAGTCCAAAAACACGCTTCAGAGGTTCTCGCTTAGATTTGTGTTGTTATCGGTTTTTGTAGCTCTGTGATGGATCGACAAACTGTTGGCGGTGTCGCTGGGAGAGGCTCCAACATTCTGAGACCCTGCATCGGAAAAAGGATAAGGGGCTACATGACAGTAAAAACCACTGATGAGTAGAGAACTCATTTGGAAATCTTTGGATCTTTGCAATATTTCACGTAACCCTTGTGCTATCTTAGATGACCCCCCCCCCTTCCATTGACGTGTTCTCCCTACCATGACAAAGGTGGATAAAGGTGGAAAGATTTCATGTAATCCATGGACACCAGTGATGATCACAAATCATTGTAGAGAAAAGGTTCAGAGCTCTGTCTAGTGGGTCTAGATGACCCAACTCCCAACGTTAAAGTGCCTAGGATAGCACAAGGGTTAAAAGAAATACAAATGATTCCTCCATACTTTTAGAGATGTCCCTGAAAACTTTGCGGTACAAATAAAGGTTATTGTAGATCTCTTATTGACTTCTCTTTTCTTTGATACATCTGGAAGATTTTATCAGACAAGCTGTCGGACAAAATCTTTTTTCTTTTTTCATTTTGCTTCAAACAGAGAAACAGAGTCTAGTGTTGCATCGGACCGTGATGGAGAATATTTTAGAAAAGATCGTGTCTTTAATGTCTCAGAGACAACAGTTATATGTTTTTGAGTGCTCTCATCTCCATGAAACCTGAATACGTGCTCTGAGATTACATTTTGAAAGCTGTCGCTCCGGCTCAACACAAATGAACACTCTGATGTTGGAGTGGCTTTTTTTCTCCGAGCCGCTGCAGCAGAATTTTCTCAAAGAGAGGAAAATTTGGACACTGATCTAAAGGTTTCCTGACGACTTCTCGTTTGGTAGAAGGGTGGCTTTGTACCAAAAGAATCGCCCCATTTCCATGAGAGTCTTTGAAAAGTTGATGTTGATGGAGATTTGACAATGAAGGACTTCCGTCTTTCTTTCACTCCGTGCTTTCGTTGCCTAATAGTTTTTTTCCGACCATGTTTGCTTTTCTTTTTTTTAATCCTTACTTTATTTACAAAGTCATCTATAGTCCTCTGGTCCAGCCTAGAACTCTAGAACTCTCTTTACAGAGCATAACGAAAAACAGAAACAAGATAAATGAGATTTAGTTCAATGAAATCAAAGTATTTCAGTTAGTCTTTAATTTAATCGGTTTTACTTCGGAATTACTTAAAAATTCGCTTCCCCTTTTGATCCAGTCTCTTCCTGCCAATTCTGAAAATGTACTGCTGAGATATTTGTTGGCGGTTGTGAGGATCAGGAAGAAGCATTTTTGTTTTCTTTAAAGTTTGGTTTTAAACCGGCAGCCAAAAGTATCAAGAGGAGCCAGCCGGTTGCAGCAGCCGCTAGGCCAACGTTTCACCTGGAATTAGAACTTCAAACAACGATCAAGTTACTTTACTTTCAGCCTGGATGTTGAGAAATTCGCAAACTCTAGTCTGACTCCACTTTCACCTCAAAGCCACTTTACCTTTAAAAAGACAAACTTTGGTCATCTTACTAAAAGAATAAATAGACAAAATATTTTTCAAAAATGACTTATTTACCACTAATGAACCGTCCAGCGTGAGCCCCACCTTTGACCCGCAGTAGCTGAGATAGGCTCCAGCAACTCCATGACCCTGAATGGGATTCAGAAGATAGAGATGGATGGCTTAACGTACCAGTAGTGGTGGGTACATCTACTTTGGACAGTATTATTGATAAACTTCGAGAAACATGTTGCCTCTTTTTGTAAATGCATCCCCTCCAACATTATAGTCATTCTCCAACTTCTTCAACCATCACCCCCCCCACCTCTCTTTTCTTTTCCTGCCAGACCAACAATAAATGTTTTCAAATATTATTTAAAAAAATAAAGTTTGGCCCCAAATACAGTAGGAGTTTATACAATTATACTCCTTGTGTGTTAGAAGATTCCTAACTCGTTATTGTAACAGTAAAATCTGTCCAACCTACGAGGCCCTCAGCTCTGATCTGTTTGCTCAGCTGCTGAACAGGACAAATTAATATAAAAGGTCTAATTTTTTTTGCCTTTTTAATGAATTAAAGTGAAGTTTGGGATTAAATTTAGCTTGAGTCTAACTTTTGTTTCGCTTGTCCCTGATTCGTTTTTAGAGAAATCCTGGTGTGGAAGTTACAACTCTGGGTTATATCTTTAAAAAATAATAACAAAGGCGTGAATCCACACTAAAAGTGACTCAAATTCAAGCAGGCTGAACATTAAGTATGCTTCGTCATGGGTCTGGCATCGCGTCGGGCTCATTCACGGCTTCATCACCTTGCACCCCCACTGCTCATCTCCAGGGCGAAGCTGTTTAAAGTGTGAAGAGCTGTTGTTGGGTTGGAGAGCCCCCCCCCCCACTCCACAGCCTCCACTAAGCCTGGGTTGACATTTTCATTTGACCCACAGCCAGCATTCCTGTAATGAGAATCCATCAAAAAGCAATCTCCAAAAATAGAAAGGGATTTCAATTTGACCATGCCTATATTGATATGCAAAATATGTCAGGAAAAGGCTGCGATGCTGGATCTGTTAGATACACTGAACGCTCGCGCAAGAAGAATATGAGGGAACGTGGGATCAGGGGGTTCAGCCGTTATCACGACTAAATTATCTCTGTCAATATCCTGGAAAAGAAAATAATTAATATACTACAGAGGATGCTGAACACTAATAATTTCTCAGTAAATGTTTGCAAAAACAAATTGATTAGTAATTAATTAGTATTTATTGCCTGTTTCCCCCCCAAATTCAGCATTTTTGAAAAGTGAAGCTGCAAACTACATTCAGTTTTACTCCATCAACAGGAAACACTACCATGGCGGATGGTTTAGACCGCATCCCACCTTTGCCCCTCAGTAACCGGGATAGGCTCCAGCATCGCTTTGATCCTGAATGTGAGTAAAGTAGGTCCAGAAACTAGATAGAGTCCATCTTGAGACATAAACCTTTTTTTTTTTAAATGATAGATTTTGTCTGAACTTCCGGTATGATGGCGCCTGTGTTTGGCTGTTCCGCTGCCGGCAGGAGTCTATCCCGTAAAACTACGGTGTTATTTTTTTCTGTGCTCCTTATTTTATTCGGTTTTAATGATGTTTTAGCTGGTTTAGTCTACGATCGACTCACTCTCCTGTCTATCGGATTCGCGACGATCGGCAAAGATACCTCTTCTCCCCGCGTTGGCGTTCTCCGCTCCCTACTCCCGGCGCCGCTTCCAACCGGCGTTCTGACGGTGGGCCAACCGGAGCTTCGCAGACCACAGAGGAGGAGGAGAGGGAAAAGAGCCGGGGTCCAAGTAAAGATCAGGCTGCGGTGGAAGCGCGGAGTATCCAGTAAACGACGTCGAGCGTTCCTGGCCAGCTGTTTCCGGATGACTCCCTCCGTTCTAGAGGTTTTTCCCGAGTCCCAGCTTGATCATGCAGGGCCTAGGTTCCTGAGGCCGTGCCACCTGAGGTATGTCCATCCAAACTCTTCAACTGCTTGGCCTCCTCTTCCCGCGGTGTATGGGTTATCCGATGGTCCGGGATCAAACCCCCTCTTCCTGCGCTCTCTGCCGCGGGTCGTCAGTGACAAAACTAGGGCCCCCGCCCCTTTGAGCTTGGCGCTCCTCAATGCTCGATCCGTGGCAAACAAGACGTTTTTGTTAAATGAGCTCATCGTTTCCAGAAACTTGGACCTAATGTTTTTAACTGAAACCTGGCAACGGAATTCTGACCACTCGTCTCTTATCGAACTCTGCCCGGCTGGGTACTCCTTCATCGGCCGGCCCCGGCGATCGGGACGTGGAGGGGGCGTGGCGGCGGTCTTCCGGAGGCATCTCGTCTGTCGCTCCTCGAACATTGGACAGTTTTCATCCTTTGAACTGCAGCTGATCAAAGTTGGAGACAAGATGCCTCTACATTGTGCCATTGTCTACCGCCCACCTGGACCCAACAGTCTGTTTTTAAAGGAGTTCAGCGATTTCTTATCCTCCACTATGAAGCTGCCCAGTCTTATTATAGTAGGTGATTTTAACATACACATTGATGATGACTCTGACCTCTTTGCCAGAGGTTTTATCAGTGTCATGGACTCTTTTAACTTTACTCAACATGTGTCTGGGTCCACACATGCCAAAGGTCGCACTCTCGACCTTGTTTTTACATTAGGAGTACATATTGATAGTATCTTATCCGAAGACATTTTTATTTCTGATCATCACTGTATTTTTTTTAACTTGTCTTTTACTCTGTCGCTGCAGCCTGCGCGCAGAGAAATTAGTTCTCGCTTCTTAAACTCCTCCTCAGCCGGTGTGTTTTCTGAAGCTTTTTACTTGGTTTTATCTCCAGGCACAGATGTTAATCTTTTAATAGATCATTTTAACAGATACTGTGTGTCCATCCTAGACGACATCTGTCCTATTAAAACTAAACTAGCCCCTGTTATAAAGGCATCCCCTTGGCTAAATGACAGTATTCGTCACCTTAAGCGGTTGTGCAGAAAAGCCGAACGTCTTTGGAAAAAAACCCACCTAGCTGTACATTTGCTTCATCTGAAGGACCTTCTAGTCTCTTTTAACAGTGCTGTCAGGGATGCAAGGTCAGTTTACTTCGCTAATCTTATCTCTAAAAGTAGAGGTAATACCAAGGTGTTATTTGACACCATTAGTAGCATTGTCACGCCCATTCTACCTGCCGCCCCCATCCGTTCGAACAACGATTGTGATAGGTTTTTATCTTTTTTTATCGGAAAAGTCAGATCAGTCAAAGGCTCTCTGCGTTCTGCAGCTGGGGCTGCTTCGGTCCCTAGCCCAGCACGGTCTGTAATTTTGGATAAGTTTCTACCTATCTCTTTATCTGAGCTAGTCAGCTTAGTTAGTAAAATGAAGCTATCTTCCTGCTCTCTTGACGTGTTGCCCACATCTCTTTTTAAGGAGGTTTTTCAGTCCATTGGCCCCTGCGTCCTGACAATAATAAACTCATCTCTGCTGTCTGGACAAGTCCCTGACTACTTCAAGAGAGCTGTCATTCGTCCTCTTCTTAAAAAACCTGAGCTTGATCCGTCCTCTCTCAGCAGCTACAGACCCATCTCCAACCTTCCATTTATTTCTAAAATTTTAGAAAAAGTTGTTGCCACACAGCTCACGGCTGCTTTGGAGAGTCACGGGATCCCCGATCAGTTTCAGTCAGGTTTTCGTAAAGCTCACTCTACGGAAACAGCCCTTCTTAGAGTCACGAACGACATCCTGATGGAAAGTGATACAGGACACTGCTCTGTGCTATTGATGCTGGACTTAACAGCAGCCTTCGACACTATTGACCATCACGTGCTGCTAGATAGACTGAAGCACTGGGTCGGGATATCAGGATCCGCCTTAAATTGGTTCGCCTCATACCTGTCTGGAAGGTCATTTTTTGTAGGTTTTTCCGAATTCAAATCCTCCTCAGCATTACTTAGCTGTGGTGTACCACAAGGGTCTGTCTTGGGACCATTATTGTTCAACTTATATCTGCTGCCTTTACAGCATATTTTAAGTTCTTTTAAGGATCTTTCTTATCACTTTTATGCCGATGATATTCAATTATATGTGTCCTTTAAACCACAAGATGTTGTTAAAATACAGACTCTACTCAAGTGTCTGGACTCCGTCAGGAGCTGGATGAGTGACAACTTTCTTCAACTAAATGAATCTAAAACCGAAGTCCTCATCTGCGCTCCGGACAAATGCCTGCCTCCGATAGTCGAGAGCCTTGGTTCACTCGCATCTTTTATTAAACCCTCTGTGAGGAACCTCGGTGTTATTTTAGATCCTGTATTATCCCTCGACTCTCATATTAATTCACTTGTTCGTTCCTGTTTTTATCATTTGAAGAATATTGCTAAACTGAGTCCTATTCTGTCACGCTCAGAAATGGAAATGCTCATCCATGCTTTTATTTCAACACGCCTCGACTATTGCAACTCCATTTTCACATGTTTGAATGAAAAATCTCTGGAACGGCTTCAAGTTGTCCAGAACGCTGCTGCTAGGCTCTTAACAAAATCCTCTAAGTATTCACACGTCTCCCCTTTGCTGAACCAGCTTCATTGGCTCCCCATCCGTTACCGAGTGCATTTTAAAATCATGGTGCTAACATACAGAGCTTTGAAGAGCCAAGCACCGGTTTACCTAACAAACCTCCTACAGCCTTACACTCCAACCAGGTCCCTGAGATCTTGTGACCAGGGTCTGCTGGTCATTCCAAGAACTCGGCTGAAAACAAAAGGTGATAGAGCCTTCGCAGCAGTCGCTCCATCTCTCTGGAATTCCCTCCCCCTTAGCCTCAGATCTGTGGACTCAGTATTTTCTTTTAAAAAGCAGCTTAAAACATATCTTTTTAAAATGGCGTTCTCTTAACCTTGTCTTATTTCTATGTGTTTTGCATTGTGTGTTTCTTGCTTTTATGTTTACTGTAAAGCACTTTGTGATTCTATATCTTGAAAGGTGCTATACAAATAAAGCTTATTATTATTATTATTATTATTGTCTAAACGCACAATTTGCTTTGTTAGCTGTGAGTTAATGGGATTATCCATCCATCCATCCATCCATCCATCCATCCATCCATCCATCCATCCATCCATCCATCCATCCATCCATCCATCCATCCATCATCCATCCATCCATCCATCCATCCATCCATCATCCATCCATCCATCCATCCATCCATCCATCCATCATCCATCCATCCATCCATCCATCCATCCATCCATCCATCCATCCATCCATCCATCCATCATCCATCCATCCCAATCAATCAATGGAAGATGGATCAAATGGGATTTTGAATAGGATTATTTATAAAATGTTTTGAGTATCAAGCAGGACTTGTCATTGGCTATATATTGATAATTTTTTAGATGTAAGTTTTGTTTGCTTGAGTTTAGGTAGTTTTAACTCATAAATGTTCAAAAGAAAAAAAAGGAACAATAAGAATTGATTCACTGTATTTGTTCATTCTTGTCTCATTTTGATTCTGGTTTTACTGATAGTTTTATCTGAGGCGACGTAGATAAGAAAAACATAAGCAGGATCTCTGAATCGTGGTCACAATCTAGGTTGAGAACTATAAAAAAAACATCTCAGCTGGAGGGAGTAGAGCATTTTATTAAAGTGCTACACAAGACATCCGTCTTTATCGTGTTAATGGTCAGAGGGGCTGTAGGCGCGAAGTGGCAGCCACACATCTGAATAATGGACACATTGTAAGCGCTTTGAACGTTTGGAAAAGCGCAGATAAATCTAATCCATTAATGTTTGCAGTGAAGGTGGAAGTTCACTCCACCTTTGTGGATCACAGAGCTAAAAAGTTTCCCTGGGAACTTCTGCTACGGGATGCTGAAACCACCATCTCCTGTTCTGAAGGAAGGGGTTGCAGACTTGGACGAGGGACTTCAGGGAAGAAGGTGCTGTTGGGGAACAAAACATGCAAGTGAATGATGAAGGTCAGAGATGTGCCACAGGTTGAGAAGAGAAGGAAGTTGAGAACTAAACCCTGAGGGACACCAATGGAGATGAAGTGAGGGTTTTGTTCCTTCCATGTTTATGCAGTAATGATGGAGTCTCAAATCCAGTTCCCACTTAATATCATTTAGTTAATTACCCTCCGTATGTTTAGGGTGCATTCAAACTGGACACATTTAGTTCTTAAAGTGAACCAGAGTTTGTTTCCCCCGATAATCTGGAACACATTTTCAGTCTGAGTACACTTAGACAGACCCCGGTCCGGGACCGGGAACCGCTCTCGGACCCATCTTTCTTGGTAACGGTTCGTTTTTGCTCGGTTTCCCTCGGTCGGAATCGGCTCCATGCTCGGAGAGGAACAACTGGACCCAAACGGCTCAAAACAACTTTTAACGTGATGCTCATTGATTCTCGCTCTTCTCCTGACAGTTTCTGTCATTTATCAGCGTTCCTTCATAGCCGTCGCCTTGCAGCACGCCTCCACCGTACCAGAGGAAGTAGAAAGTGTTGAGCCGGATTTTGATCCAGATGTTCAAAATTGGTCAGCGAAACATAATCTTTAAATAAACAAAGTATCCCAACAAGGCTGTCTTTTATTGCTTTGCCCCGCCCTTGTTACTCCTGGCCAATGATTGAAGAGATCTTTAGTCACATGGTTTGGTTTACAAGCTTTGGTTTGGTTAAAAGCATTTGGTTTGAATGCAGACCAAATGCAAGGTTCAGGACTTGATCCAGACCAAATTAAGTGGACTAAGTCTGGACCAATGGACCTTTCCAGTCTGAATACACCCCAAGTGTGTTGTTTCCAGCTTTACAGTGTCAGGTCATCTGCTTTCTCACCTTTTTTTTTTGCTTCTCCATGGGTTTGATCATGTTTACAGTTATTTAATAAATCTTTAAGTTTCTGTCACTAAGCCTGGTCTCATGCATAATGGGTTCTACCCCTCCAGTTCCTGACTGATGTGAAGACATGTTAAGTACATTATTCCAGGAAAACCTGCAACTGTTACAACTTTTTTGTGTGCAAATGTTTGAACGTATGAGAGCCACTCACAGGTGAAAAATATTGTGCTGATTCAGGTCTAATTAAAGGTTAAATAAGAAAGAGACCAAGCTATCAGCATCAGGTGTGGTGCACCTGAGCTTTGGGAGCTAAAGGCTGAAAGGAAGCAATTTGTAACCCGCAGAATAAAAGGGAAAGTGGGAAAAGAACATGCAACGGTAATTTCCATTTAATTTCCCTCCATGGGTGAAAGCAGATGAAAACACTACATGCTCCGCTGTCATCGGAAGGTTTCATTTTCTCCTGAGCCTCGGATGAAATCGAACTTATTGCTGTTTTCCTCCTCCCCCACACCCCGCATAATGAGAGAATATTTCCCCAGAGTGTGAAAGCAGATCCAAGCTATACTTTTAGAAACTTTATTAAACCAACCTAACCAATTATTTCTGTTTGCCGTACTTCTGATGAGTGAAAATCCCTTCCATAAAGCTGCAAATGTTAATATAAAACACATTTAATGTCAGGTTTTCTTATAGAGCCGGAGTTTCCGTCTGAGCCGCCGACAATACTTTTCATATCTTGCAGCCAGCTCAGCCGTAGAAATGTGAACGGCGAGCTGGGTGGTGGAGCGCCGCATCAATACCTCTGCCCAAGAAGAATTGTATTTTAATGCAGAAGTTTGGCAAGACTCCAGCAGGGGCAATACATTTTATTGAATTGCCCAGTTAGCCCTTGATCAAACATGTGGGTGGGAGATTGCATTTCTCTGCTGACATTTATCTATTTATCTTTGCAGCCAAAAGGGAAAAACGGCTGAGAAGAGTCAGTCAGCCTTCAGGGGGGGGCAGGCTGTTTGCTCAGCGATGAGTCGTCCGTTTAAAAGAGGGTTCTTAGTGCTTCATGTGTTCAGATTATTCAGATTATCATGTGACTCTACGTCTCATTATGAGCTTCTATTGCTGTAACACATCAAATACAGATGTTCTATCTACAAACTGATATCAAAACTCAGTGGAGAATCAGACTGGAAAAGTCCGTTGGACCGAATCGAATCCAGAACTTTGCATTTGTCTGTCTTCAGACTTTCCTGTTCCGGACAAAAGCTTTAAAAACAAAACCACACGACTAAAGATCTCATCAGTGATTGGCCAGGAATTACGAGGGCGGGGCAAAGCAACAAGAGGCAGAAATTATGGAAGTCCTGCACTTTGCAATCTTTGTACGGATATACCAATTATTTCGAACCTTTACATTTGGCTGCCCCCCCAATAATCTACAAAAACGAGTGTCACATTGTGACATCACAAAGTGAGGCACAGCCCCTTCCAGGAAGATTCGGCGCTGCCAGCCCCGCCCGCCCCCAGGCTAACGCACACGCCCTCCGTGGAGCTAGCGGTGATCATTTTTTATGCACAATCTGTGCATCCATCTTGGCAAAAGTTCAGATGTTGTAGCTGTTCTGTTTGCTGTTGGCTTTTTGCTGTGCGTTCAGAAGGATTTTTACGGAGTTTTGTGTGCTTCAGGCCGCGTTTTTGTGTCTCGTTTCACAAACGCTTGACCCTCACATAGACTGGGAATGAAACCACTTGGAGCTTTGGGAGCCGATCCGTGGAAGTTTGGCTGACGGAGCAGCTCTGATGCTCTGCTGGGTCACACTACTTACTGACTTTCACGGTTAATCGAAAAACAAAAACTTGGAATATCAAAAACTTTTTCTCTTTCAGTGATCAGCTTATTTTGTTTTTTCAGAGGATGTTTGCACCTCCAAATAATTGCTTCACATTAGGAACATTTAGCTGATGAGGATTTAGAGCCATTCGCATCAACTGTTGACCTTCAGTTGATGCGTCCACTCACTGGATGTTTATTCTCCATTTCAAAATAAAAGAGGTGATCTTGTCCGAGCCCATCAGTGTCAAGCGGTAATTAATGCGCGACGATGCTTGATTTAAATAAATGAATTGATTAGATGTCAAAGCTGAGTTCATGCATAAAAATTCAGGAATATGATTCACTGGATATCAGATTACATGTCAGGACTCCAGCGATGTGACAGGGAAACCCATCCAGGCGCACTTATTTTCTCATTAACAAACGTCGCAATGACTGTGTTAACAAACTCAATTTGCACTTTCACTGAACTCTGCACAACACAACCTGCTGTTACCATGGCAGCCATGGGAGGAATCCGCATCTGTGGCCACAAAAGGACAGGGAATAAAAAGTGATAAAATGTGCATATATGTAAATGCCGGCAGACGTGAGACGTGATTTGGCGAGCGGTGAGACGATGGATTTTTACAGAACGGAAAAGCGTTGCGCAGCTGAAGTGATGCTTTAAAAAGGGAACAGAGAGAACATCAGCGATGCATTTAGCGAAGGGAAATGAGCCAAACATATGGAGATAATTATTTCCTGCGGTCTTCCGGTCTGCCCGCTTTGCTGGTCTTCTGTGACCCTTCAGTGGCTGATCTTTGCTCTCCAGAGGCATCTGTTTGTTTGACAGCACAGCATGTGGTGAATCCTTGTTTGCCTCCAACTGTCTTTTTCTTTCAGTGATCAGTTTTTAGTATTTGAGCTGCAGATCAGACGCTCCTGTTTCATTTCCATGCAGATTCTGCCCTTTACAACAAAACAAATGTGCATTTAGAGGTGCGTGAGTTAAAATGTATTCATTCATTTTTAAGTTACTTGTACTCCAATTGTGGTAAATTGCAACTCTTGAAAGACTATGTACTCAGCAAATTCAGAAGAGTTGATTTTTGGAGGTTTGATCAAATTTAAGCAATAAAAGAGTTGTTCAGTTGCATCCCATATATTTAAATATACGGGATGCAAATATTATTTATTATACTATACTGAAAAAGAGAATAGGAGTTTCAAATCAACGGGTTGTCATTATGAGAGTTTTAACTCTAAACTCGTCACTCAAGACTCCAAAATCTCCATTCAGTCATGATATAACAACCACTTCAATGGTTCGGACTAAATGTGCATCAAATTGTTTCTGTTTAAAATAAAAAAGTTTTTACAATGCGGCTCAAATATTGTGTTTTGCCTTCATTCATCATAACCGTGTTGGATGATCTAAGTAGCAGTTTGGCAGATTCATTCATCAGTTTTCATATATTATAGTGTTCATTTAATGAGAGCATCTCCATCTAAAGGCAGTGGGTTAAAAAAACAGGTTTAAACCCCACCAAAGCTCGGGTTCTTCATCACTAATGTAGTCCAAACATGTCATGCAGTCTTGAGAGGTGAAGGATTGGAGGATGAGGGATTATGATGGTCTGCTCGTGGCGCGGCAGCACTGTGAATATCTGCAGTGACGTGGGGTTGAAGGGTCATCCATCTTTCTGGGGAGACAGACAGACAAATGGGCTGACACTCTCGTGTGACTGGCTGTCATACATCTATCTCATCATTATGGAGCTGCTGGGGACCAGCTCCCCATCAGCCCGTGTCACGTTCCCTCTTCGGCGGTGCTCAGGATCAGGCGCACGGATATATGATGAGAGGCTCCTCCTCGTGTGACGGGAATGCCTAACCAGAAGCTCTGCGTTTGCCTGAAACGTTTGTTTGATTTAAAATAAAAACGGATTTGTATGCTTTTGTTTTTTGCAGAAACGATCGCATTTGACGCGTGAATTACCGGATTTCTCATCCGTTATCAGGAGAGGACATCAGCAGATCAGACTCCCTTAAAATGTTGGAAATCTGATCTCAAACTGACAAAAAAGTTGGTTGATGATCCAGATGTTCTGTCCTAAAATGAAGAGATGCATATTTCTACTTTTCATATATTGCACTAAAAACTGAATCTTCAGAGAGTAAAGAGACCCCCATTTCAGGAAAATACTTTCTGTCTTGCAAGAAAAAATAACTTAAATTAAACTTTAAGTAAAGAGAATACGTCTTAGATTTTTTCTTCTTTAAAATAAATAAATTTATTTTTAAAATGTATTTATTTAAAAATAAATGCCCCATTGGCTGATTATTTTTTGCTTCTTTAAAGAAAATGAAATTATTTTTTTACCTATATTTGGGTGTCTTGATTTTGCTCAGTAAGGATTGGAACAAGAGATTAACCCGTGGACAAAAAAAACTAACAAATCCAAAGACTTTATTAGGATAACCAAAACACTTTGTGGCAACCTTTGCACCTTAAGTACTTAAATAAGTTTTTTTTGGTAGCTGTTACCCATCAAAATAAGGTATAAAATAGGAAAGGAACACTCATTTGAAGAAGAAAAACACTAGAACGTAGTACAATTATCTGCTCATGCAACAAATATTTTTTACTCAACAAAAAAAACTTTTAATAAATCAAAATGTAGAAATAAGGATTTCCAGACATTTAGCTAGAAAAGCTATTAAATAGAAATAGAATTTTCTGCAGCCCTAAAAAAATTCATTTTTTGCCATTTATAGACAAATATTTTGTGCGCTTTGAGTTTTTCTGCACCTAGTTGTAGTTCTTTTTGATGAATGGGAATGACTTGTTTTACAACAAAATAGTGGACACAGAATTAAGGAAACTGAAACTACGGTTCAACATAAATAAGCTCTGACTAACAAAATTCAGGATCTTTGGTAATCGCCACATTCCTGCCTTTTCTGAGTAAAATGTTTCTATGGATTATGATGTGGTGGAAAGAGTGACTGACATCGAGTTAAGATAAGCCACGAATAAAGCAAGTCAGAGCCAAACTAGCTAAAATCACAGCAGTGATGGGAAAAAAACATGTCATCCACTCACAAAGCACGTCTACTAATATATTCATCGTTAATACTACCATATCTTTCAGTGGGTGAACATTTCCGCTTCCGGGGTTAAGGCAAGACGCGTGGTCGCGGCTCTCTGCGGATACTATCTTCAAAATTACTTAAGAAGTTGATTTTCTCCAAAAAGAGAGCTGACCATGCCCCCGAAGAAACCCCAGGAATATGAAGAGCTCAAAAAATCTCTTGACATTATTCAAGAAACGCTGAAAAGTTTTATGGATCAAGTGTCGGATAAGCTAACGCCACTTTGGGAAATGATGGAAGAGTTCCGAAGATTTCGGGCTCAAAACGAGCAGGGAGAAAACCGGGTCGAGATTCTGGAGAAAAGACTGGACGATGTGGAACAGCAAGTAAGGATGAATAATGTCATTCTCACTGGAGTACCAATCAAGCCTCGAGCGAAGCTGAATTCAGCTGGAGCTAGCACTGTTAATGCTAGCGCTAGCGTAGCTAGCAGTGCTAATACGGAGATCGATGCGTCGCTGGAGCAGCAAATACATTCATTTCTCACATCTAAAGGGATTTCCCTGGATCTCAACACCATGGAGACCTGCCACCTGCTCCCCAGGAGAAAGGAGACGGATAAACCAGCGATCCTCATCAGGTTTGTGAATCACAAACACAAGCTAGCTCTGATGAACCAAAGGAAAAACCTGAAGGGTTCGGCTGTTTATCTGAACGACCATCTGACCAGGAGGAATGCTGAAATCTCAAAACATGCACGGCTTCTCAGGAAGCGTAAGCAGATTGAGAACACTTGGGTTAAAGGCTGCAGGATCTTTGTCAAACCACTCGGTCCAGAGGACCGCACCAAGGTTATGGTCGTGAACACCATGAAGGACTTTGAGAAGTGCTTGATCACGGTCGTCTGAAACAACACGGAGTAATAAACCAAAGAGCCAAATAATTTCAAGAAATATGACACCTGGAATCATCACTTTCTCCATAAGTCTGACGTCACCTGAATAGCAGCAGAGTTCTGACCTGCAGACAACTTGACCTCAACTTTCACCGCAGCTGATATCAGCTGAAGAAGGATATGGACCTGAATCTAATGTCTGCAGACATAACATGGAAGAGAACTATTGACTGTTTTGAACCCAGAAGATCAGCTGTTATCAGTAAAAGAAGAAATACCAACCTTGGACAATCGACAGATTATGGACCCTTTTTATTTTTTCCCTTACAGCATTTCTTTATTATAAAAAAAAAATAAAAAAAATACAAAAAATATTTAAAAAAAGTAAAACAAATGATTAATCACTTATTGAAAATTGTTAAATTGATTGACTTTTGATGATATTACTTCACTAGCTCCTAAAATTGATAAAATGATTCAAAAATCTTTCCTAATGTAGCATAACTTTGCACATGTTTTTAACTTTTGATACTTGATGACATTTTGCTATGATAACTCCTGAAACAGTGTTGTGTCTATTTTACTGGTATAGTATTATGTTTTAAAGCATATGAATGACTTTTAAAAGTAACATAATTTGCATATATTTCAGATGCTGCATTTGCCATGTTGATTTCTAAAGTTATTTTTGACGTAGTACTTAAGTAATTTCATCTTTGGCACATGCTTTATTGATACCTTATGATTCTTAATTCTGTCTGATAAAACCTAGGAACCGGATATTGATAAATCATGAAATAAAATGGTTATAGTATAACGGGGTGGGATTATATAAGTTCGCTTCTTTCCACTCCCTTTCAAGCAATTTTTATTAATTATGTCTAATTATCCTAAGTTTGATTAGTTACTGTATGAATGTATAACTGATGATTATATTGCTTTTGTGTATTACTCCTATTTGATTGCTTGAAATAAACCATTTCAAATCAAATTCAAATCAAAATCAAAACAGTGTAGTACAGTTGGGGGAAATACTTATAAAACACATCTACAGTCTACTCCCAGAAAAAGCTGTTTAAATGGTTTATGGTGTGGTTTATGGCAAACGTACAAATGATGTAAAAAATTACAGTGAAATTTGAGTTTTTCTAATGTCAAGACATGAAGCAAAATGATTTTAATAATAGTTTTTTTGCTGAGACGAAGCATTCTGGACTGTGTTGATTCTAAGAAAAGTTTGGAAAGGTGGAGAGCAAATAGAAGGACTTCCAACCCACTAAAATATATTAATTGTCTGAAAACCAGATTTGAAATCTCTGCAAGCATTAAATAGTTTGCAGTGTAACAATAGCGGCACAAAAAAGCCCTTCAGACTTTAGTTGTTTCCTAAAATCAATAGAAACGGGAAGCTCAGAACAGACGGGGGCTGTGAGGGTAAATCTAACCCATCGCCCCGTCGCTAGGCGCATCCCGGCGCCAAGATCTGCTTTGTTTCTAGCTGGCTGCTCGCTGTAATCACCAGGCGTGGAGAAATCTCATTATCCCAGGTCCTGATCCCGGCATCACAGGCTGCATAGTAACCATCAGTAGCTACATGTTCACCACGGCAGTAATTGGTGGTGAACTGTTGGGTTTCCTGAACTTTCTTTTTGGGTTCACCGCTCCGCTAAAACCAAAGTTCCATCCCCTCCTTGTGTTTGTTACACAAACTGTGCAGCCCCCGTTGTTGAAGCTGGTTTTATTGCCGCGGATAAATCCTCTGCTGTCAAATAAGCTTCTCTTTACTGTCATGTGCCGATAAAATTCATTAAGTTAGGGAATCCCGTAACTATGTTTTCCTATGAAGTGACAGGCTTTGCAGGATCTAGTCAAATTCTATCCGACCTGTGGGTTTTACAGGTTTTGTGTGTGTGCCATAGTGTTCATGTGTGTGTGTGTGTGTGTCTGAACTGCACACAGTGTTGCCCCTTGAGGTTAGACTGCAATAAAGAAGGATGAAGGCGCCCCAGAAAGCTCCAGGAGGTGTTTCAGACACCGCCTCACTGGAAATCAATTCTCTCAGTGCAGTTAGTCCCCGTGTATGTCGGCTTTAAGTCAGAGCGATGGCAGGAGGGAACAGGGAGAAATCAGGCAAACGATGCGGTTGAAGGAGATTTTGGTGAAGGCTCTCTGGTCGGCCGATTCGGTGGGTTTCGTCACTTTGAGCCGAAGGCCACAGGAAGCCAAGAAGGCTGCAGCTTGATGGTATTTGTTCTCTAAAATGCCCGTCGGCTGAGGCCGAACAGCAAACATTGCTGCTGGTTTAATAGCAGACTCGCACACAGGTGAGCCGCCTCCCTGAGTCGGAGCCAAACAAAAGGTAAGAAGAAAATAAGAGATCTGATTTAATCAGGGAGCGTCGCCGCCCGGCTGCTTGTTGAGGTCAAGAGGGCCAAAGGCCAACAGTCATATCTGCAGTGTGGAGGTGGAGCCGTGAAGTCTCACTAGAGGAACATTTGAAGGCTGCACGCCGTCGTCTTCCATTGTTCTTTGTTGGGAATGTGTCAGAGGTGTCAACTGGTAGCAGAATAAACAATAATTGTGTCTGCGGCGTCACTGTCACGAAGCTCTCACACCTCACGTCAAGTGGTGGAACATAAAAGTGAAGATGTGGGTGATCGTCCAAGAGCAGAAATCTGCTGTGGGGGTGTCAATTCACGGAAAGTGTTAAAAGAACAACACACACACACAACAATGAGTGCCGGGTTTTGTCTTCATCCTTACCGATGCGCCGTACTCCCTAAGAGAAAAAGGTGAGGGGTTTGGCTCCGTGACACCCTGTGTTCATGAGCTGAACCTTTGCCGCTCCAAAACATTCATGGTGTTGCTTTTGCTGCTTTTACCCAAACCAAACA
Source organism: Oryzias sinensis (assembly GCA_037389245.1). Classification (NCBI taxonomy): domain Eukaryota; kingdom Metazoa; phylum Chordata; class Actinopteri; order Beloniformes; family Adrianichthyidae; genus Oryzias; species Oryzias sinensis. The sequence goes on from CM074494.1 coordinate 30,567,837, forward strand.
GGTGGTGTGATTGTTTTTTGGTGCGTTTTGGAGGCAAATCTTTGGTCCTTTTTGGATTCATGAGTGTCTTCCTTGTTTCTGTCTTCTTTGGTGATTTTGTTACATTGAACAATTTGGTACCAGTACCGGTCTGCGGCCAACTAAAAACATACTTTATTTTTGTTTTTGCTTAATTTCTGATTCTGACGCAAATTTTTATTTCGGGTTGATTCTAAAGCATCATCTATAACTTTCTCCTGACGCATGTCAAGACGCTCCCCTTGGTCACGTGTCTTTAATACATTAGCTGCTTTCCTAAAGCGAGTGCTCCAACCTCAACCAAGTTAATTAAAAAAACCAAACATCTTTGGAAAGTTTCTTTTGTCAGAATAGAGCCAGTAAGAACACTGAAGAAGAGCCTTCAGCTTCAAATAAAAAGAAATCTGAATTGAAGCTGTTCCCACACACCGAGCTCTGCACAGCCACCAACTCTGTAATGTCACAAAGATGCTGCTGATAAAGTTGCATTCACTGTGGATTTACATTTGTGTTGGTGAACTACAATTGATATTATGAGAAAAATCAAACTTTATGATGATATCATTTTATTTTGTAGTATTTAATCGATATAAGGGGTTAGAAAGAGCTTGAAGTTAATGTCCGGTTGTGAGCTTCCACCTGTCTGGTTAAGGAAAAATCTAGATTAAATCTTAATTAGACAGCCACTTTAAAGAAACTTTACCGCAGAAAACACTCCTCTGTGTTTAAAAAAACTCCACGATGATTTAGGATTTGGTTAAAACCAAATGGGATTCATCTTTTTACCTTAAAATATAATCTGGGGCTGGATTGAGTTATCATTGTTATATTGGTATTTTATGAAAAAAACCCTGTCATGTTTCCTTTATTACAGTTTTACAACTTAAAGAAAACAACGTTGTTTCACTGAAACTGCTTCAAAACACATTTTTACACTGACTTTTTAATTGCATAAAGTAGCATTTTAATTTGAAAATTAGATTTTCCAGAAACTGGAAACTTAAAAAAAGAAAATGTAACGGCCACTACGGCTCGGTCCGAACCAGTCCTTGATAATTCTGTCCGACATTAACCCGGCCTACAAAAGGTTTTGCACCACTGCTTCAAACAATATATTTAGTCTTTTTTCTTTTTGCGTTTTTAATATTGTTGTCTGTAAATATTTGGTCTTATTACCAATAATTTTATTCAAATGATCTACAAATCGTTCATCTCTTTTGAGGTCACTGGGTTGCTGGAGCCCATCCCATCCAGCGACGGCGTGGTTCACCCTGAATGTTTAATCCGTTGCAGGGCCAAAACACATTTAGACACGGGGGTCGCTTTTGGGGTCACCATTGAACCAATGGTGACCCCAAAAGCGACTAATGGAGGATTGAACTGGGCCCTTGTTGCTGTGTGATGAGGGTGCTAACCACTACACCATTGTGCAGCTATTCAATGCTTCATACATGATTAAACACACACACAACCACCCTTCTATGTCATTTCTATCACCTAATTCTGTTTGTTGACTCCGATATTGCGTCCGTTCATCAAACCAAAGATGGTCATATTTGTTGTCTTTTTAATTAAATTGCGTGGCGCTGCTTCGCCAGCATTTTTATGGTCCCTAATGGATGGATAAATGTCAGTGGTGGCATTATGACGAACCATAGTAATCAGATCTGCTGGCTTACCAAAGCATTTCCACCTGTGATGGCGATGCAGCTTTCATGACATTTTCAAGTACATTGCCGTTTCAGGGCCCTCCGGAGAATACGGCTGTATTAACTCAATACTGAGAGAGGCAGGCTAATATTTGGAGTGTCAAACATGTCTTTGTTTTGTGGTGGTCTGTAAATATAGATCCGTGCCTCATGTTTTGGTATTGACAAGTGAAATACTATAGGAAAATGATGGAGGGAGTGTTGTGAGGAGAGCGAAGCAGCCAGGGATCGAAGCTTTTCCCTCGCACCACGCTGAGGTTTAGTCACAAGCCGAGCTGTTGCTTGTCATTTGGCCAAGGCCACTTAGAGCTCCTGAGTAAGAAATGATCCATGTCTCCATCTGAATAGAGGACCTCATGTTGGCAAGTCAATGCTTCGCCATTGAAATCGCAGACAAAAAATGTTCCTGCCATGCGAGAAAGCTTGACCTTCAGCAAACCCAAACACTTTCAGAGCTCTCTTAACAGCTCCTTCAATCTGCCGTCCAACTGTCTGCTCGTGTGTGTTTGTGTGAAAGCACTGGAAAATATGCTTTAGGTGTGACCAAGGCCGCCGCTGCCGCCGCCGCTGCCGCTGCCGCCGCTGCTGCTGCTGCTGCTGCACGCATCCAAACATGTCGTCTGTCTCTGCTGATTCCTGTTTGACAAAAACTTTTCGACCGTCACCTTGGCTACCATTTTCTTCCGACTCGTGAAGATGCAGCTTTTCACTTTATTGTTCGGTGCTAAATGTCAAACAGCTGGAGTGTTAGAAAACTTTGGCTCTGTGTTTTTTTATGGCATGTAAGTAATGAGACATATCCAAGATTGATACAGCAAAGAGGACAGACGATGAATAACCACGACCGCCACTTGAAAACAGCTCTTTGAAGGCCCACTTTGATAAATGTGATGTTCTTGAGGCATGGATAAGAAAATTCAGCTAAAAAAATGCATTTCTGAGAATTCAAATCGTTGAAAAAACGCAGTTGTAAAAGATGTTGTTTGTAACGTAGACAGTCTGCTGGGCGGGGCCTCAAGCTCCCTGCTCCGCCCCTTTCGATGCATCGACTAGCAGACAAACAGATTCATGAACGTCTTTGTTTTCTGAGCTGGGATCTGGAGGTGAAGTGTACGGCTGGATATTTCTGACATCCAAGCCTGTCCAGAAGAAGAATCTCTGAGCTCATGTTTGCTCAAACGAATGAAAAACAGAAGATTTCTTTTTTTTTCTTTTTAGAGAAATGTACAAAAAAATACCTATAAAAATAAAATGGATGAAAACACCCAACAATTTGTGGTGATTCAGATTTCCGGAGGGGAACTCCATCTGGTCAGCAGCTCAAAGCGTTGGTGTGTGGACGTTTGTGACCGGTGCATTTTTCTTGCTCTAAAACCGATTTCTTTTTCTCCTGCGGAAAAAGAAACAAAAACAACAACAAAACAAAAGTAAGGACACAAAAATCCGCCTGACCTGTGGTTCTCGTCTGGGGTTTGTTCCTGATTCGCTTGAGGCAAAAACTTGCAGAAAAGCCTCGGGCAGAGCAGAGCCGTCCCACGCTGTCAGAGGGGGGAGACATGCCGGCGTCTGTCCACAGAATGGCGGGAAATTCCCCCACCACTCTCTGCTGCAGTAAATAAAACACAACAGGTGATTATTCCACTGAATGACTCTCTGATTCTGTTCATTTCTATAAATCTGTCCTGGAAAAACCCGGTTGTAAAACTGCCTTCGGTGTAAAATGAGGTTCTAAAACCCCCTAATGGGGAGGCTGCTGTAGGGGGGGGGCTTGTGATTACGCGTGAAGCTGAAGCTGGCTGAGAGAAAAGCCGGCGTGACCCGCCACGGCCTGGTGACAGTCCGCCCCCACGAACACAGGTAGCCACAAATGAGCTCATTTAAAGGGAGACTGTTGTCGGTGCGGGGCTAAAAGTCAGAGCGGCGGCGCCGACAGGTGTCAGAGAACCAAACAGCATCTTCACTGCCGCACTCATTTCACACCCACACTTTTCCTCAGGTGCTCTGCTTATTGAGCCGCAAATGTAACACTTAGGATGTTTCGTGTGAAGTCCTGCTCAAAAACAAAAGCAGTCATTTTCAGAGAGAGGCTGGTAAAACTTCTGTCGTTTTCCTTCAGGACTCTTTAGCTTAAAGACAGAAATTCTACATTAAAAAAAGATTGTTTTTTATTTGATTGAAACAGATCTGTCTTTGGATCTCGCCTCATTCTTGAGTTGCTGTGAATTGTTTTCTTTTTTTTAAACATTTTGAGGATTTTTGCCACTTGCTCATAGACTTAGTCAGAACTGGGCTCTGTCTTTGTAGGTGTAATGGTCTCTTGCATTGCTTTTGTTTTTTTTTTAAATTGGATTATGTTTTTATGTAAAGCACTTTGGAAAAGTGCTAAACAAATCATATTTGGTTTATTAGATTTTCTTCCTTACAGGTGGATACGGGCCGTCTACGGAGGAAAAAGCGAAAATATCAAAGCACAACAAAGGAACATTCCAACCTTCATGACGTCCACGGAAGCGGTGGAACGATCCTCAAGAAGCACCTGCACCCCCACTGAAGCCCCAATCCAAATTTCCCACTCCCATCATCTTCTCATCTATTCTCAAAGCGTTCCCGTTGGTCTTTTAATGACGACGATACGGTTTTTAGCCAAAATCCAAAAAACCTGAACTGTTTTCTAGGACTTAGTTTCTGCAGAGCGGCAGGAGTCACCTTTGAGTCGTGGGCGGGTCCGTTGGTGCGGAGCAACCCTGTCTCCGTTCCCCTCCCCGTTGCTGAGAGCTCTCTGTTTACACTCTCCACCGCACACGGATCCATTTATCTGCGTTAGAATGGGGCGGAGTTTGTGGCATATTTTCAACGTTGTGAATCTTTTATAAAAAAGCATTTTTTAATCTTTATGCAGTTTTTCATTCCTGAACTTTTCCTGCTTTTCCCTCAAATCCAAAGAACCTAAAATAAAGTAGAGGATTCTTGTCCTGGGAGCATCTTCTGATAAAAACCATTCCTTTTTTTGAACACTTTTGTTAATATTAAATTCAAAATGAGTTTTTTTATTATTATTCATATATTTATTTCACCCTGAACTTACATTTCATCACAAGTAAACATTTTATGAATGTACATTTAATGAATGTTTCTTTTGGATACATGTATTTTCCAAATTCCTGAAATGAAGGTGAGTTTTTCTATTTATTTGTGTTTTTTTCTCCCAAACAGCATCAAGTGGAATTTTCTCTGAATCTGTTTGTAGAAGGGAGGCAGAGAACAAACTGCAAATACAGAAAATATATCAAAGTTGGTTGTTGGATCGCCGTTTATGATCAGTGGTACAAATTCTTATCCTGGGTGTTTTACTGCTGTTGTTATTCTTGTTTGTCAGTGTGAGCAGCGCACGTCTGCATCACGCTGGCGGTAAATTATGGGATGGGTCTGAACTGCACGGAGCGTTGTGACGTCTTCATACCTGTCTGCTCTCCAGAAAACAACAACCACCACCGAGAATCAAGCGACGACTCTAATTAGAGCCGCAAAGTGCAAACAATGGCGCCAAGAGGCTCCTGGCATTCAGCCAGCTGATTCCTCCAGCTGTCCGTCATCTCTGCTGCCATGACGACACATCAGCGGCTTCGCCAAACGCAGAGCGAACATCTGAGAGAGGAAGACGTGCCCTGAACGTTCCAGCGGGCAAAGGTGACGACCCATTAAATGTTTGCAAATGACTGGAAGTTTCTGCCTCAACGTGACCAACATTGACCCCCCCCCCCCCACCCCCCAGTGAGATTCCTGAATCTAGCACAGAACTCTGACCGTCACAAACATCAGAGGAACATTTTCCTGCAAAACAAAGAGAACTTTTCCTCTTAGCTGTTTTGTTTTTGTCCACATTACAAGTGTTGGATCGCACATCTTTATGTGTGTGTGTGTGTGTGTGTGTGTGTGTGTGTGTGTGTGTGTGTGTGTGTGTGTGTGTGTGTGTGTGCGCTCCAGCTCCCCTGCTGACAGCGTGTGGGTGAAACATGGCAGTTGTGCATATTGTCTGTTATGTCACACAGACACACACTATCGCACATATTCGCCTTGCACTTTCAATGCCCGGCTATCTTCTGTGAACATGTCGCCAGCGCCGCCGCCGCAGCGCTGTGTCATGCTCGGTCGCCTTGGAGACGTCTCCAGATCATCATTTAGCAGGGACGGGGTGAAGAGGGTTCCTGCGCGTGTCCCGCTCGTGTTTTGGTTAAATGAGAGCGTAAATTGGAGGTTATCCGGTGGACGTTCTCTTAACTCTTCTCTTGGCTCTAACAATGTGTGAATTTGCTTTTTTGTGAGAATTTTTCCTCCTCATTAGTTGGTGAGTCTGTGTTCAGGATACAATTGAAGGCCATTCATTGTCAAGCACCAACATTTCAAAAGACAAAATAGGGAAAAGCTTTGCTGTGTACATTATTTAAAGACTGCTGAAAATGGCTTTTTGGTGATTTTAACATTTCTGATAATGGAGGACATATAAACAAACGTAACATTTTATTTCTGAGTATTTCTTTATCTAAATCATTGTGAATCAGTAGCAGACGAAAGAAATGCACTCTGAAAAAGATCGAATTTGCAGGGCGGGGCCTCAAGCGTTTTCATCGTCTGAGCTGGAATCTGGCTTGAAACTCTACGGCTGGATAGCCTTCGTGTTGCTCGCCATTTTTGTCGCACCGCTAATGGTTGGCTGGGGTTGTGAGGGGCGGTAAGCTAGCGGGAGAGAACATAAACAAAGGGATGACGGGAAGACGACGACCTACTCCACGCCAACAGCCCCGCCCACAACGTAAAGGTGAAGTTTTAATGAACTCCTGCCACTCTGCAGAAACTATGTCCTCTAACATCCCTCTCTCTTCTTCCCTCCTTTCCTTTTCCGTCCGGTCCAACACAAAAGATTTTCAAATATGATTAAAATGAATAAAGTTTGGCCTTGATTCCAAAAGGGGTTTATTCAGACATACCTTTGGTTTGTCTGAAGATTAATAACCCCTCTTGTTAAAGTAAAATATGTCCAACACAAGAGGCCCTCAGCTCTCATCTGTCTGCCCAGCTGTTGGACAGGACAAGTTTAAAAAATAAAATAAAATAAAAACTGTGTCTTGGAAAACGACACAGATTTTTTGGCTAAAAATTGCATCATTATAATAAAAAGACCCCTGGCAACACTTTGAAAATAGAAGTAAGTGTTCTTTGTTTTTACCCAAAAATGAGGTTATCCAAGAAATGTAAAGTTTTCTTTCTTTCTTTTTCTTTCATTTTCATTCTTCAGATTTTCTGTTGATTTGTGGAAAGGAAAATTTAAAATAGAAAAATATAATTTCAGAATTGTTAAACATTTTTTTGTCAAAACTTAAAACAGGGAAAACTGTAACTTTTAGGGTTACCAGTGTACATAAACGTCTTTTGGGTGAAAGGGGGGGACTTCCGGTTCCGGTTCTGGACGTTAGTGTCTGCAACTGGGTCAGCATATGGGGGGAAGAGGGGGGGGGGGTGTATGTGGTGACTGTCCAAGACTGAGAGCTTCAGCTTTCAGCCGGTTCCTCACTCCAGAAAAAAACAAACATATTTAGTGGACAAACATCAGACAAATATGACTGAAACGAGAATTTACCTGAAGGTTTTGGGGGGGTTAAAAGGGGAGGGCAGCTTCCGAAAGGTGGCACTGACCCCGCCTTCCTGTCTTCAGACTGGGCATCTTTTGACGGAGCGACTGGAAAAAGGAGTTGACCTTAAAAGTGTGATGGATGAGTGCGCTGCATGCAGAATGCTGAAGCCGGGGCGTCAGCCACCAGCCCCTGTTGGCTTGATGCTTAAGGTCAGAAAGCAATGACAGAGATGGGAATGGGGGGGGGGGGGGGTCATGTCTCTGCGACTTGACCCCCCAGTCCCTCATCACAACTGTGTCTCCGCCCCCGTGTGAGTCTGTGCAGACTTGTCACTGCTGCTTAGGCGGCCTCACGCAGCAGTAATTGCTTTCTGGGGGAAGGTTTTCAGGCTGACATCAGGAAGAGGGTGTCTTCCTCCTCCTGTTAATTAAGTCCACGGTCAGAGTCAAAGAACGCCGCCGTGTTGTTCCACCCAAGAACAATGGCATTAAGGAGCACCGCCACTTAAAAAGTTTTCGCTTCACTTTGTCAGGTCATTGAGAAGCTGTCCAACCTGCCGGCGTGCCAGGCGTGGACGCGCACGTCTCATTACCAGAGAAGATGAGGGGATAATGGGCCGGATAAACGCCGCTGCACCTGGTGACGTGGCGGCTGCGTGAAAAAAACGCCAAGCTGCTGGGCTGTTGGGCACACGGCAGCCGGCAGGTGTTTAAACTTTTATCCCGCTGATGAATTTTTAATGCCACACGCCTCCAAATTGTTGGCAAAGGAAAGGAAAAAGGGATTTGTGCACTAATATCTTTGCACATATTCAGTCGTTACGAATTCATTATGGGCAGCAAGTTCAAAGATGTTGACTCACTAAATAGTATTCTGATGCAGAAAAGGATTTACTGGAGGCGGTTTTGCAAATAGATCAGTGAATATGCATCAGGAAATGTGTGACTTTCGCATTCAAAAACAAGAGTTGTGTGTTTGTGTGCCTCTGTGAGGAAATGCGTCCATGGGAGCTACGCTTCCTCATTTCTGATTTAAGAAAACAAGGCTGTTTAAAAATTCTACATTCTAAACAAAGATCCAAGGAGGAAAACCGCCTCATTCTGCTGCAGAGTGTCGGGGAAAAGAAGAGAAAACGCTGACTTGTTGACTTTGATTTGATTTGATTTGATTTGATTTGATTTAAGGATTTAATATCAAGCATTGTAGTCAAAGCAATAAAGATTTTTCACATATTTTTCAATCTCATTACACAAATGTTGAAATGCATAGATTACAAAGACAAAAGATAAAACAAAACAAAAAAGTCACTTAAATCACATTTGCTTAATTAAATACAGTGATCAATAACTAAAGTTAAGTAGAGTTTGATTTATTGCTTGAAAAGGAGCGGGAAGAAGCAAACTTATATAATCCCATCCCTACTGAGTTAATACATTTGATAGTTTTACAGTTTTTGTAATCCGGTTCTGATCTGATAGATTCTCTTCAAGTTACTAAATCCAGTGTCTAGTAATAATTTATCTTCAGAAAACATTCATTCATGATTTCAGTAAACAGTAACGGTAACCATTATGTAATAATCATTGATTATTAGAACACATGATCACATTAAACCAGTAATTATTGCTACACATTGCAGATCAAGTAAACAAAATCAATAGTTACTGATTGTAATTAAAACCTTTCAGTAATAATTAATGCACATTACAATGTAACACTCATTGATTGTAATTAAAAGAGCTTTGATTATTTCACCACAAACAAGTTCACACATATATTTGGAATTATTCAAACACCTGTTGATCCTTAACTCCTCTTGTCTTCATATCCTGAAATCAAAGTCTCTTTCTACATTTTCTTGAATATTTGGATGTTTGATCATTGTTTGAGCTCATTACTGAACCCGTTCCAGAGTTTAAACAAATGTTTGGGTAGATTTACAGATGAAAATTCTTGGAGCTTTTTCAGTTAAACAGAAGGAAAAGAACAATGTGTGTTGATATAAAGTATATGAACATCTCTGGAGTCAGTAGTGACAGCGTTGGATAGCAGCGTTGAAAACCAAATCTTCTCTAAGGCGTTAGTCACATGACCTGCACGGGGGCTGACCCATGGGGATTCCACAGGTTTCCATACAGGTGTGACAATGGCGTGGAAATGGAACGTACCGTTGCAGTGTGTGTGGTGAGTGTATCATAAGTACTCAACTCTGCCTAGCAGACGTTTTCTATTAAAACATTTCTACACTTTTTGGTCAAAAAGTCCAAACTAAACATTTTATTGACATTGTTTTGTAAAACAAAGCAGGTCCTAAGGTCCATTTGATTGTTTTTAACGGTGTGATTTGTTTGGTTTGGGGAGATGAGTAAAAATCAGAGTGGATGGGAGAATGTTGTGTTTGTTTTCTGTTTGACCTGGTTTCCAAGCACTCATTCGTTAGGCTGAACAGCCAATTACAGCCATCCTCCACAACCGATCGACTGAGAATATTGACGAGGTCTGACCGTCAGGGTATTGCTTTCCACCACGGGGGAGGCGAGGCAGCGAGATGTTCACACATCGGACGTTCCAGCGGAAAACCTGTCCGTCCGGGTTTGTCGACAACAGCTGGAAGCTGCAGACTTTCTCACCACTTGTGCATTTTTTTCTGTTTTTGGGTCAGAAGTCATTTGGTGTGTAAAATGTGGTGATAGTGGACACACCCTTGACGCACTACTGCTGAAGAGTTGAGGTGCAACTTTAAGGCTGGTCCTCAAGATCTACTGCCGTTTTCAGATCCCCCAGCAATTCTGTCTGCGAATCACCTGGATCAGGTGCATTCAGTCAGTCAGAACCCGGGTCAGGTGATCAGCAGGAAGCAGTGCGTGTTCGATCATGAAGAGCAGGGTGGGTAGCTCTGTCCCACATCATCCGTCACCCCCATGGGAGGGGTTAGCAAACATGCTTTAATCGTACTAAACCACAAATCTCCTGCACTAAATCAACAAACCAGATGGAGCCAAGTTAGTTCACCCTGTAACCACCATCCATGGCGTGGTGGCAACTTCAACGCCATAGAGGCAATTTCACACCGACCACAACATCCGCAAAGTCCTATTTCACCCTATATACCCTATATATATATATAAAGTATGTATTTATATTCCTTTTAGTGTTTTTATTGTGAAAAATTTGCTTTTTTGGTCATAAATAAAATGGAAACATAAAAGGACGATGGCCATTTTTTATATTATAACTTTTGACAAAGGTTTGCGTTAATTTCTTTTAAAATTACTCCAATAGGATCATCTCAATGCATCGCATGAAGTGGTAGGCATTGTAATACCAGTAAAAATAGAAAAGACTTAAGTTATTATACCGTTTATGGTTAATGCCAGTCAGAAGTGTGTAACTCTACCAAAAATTAAATCAGACCTAAATAAATGACCCTTACCGTATTTATTGAAGCATAAGGCGCACTTATGCTAGAATTAGTAAAAAATAAAAAAGTGTCCAATTACAACACACAGCCGTAATTACAGCCTGTTTTTATCTTAAAGTGTTATTTTGCTAGTTTATATTTCATAGAAGACCTTAAAGTTTGACAGATGACAAGCCCTCAATGCCAGACCCCCCCTCCAGTAAAAATCAGCCCTATTTGTTCTGCTTGTTTGTCCATTTTTAGAAGAAAGTGACACTACAACATCTGGAAAATGGTCCAAACTTCAGTGGTTTAGGAGTTAAAAACTAGGGGTGTGCCAAAATATCGATATGGTGATATATCGCGATATTTAGTCCCGCGATCGATTATCGATACGTCTTCATCAAGTATCGACCTTTTATTTACGTTTTAAAACCCTGTAAAACGCTATATTAACCATCCTTTGGTACGGCAATTCCTTGGAGGGTCGATAGGGGGCGCTCGTTGCGAGATTGGTTGTTGCTGGCGGACGAAGAAGAACACACATTCAAACAAAGATGGCGGAGCGGGAAAACAATGAGAAGCGCCGGCAGCAAGTTAAAAGACGCGCCGGCAGCATTGAAGCTGCATCACCTGGAGTTGTGTGAGAAAGCTGTGGCTGCTGCTGCCTGAAGCCGACACAGCCCGACGCGGATATTTTTTTCCAGACGAAGCTAGCGCCGTCTTCTGAGAGACAGAGCAGCGGCAATAACAAACGGAAAACGGCCCCTGCAGCGCGGTGGAGAACGAGGGATTTGGGTTTTTATTGAATGCAGTAGAGCCACGCTTTGACATTCCCTCTCGGAAATACTGAAAAAAGGATCCCTGAACTGTACGTCCAGACCAGAGCTACGGCTGAGATGGAAACGGAAGAAAGAGAGGCATCCCTGCCCTTAGACCCCCCTTCTCCTCAAAGCAGAGGTAGACGAGCGGCGTCTTGATGCTAAATATGTTTATGTTCATGTTAACATAAACATAGATCACATCCCCAAAGGTTTTGTTCACAAAGACGTTAACTTTTAGATGCACTTCAAGTTTTTTATGTATTTTATCCCTGGTAATCTATTTTGAAAGCAGTTTATGTCTTAAAAACTTAAAGGAAAGTTCATAGCTACTTGATTTTTATTTTTCTGTGAGAATTATATTTTTGTCTACACCACATTTGCACTAAATGGTGTCATTTATTTTTTAACAAAGACACTATTATTTGTTCACAGAATTAATATCTGATTTTCAGCTATTATTTTAAATTAAGCAATGGCTATGGCTTTGTTTTTCAAAAGTTAATACCAATGTGTCTGGCAGCTACTTGACTTATTCATTTTTTATCCTGTTTACAGCAATTTTGTACTAAATAATGACACTGCTGTTGATGTTCACTATTGTTTAAACAGAATTTTACAGATATTTCCAAATGAAAATTGTCATTGTTTGTCAAAGACAGAGTATTACTGATTTCAGCAATGTTACACAAAAGTCTGTTATTCATTACACCAAATAGGACACAAGTTGTTTATTATCATGGTGTTTAAAAAATAAATGGGGAAATATTTTCCAAAAAGCTGTTTTTAAAGTTCTTCTTTCTTAAAGTTTGATATATCGTGAGTTGTTAGAGACGAGATATATCGATTATCGCATTATCGCCATATCGTGATAGTATCGTTATCGTGAGCAATGTATCGCAAATCGTATCGTATCGTGAGGTACCCAGTGATTCCCAGCCCTATTAAAAACAGACTCCTTCTCTGTTCCCTCGGTGGAGGAGGTTTGGATCAAACTCCCCCTCCGGAATGAGAAAACTGCTCAGGTCTTAGACGCACATCTGCCGTAATCCCCTTGATAAGCTGAAAGACAGCGACAGCCGAAGGAGCAAAGGATGAGTATTACAGGAGAGCTTTTTAAGATTCAGCGCTTTACTAGACTGAGGATCTCTGTCTGCTCTGGCTGGGCTTGTGTGCCGTGAATGATAATGGCTGCTAGCAAAACTCGGTTAGAGTCCGCAGGTAGACGTGAATTTTGTTGGCTATGATGTGAAATGCATGTTTTCAGAAATCGTCGCATCATCCTGCATCCAGTCATTTGATGCAAGAGCCCAAACTGTCAGCAGCTTGCTGCAGAGGAGGATTCATATGTATTCATACTCATCACACAGGATTTTTACATAAATGACTTTTTATTAAACATGCATTTCTTGTGACTCACACCTTAAACTCAAATGCCCTTGGGGGGGGTGGAGACAGGCTGTCTGCCCATTTTTTACTCACAAACCTGAACGGGATGTGAACCTGCACGAATTATCAAAAGGTTGAGGAGCGCTCAGTCAAGCCGTAGAACCAAACAGTTTCTTCACCGTCTTTTTTCTGTCATGCTGCTGACGAGGGGTCTTAGTAAACACGTACACAACACCTTGGGGCAGGTGAGGGGCAAGAAAGGATTTTTTCACTTTTTTTTATACCCCAACTCGAGCTTCCCGTGACACGTGCGCGCTTCCTGCTGCAGCCTGACTGTTAGAAATGAAGACATTGGCCAATCAGAGGGTAGTTTATGTGGACATCCTTCGGCCGCTTGCACATTCTGTGCAGTTAGCGAGGAGCCAGTACTCGCGCCTTAGTAACGAGGACGCTGTAGGACACCACCACCTGTACGTCACAAGTGCATGTAACTTCCCTTATCCTTACAATTGCTTGACAACACACCACACGCACCACAACGGTACGTTCCATTTTCACGGCGTCCGTTGAGGTGGTCGTACGAGCCTCACACCTGCAGCCGCACCTCTACGGATCCACACCTGTTCAGGTATATATTACAAGCAAAAAAAAAAGGCTTTTTCTAAAGTGTGAGACATTTACTTTGGACTGCTGATGTCAGGGATGTCGACGCAGATGAATCCAGATCCGGGTTCTGGTTCTGCTTGACTTCTAGACTGGAGAAAATAGTTGTGCAGTTGTGGCTAAATTACATGAAAAAGGTAAAAAATATCAATTTTATCACCGATGGTGTTAAAGTCCTGGGACTACAGAACCGAAATAACTAACATTTCTATTCAATGTGAGAGCTTTCATAAGACTTTTTAAAATTGTTGTGCTTAAAAATGTCAATAAAATCCAAGTTTTTACTATTTTCTATATTACAAGAAATGAAGAAGCTGCTTAAAATATAAAAATATAAATATAAAAACTTAAGATTTGATCTTTTACCATCCAGTTTAACCCTGGAGAACTTCTATAGTTATAATATGACATTTTTTCTTTGTTCATTTTAGGTATAACAGCATCCAAAAAAATCTAAAAATGAGAAATAAATAAATAATGATATTAAAAAATAAATACCCAGCAGGGCAAATTTGAGCATGTGCTGGTTCTCCAGGGTTACACTTAAATGTCTTTTTTAAACAGTTTTTCTTGTAGTTTTCCCTCTTTTGTATCACTTCTTCTGACATTTAACAAATGTGGCTTTCTCTGATCTGTTTTTATACTTCACGCAATTTCTTTTTCACATTTTCTTTCTGTCAGATTATCAAAGATGATTGCTAATGTTGCACACCCATGTTTATTTAATGTTTCTATTTCCATATCATAAAAACGCCCTCATAAGAAGACTGGACCTCTAATTTGTTTTTAATAAGCAATAAAGTCATTGAGAGCTAATTGCTTTAACATCAGAGGGAGTGCAAGAGAGCCGACGGTTGCAAAGAAGTGACAGACATTTCCTGCGTGTGCACACGTGCGTGCGCATGTGTGTCAGAATGCTGGGCGCGTGGGTGGCTGCGCTGGCAGTTGAAAAAAGCGTGCACACGTGCTGCTCTGTGAGTACACATCAGCGTTGTTGGCTGCGTCGCACTAAGTGGGATCCATTTCAGTATTGACTGTAAAGCAGGGTTTCATGTAGCAAGTCTCATTTGCTGCCAGTCCATCCATGAAGCCGGGAGCAGACAGCAGACGTGGTGTGATGATAAACATGAATAATAAGCAGGGTTTTGTCTCGCTTGTTTGTTTGTTTTTGCATGGGCGGTGATGAGGGAGCCTCCGCAGTCACTGGGCCTCCTCTGAAGGTGAACAAGCCGCTCGCTTTTAAATCAAGATGTGTACGCCGTTGAACCGGCAGGAGACTCACTGCTGATGTGCTTTTAGGCAGCTCACCTGCAGGAGCCAAACTGTCACCCGTCCCAACCCTGCAAACGCCTTCACAATTTCCGGTTTATGAACAAATCTTTCACCGTTACTCAGTATCACAATAAAAAATACGGCTCAAATATCACATAAAAAAGGCAATTTCATTAGATTTATCTGACTAACGCTTCTGATTTTTAACAAGCACGTCATCTCTCATGTCTGCCAGTTAATAAGTCAACAATCTCCGCCAAGTGCGAGCAGTTAAAGGCGCTTTCCGCTGCAACTGTAATGTAAGTCAACAGTTTATCCCTTTATCTGCTGCAGTTAGTCCAATCTCCAGGCAACAGCGCTGAAGATTGCTCTGTTTTTATGATCTCCAAACCACTTTATGGAAGCCATTAGAACTTTAGTGGAAATATTTCATTTAAGGGGTTTTGTTTCTATGTCGAGGAAGGCAGAACATTCCCAAACCGCAGCAGAGAAATGCTGTTCCTGTTCGAGTCGCATTTTCTGTGCTTTCAGGTAAACATGGGAACACGCCCCCCCTGTAGTTTCATTTCCTTTTTTCTTCTGCGGAGGCCGTTCCTTTGCTGCCTTTTTATTTTATTTTATGTGGTTCAGCAAATTGCCACTAGAGCTCACTCTTAAGCAAAATAAAGGAGACCCTGCTGCACCGTGCTACTTTTCCATATCTGCTTACACACATTCATGATTTCAGATCTGCTTTTCTATATTTGGACGCCTGTAATCATATTCCAGCTCCTTTTTATAGATGCGGCTTTTGTTAGCCCGTGGTAGTGCTGCAGCGCTGCTCGTCCACTGGAATCCAATCCATCTGTTTATCCTGAACGGTTTGTTGTTCATCCTTCAAAAACGAAATTCAAACACTGGAGTGGGATTTTTGGAGGAAAATTGTGTTTTTGGTGTTTTTGACACGATCTTGTAGCAATTTTTCTGATGCTGGAGCACATTTATAAAGAAAATTAAGCTCCAAATTGCATTTCTTTATTCAAATAGAAAAGAAGCAGACAAAAAAAAATGCTGTTCGAAAAATATGGTATTTGCTATGTAGAAAGTACACTGGGCGGGGCCACAAGCTCCCTGCTCCGCCCCTTTCTGATCATCCACACGTAGACAAATAGATCCTTGAACGTCTTTGTTTTTTCGTCTGAACTGACATCGGGATCTAAACTGTAGCTACGATGTCGTTCGCCATTTTTGTTGCTGCTAATGTTAGGTTGGGGGAGTGAGGAGCTGTAAGCTAGCGGGGGAGCGTGTAAACAAGGGGATCATGGGAAATAATTACAGACCTCCATGATGACAACTCAGAGGTGAAATTCTAATGAACTCCTGCCGCTCTGCAGAAACTATGCCCCAGAAAACGACGCAGGTTTTTGGTTTTGGGAACAGTTTTTCAATCGATGATCGGAGGGCGTCTTTAGCTTCTGTCCTTTTTAGCATCAAACGTTTCCGACGTGCACCTCGGAGATGTGGGAACGGATTCCTGAACGGTCGTGCCAACACTCAGCAGGCAGGCAGCAGTCACATGCTCGTCGCCTCGGTTTGTGCAGGCATCTGTGAAGGCTGCTGCAGGTCTTTGTGGTGTTGGACAGTTGCAGAAGGAAAAAACAAACCCGACTCGGCACTCCTGAGCCACGGCAAACCTCTCTGTCATGGAAGTAATGTGACAAGTGTTCAGCTTTGCTGTCTCAAAACCCGGCGAAACAATCCCTTGTTACAAGACAATGACAAGTTGGGGCAACAAAGGACAGGTAAATTGACAGGCCGGCGGATGGGGAATGAGTTGAAAGCGGTTTACAGAGTTAGAGAACACCCTTGGGAGGATGTGGGTGGTGGGTAGCTGGAGAGAAAAAGGGCGAGAGAAAGAGTTAGAGAGGAGTAATAATGAAGAATGAGAGCGAGTAGGAGTGAGCTGTCAGAGCAGGAGGAAAGTGATCAAGTGTGTGCGGCAGGCTGGGGGATGGAGGGACCGGGTTGGTGTGGAAAAAGGTGAGAAGTGACTGTTTTAATAACTGCAACTCACCACGGGTCAGCTGAGATGAGATCTCCCCAAACGCAGAGGGGCCTCAATAAAAGCCTTTCACATCACATCGACGAAGTCATCAGGAGGAGCTGCTGAGGCTGTGACACACACATGAAAGAACACGGAGATCAACTCACCGCAATATCTGCCGGCGTCACGGCCATCAAGAAGAGCAGAGAGGAGATCGATACTAAACCGGGCCAGAGTAACTTTATTAGGGCTTATTTGACCAGGTTAATGAATCCCTCTGCAGCGACAATATACATTAATATGGGGTTGCGTATGGATTTTCCCTTCCCTTAGTGTTTCTATAACTCCATTTGAGTGTTTTTTTCTCCTTCCTCTGGTTCACGCCGGCTGCCACGGCTGTCACTAAGCTGAAGCACTCCTGGGACGCCGCGCTCCTCGTTGTCTTACGCGCACGATGACGAATGACGGTAACCAGCAGCAGCGCACGGAAATCATATGGGAGTTTCATTAATACCACTGGAATCAACAAGTAAATAGGAGATACAACAGGGAGAAACTGCAGCTCAGCCCTCTTTTGGTCTGTCATTTTCTCTGTTCTCCCAGGTGAACTGACACCTGTAGTCAGACGTGAAGCCAGAGTCTGGTTTCGCTCCCTGCTTGTCCTTTGGGATGTGCGACTCTGGAGGAAGTCCGACAACGCCGTGCCTTATGGGGGCTGAGGTCAGGATGACAACTCACCCCCCATGTCATCGCTATTCCATCAGCTCACCTTCTAAGTATTGAATTTGAACCGAACCTCAAGCTACTTATGCAGGACATTGGATAAGAACTGTTTAAAGAAAACTTTAAAGATGCTTCGACAACGTGGTCTTAGTCGTGTTCTCGGGGCTACAGACATTTTTTTTCTGTAAAACAAAACGTCTCAATAAAGGAAATAAATGTATATCAAAGGAGAATGAATGAAGATGAAAATGAGGAAAACAGCTCCATGAGTTCCTGAGACTCCAAAACACATTTACTGATGAGACACTTTCCAAAGCTTTCTCTGTGTTCAGGTGGAGTTATGTCCATCCATCCATCCATCCATCCATCCATCCATCCATCCATCCATCCATCCATCCATCCATCCATCCATCCATCCATCCATCCATCCATCCATCCATCCATCCATCCATCCATCCATCTATCCATCCATCCATCCATCCATCCATCCATCCATCCATCCACCCAGCCATCATCCAGCCACCACCTTAACCGGAGTCTGCATGGAGTTCAGTTTTACTCCTGAAACCAAATATGAGAGAAAGTGCCAATGACTTCCTCATCACCACCAGTGGTCTTCTCCGTTTCGTTTCCAGCAGGACTGTGCAAATACGGCCTGAATATAAATTACACACTGGCACTGTTCCTGTATTCACTTATGGCCTTTGTTCAAACCTAAATAGTCATTTCTTTAAATAAAGCTTTAATGAATTCAGTATTTTATGTTTTTCTCTTTATTAAGCCTTGAAAATAATTGGCAGTTAAGAAAATGAACGGAATTATAAATATACTTTAAATATAGTAACCTTTTCATTGTCTGTGTGTAAAAACAACAGAGAAAAAAACGCAGAAATGTGTTTAAAATTCCATCTTTAGTCTGATTTTAGGTCTGAAAAATGTAAAAAGTCAAAAGCAGGTGACAGATGCTGAAAAGATTTTTCTCTGAATAATGTAATTTATTCATCTAAAAAGACACAAAATTATCAATAAATGATTCTGTTTGGCTCCTAAAAGATGTTTAGTAACAAAAAATGCAAAATGAATGATATTGAGAAAAATCAACAGAATAGAATTATTTTAAGAATAAGGCAACTCCAGTAATCTATACATATTTAAAGTTTAAAACTATTTAAAACAAATAAATGCATTAACATGTAGGCTCAATGCAAACTCCAACTACAGCAGTGCTATGAATCAAAAAACCCACAATCATTTGCACAGTGTAAAGATATGTGAATTGTCATTAATTTGTTCCAGAAAGTTCACGTTTAATGAGTAAATATTGGAGAATGCAGCACAATGATGCTGAAATACATTGTCTTATTTCGCCCTGTGACCCGATTTAAGCTAAACAAAGGTAGAATCCAGACTATTGTGCCACCAGACATGATGGGACAAAAGAAAAAAGATCAAAAATGCTGGATATCTGTCCCACAATCCTCTGCTGGCGTGCAACAACCACTTCTTTTTCTGCCACACATCCATTGTGAGACTTTCACACGTACTGTAACACTTCATGTGTTGTTCTCACCCATGAGGGAAAAAGAGACCGGCTTTGACTATAAAGGTGGCCTTTCACAGACTGCATTTAAGCTTCTGTAGCAGTATTAAAAGAACGCCCAAAGAAAGTCACAAATGAATGAAATGCATTCCGGAAATGAGCCAAATTGTGCCAAAAACAAAAACGCCACTTGGAAATAAAAGGTTTTTCCATGTTGTAAGTCAGAAAAGCTTTAGCTAAATCCTGTTGATTTAAGTCATTTCTTTACTTGTTTTGGTCACGTTTGTTTATGAAGCGTCTCAATTGATTTCGATGATTTAAAATAAAGGACTCAGTCTCCGCCCCCTTCACTGACATTTACATGACTGGACAATTAAGACTGGAGATTTTGTGAACTCATTCAACAGTTTGGACACCCATTGAAGACTGTGGGGGGAAACTGTTTCCACTGTCCTGAAATACACTCACACCCAGCGCGACACGCATGGCGAGTTCGTGCCTGCCGCCTTTGTTTGGACACCCCAGCCCTAACCCAAACCCCCCCTGCTCAACACGTGTTCAGAAACGGGACGCTCCCTCCTCGTGTGGGATGAGTTCTTGTCCAGCTTCGTCTGTACGTCTCATGAATGTATAACTGATGATTGTATAGTTATTTGTGTATTATTCTTATTTGATTGCTTGAAATGGACTATTTCAAATCAAATCAAATCAAATTCCTGAAACTGATGGAGATGTCTCCGTCAAAGCAGTAGCCCCTTTCTGCCTTTCTGAGTGGCTGATTCTTTTTGAAAAGCTTTTCTGGACCTTTTTATTCAGACAAGCTCACTTTTCATTATTCTGTCCTACTTGTTTTGTTTTATTTCTTAGTTTAGTTCCTTGTACGTCGTAAAGCACTTTGTGAATTTAACTGGAAAAGTGCTTCACAAGTCTTCTTTTCTGCATTCAGACCGGTCCATCATGGCTGAACCTTGACCTCTGCTCTTCACATGCCAATCCGAGGCAGACACTACATTTGATGCCAAAATTCCTCAAAATTTTAAGAAAATTTCAACAACTGCTGAGAACTTTGGTCTGTGGCGTCAAAAAGCCCGACATCCGGCTGAGGCTGCTTTGACCCCCCATGAGGGATGAGATGGTCGGAGGATGGCGAGCTTCACCAATGTTCTGCTTTTGGATCCTTCATCTCCTCAAGTCTGACTGAGCATGTTTGCCTGGAAATGTGTGCAGACATGCAGATGATTGAAGACTGGAAGAACCTGATGATTTATTTTTCAGCGTTCAATGCCAAAGGTGTGATGTTGTTGAAATTGAAGTCATGGTTTCCTCCTCCTTTCATGGAAGCAAACAAAGAGCGACGTGGCTGAGAGCCTCCGCCTTTGTCTTCTCCAGAGGCTTTTATTCACGCCTGGCTGTGATTTTTTTACTTTAATGTCATCACTGTTTCAGAAACGCCTGAATGCCACACAGCAGAAGAATGGCGTGTCCTTGGCGTTGCCTGACAACCAAAGCTGTTTTGTCCTGACTGAACCGCAACTGTTTTCACTGGCGAGGCTCCGTCAGTCGACGGGGAACCGAACGTCAGTCTGATGAGACAGGAAGAATGTTTTATTGGAGAACCTTCCCAACGTTTATGGAAAAACGACATCATTTACCAGGTTCTAATTTAAAAAAATGAATTGATTTAATATTGAAATCATCATGTTTTAAAGCACCTTTGCATAAACGCCACCTAAGCTGTTTTCTGTCCAACGAACAATTCAAACTGCATCAGCAGTCTGAATATGAGCTGCAGCTTTTGTCCCAAAACTTCACTAATAAATGAATTATTTCAGGATTTTACCTAATTAAATAGTATTTTAGTCTATACTTTCCTTTTTTGTTGTGAACAGCGAAAAGTGAGTATTTCCCATTAATCCTCTTGAAAATTCTGTACGAGTCGTGATCTATGGTGTTATAATGACGCTAGTTCATCGTCACACTGAAACAAAGTCTTAGCATTAAAAAAAAACATTTAAATAATGACATTTTAAACCAGAAATCACATTCAATAAGATGTCTATAAAAGTCAAACTCATTTAGCATTTTTAGTCGATAACTTTCCCATTCTTTATGCCTAATTTTTTAACGTGATTGTATTTTTTTGGTAACAAATAGCAGGTTTACACGTGCCAAGGGGCGGAGCCTAAAGGGCATACACTGAAAAAAAGCATCTGTTGGGTTTTACTTCAAAAAACTTTGGGAGCTTTGCTCACAATAAAATCATGTAGTAAGTATTACAGGATTTTATCATGCAGCTCACCAAAATTGCATTTTAGCACTAACGAACTTGATAAATGCAGGAAAATGCACCTCCTTTCTCATTTTCTTCCTCTACTAATTTCAGCTTTCATCGTCATCCTCACTTACAATCTTCCTCCTGAAGAATCTTCCCTGCATTGTTCTTTTTTACAATGAATTGAGTTTCCCTGCACAACAAATCAAACGGTACCCAGTAAGTGGCGCAATGCTTAATATATTCATTTAGGGAAGTGAGAGAATTAGTGGATAACGTGAGGCGAGAAAGGGACGTAGATCACATTTTGCAGTGGTGATAAGACACTAAAAACCACAGAGACACTAAAATGATAAGATAAAGTGCTGCCTGGCTCTCAGTTTTAGAATAAGTTTACTGAGTTCAACTCAGGTATTTTATTTTCTGAAAATGGTGCTTTTGGTGTTTTTAACATGTTCTTGTAGCATTTTTTCTGATTATGGATGACATGGAAAGAAAATTCAGATTAAAACGGCATTTCTGCATTATCCTTTACTAGAAACCTTGTGAAATCAGGAGATGACTTTAAATGAGTAATCTATTCCAGCGTGAAGTTTTCATGATTTACTTAATTTCAGTCCAATGTAACAAAATGTTCCGGTTGAGCGTCTTTTTTTTTCTTTTTCCATCAAAAGTTTCATCCTGATCTTTGTCTGCAGCTTCAGAAACTCCCTGCAAGATGAGACTGTCAAACACTGAAGGACTTGTATTCATGTGAGGAGTGAAAACGAGGAAGAAAACATCTCAGCGATCTTCACAGGTTCTTACCGGCGTTACAGAAAGTGTTTTTTAGCAGTTAGCAGCTCTTCCAGAAAAGAAGCAGCAAAAAACTGAGCTCAGCTCCTCGCTAAGGAGCAGAAAATCCTTCCAACGCTGAGACAGGAGCAGCTGCCTTGACGGTAAGTTCAAGCAACACGCTGATGGCAGGATGTGTGATCCTTGTATGTGGGAGGGGGCCAGGTGAGACCGATGGCAAGGCGTTGGTAATCAGCCCCTGACTTTAATCGCTGCTGTGAGCTGAGACCCTTTCAGTTTGAGCCAGCATGACATTTGCTGCGTTCCCCTCCGGAAAACTCCATCGCCACAACGCTATGAGCTGCTTTAAAAAAATAATTTCTGGGGCGCTGGTGAGCGTAGCCATGTAAAGACGTGTTTTACAGAGTTCCTCAAAAGGACGACTTTTTGAATTACATTACATTCTCCAAAACGACCAAGTATTCTCCAGCTTAACAACTACATGCCAGTGAAAGGCCTTCACCTCATTTTTTGCATTTTCAGCGTTGCTTTGTAAAATCATGAGCAAAACTGGAACTGGAAGAGAACAGGCTGTGAAGGCTTCGGACCCCTCCGGACATGAGAGAGGTAATGAGGGCGATTGTTAACTCCGAAAAGACAATACTGGAGCGGATTGACTCGAGTACAAAGGATCTGAACGACAAACGACATGAAAAAAGATCAGGAGAAGCACGAGACCCGCCTGGACAGAACTGAGTTCTGGTTGGTTGGGAGGGACCAGTCAACTCTATTGTGGTTTCCTGTGACGTCATTTCCGGGTGAGCTATTCCGTGTGCTAGTGCTAGTCGTGTGTGACTGCTGTCCTCTTGTTTGGCATTAGCCTGACTACTATTGCTTACTCTAAGGGTTATCTGGGTTAATATTCACATCTAGTACCTTTTATTAGCGAGTTCACCACTGTTAAACCGCTTGCTGTTCACTTTCTCATTTTGCTAAATAGACCACTTCTCTTTACCTAAACACCGCTAGCCTTAGCTTAGAACCTAGCATGGCCACCGCTCTTTCTGCCTCTCCTCCTTTCTCCTGCCCCATGTGCCATATGTTTAGTGATGACCCTGCCTCCTTTAGTGAAGATAGCGGTAGGTGTGTTAAGTGTAGTCTTGTGTTAGACTTGGAGGCCAGGCTGGAGCAGTTAGAAGCGCGGCTCCGCACAGTGGAAGCTAAGCCGGCTAGCCAGGTCGTTACTCGTAGCGCGGGCCGCGCTACCAGGGCTAACCCAGTTAGCACCCCAGCGCCCTCCCAACAGCCGGGAGACAGTCAGGGGTTTGTACCGGTTGGGAGGAAACATAGTGCTAAACGCAAAGACTTAGAGCACCCGAGACTCCACGTTAGTAATAGGTTCTCCCCCCTCAGCGACACACCCGCTGAACACTCAACTCTGGTTATAGGCTCTTCTGAAGTTAGAAACGTGGAGCTCCCAGCGGCTACAGTCAGGTGTTATCCGGGGGCCAGAGTTGGTGACATCGAGGGGAACCTTAGGATGTTAGCTCAGAGTAAGTCCAGGTTCCGTCGAGTCGTGATTCACGCAGGCGGTAATGATGCCCGACGGAGACAATCAGAGGTGGTTAAGTTAAACGTAACTTCAGTGTGTAAACTGGCTAAGACGATGTCCGACACTGTAATTTTCTCTGGTCCCCTGCCGAACTTAGTCAATGATGAAATGTACAGCCGCTTTTCATCATTTAACCGCTGGCTTTCTAGATGGTGCCCAGAAAACGGCGTTGGTTTTGTGGATAACTGGAGTGCGTTTTGGGGGAAGCCCGGTCTCATGCGGAGAGACGGCGTCCATCCCACCCGGGACGGTGCCGCTCTTCTTTCTAGAAACATTTCTGCTAGCCTTAGTCTGTTAACCTGACAATCCAGAGACGAGACCCGGGCGCAGAGCAGCAGTGTAAAACGCTCCTCTGAGCCTCCCTTAGGGTTAGTGCCGGTGCAAAACCCATGCAGGGAAAGTCAAGCAGGTTCAAGCATTAGCTTATGTGCTGAAAGACAAATGAAAGGAGCGCGTCTTAGAAACCTTAAAGTGACAGACGGCAGTTCTCACAAGCAGAATTATGATGTAATTAAATGCGGTTTATTAAACATTCGATCCATTTCCTCCAAGTCCCTCTTAGTCAATGAGTTAATCATTGATAACAACCTTAGTCTTTTAGCCTTAACAGAAACCTGGCTCCAACAGGATGACTATGTTAGATTGAATGAAGCAACCCCCCCCCACTTATGCTAACTATCAGAAATCCAGGATTTCAGGGAAAGGAGGTGGTTTGGCAGTAATATCACAGTCTAGCTTACTTCTCAGCCCTAAAGTTAAAAATGCTTATAACTCCTTTGAAAGCATCATATTGTCTTTAAGTCACCCTAACAGGAAAACTGGAAAACCTGTTTTACTCATAATTATTTATCGCCCCCCCGGCCCATATTCAGAATTTTTAACTGAGTTTTCCGACTTCCTATCGACTATTGTCTTAGATTCTGATCAGATTATAATGATAGGGGATTTTAATATTCATGTTGATGACCCCAGTGACTGCCTAGGAAATGCTTTTGCAGCTTTATTAGATGATGTTGGTTTCACCCAAAGTGTGAATGAACCCACTCACTGTCATAAGCACACCCTGGATCTTGTTCTAACCCATGGGATAGAAATCAGCCAGCTGAGTGTCCTTCCTCTTAACCCCATCATCTCTGATCACTTTATGATTACCTTCCAGTTTACACTGGACCATCCTTCTGCCCCAGTGAATAAGAAACAGCTTAGAAGAACCTTAACTGACCGTTCTGTGTCTGAGTTTAAACACACAGTTCAGCCAGTACTTAGTGATATTCTGAGAAACTACTCTGAGTCCAGCTCCCATAGCATCAGTCCTAGTATAAATGACCACTTTGTTAATGATGCCTTACAAGCCCTCAGGAGTACACTCCATGTTGTTGCCCCCTTGAAACCTAAGTTCGTCAGACAAAACCGAGTAGCACCGTGGTTTAACGCTGAAACTCGTTCTCTTAAACAAGAAACCCGTAAGTTGGAAAGAGAATGGCGCCGCTCCGGTTCAGAGCAGTCTCTGGATATCTGGAAACATAGCCTATTAAATTATAAAAAAGCTCTGCGTAGAGCTAGAAGCCAGTACTATTCAACCTTAATATCAGAGAATGGAAACAATCCAAGATTTCTTTTTAGCACTATTGCTAAATTAACTCGCAGTCAGAGCTCAGTAGAACCACATGTTCCTGTTTCTCTCAGCTCTGATGATTTTCTTACATTTTTCGATAGTAAAATCTCAAATATTAGACATAAGTTAAATCAAGTTATTCCTACAATCAGCCCAGAACAGGCTGAAGTGGTAGAAATGGAGGCATCCATAGAAACTTCTGTAACATTAGACTGCTTCACTGCTGTGGATCAAGCGGAAATAACATCAATTATTACGTCCTCCAAATCCTCAACGTGTCTGTTAGACCCAATTCCCACTAGACTTTTTAAAGAAACTTTTCCCCTAATCAATGATCCCATATTAACAATGATAAATGCCTCTCTGGAAACGGGTTACGTGCCACAGTCTTTTAAATATGCAGTTGTTAAACCTCTTCTGAAAAAGCCCAGTTTGGATCCTAGCGTGTTGGCCAACTATAGACCGATATCAAATCTGCCCTTTATTTCTAAAATCCTAGAAAGAGTTGTAGTTAAGCAGCTTTACTGCCACCTACAGGACAACTGCCTCTTTGAAGACTTTCAGTCGGGGTTTAGACCCCACCACAGTACGGAAACTGCACTAGTTAGAGTCTCTAACTGGTCAAATAGACTTGTTATTGGCCTCAGAAAAGGGTCTACTTTCTATTCTTGTCCTGTTGGACCTCAGTGCAGCCTTTGACACTATCGACCACAGTATTTTACTCCATAGACTAGAGCAGGACATAGGGATCAGAGGATCTGCTCTCCAGTGGTTTAAATCCTATCTGTCCGATAGGTATCAGTTCGTTAATGTAAATGGACATTCCTCTCAGTGCACTCGAGTCAACTATGGAGTCCCACAGGGCTCAGTCTTGGGACCGATCCTGTTTACGCTTTATATGCTACCCCTAGGAAACATAATCAGGAAACACAGCATTAATTTTCATTGTTATGCCGACGATACGCAGTTGTATTTATCCATGAAGCCTGACCAGAATGACCAGATAGAGAAACTGAACGCTTGCATCAGTGACATCAAGACCTGGATGACAATTAATTACCTCCTCTTGAACCCAGAAAAAACTGAGGTCATTATACTTGGACCTAAAAACCTCAGAGATGCTCTGTCTGCTCAGATAGTCTCCCTGGATGGCATAAGTATAGCCCCCAATTCCACAGTTAGAAACCTTGGGGTTTTATTTGACCAGGATTTATCATTTAAGGCTCACATATCTCAGGCGTGTAGAACTGCCTTTTTCCATCTGCGGAATATTGCTAAGATCAGAAATATACTTTCTAAGAGTGATGCTGAAAAACTCATTCATGCATTTGTTACGTCGAGGCTGGATTACTGTAACTCCTTGTTAGCAGCGTGTCCTAGGAGTTCCTTAAGAAGTCTCCAGCTTGTTCAGAACGCAGCAGCTAGATTGTTAGCTGGAACTAGCAGAAGAGATCACATCACTCCTGTGTTAGTTTCACTTCACTGGATCCCAGTTGATTCCAGAATCAAGTTCAAGATCCTCCTGTTAACCTATAAGGCCTTACATTGGAATGGCCCCGTCCTATATAAAGGACCTCATAGTCCCTTACCATCCAATGAGAACACTTCGCTCGCAAAATGCAGGACTGCTTGTGGTTCCTAGAATTAGTAAAAGTACGGTTGGAGGTAGAGCGTTTAGCCACCAAGCCCCTGTCTTATGGAATAAACTCCCAGCTCATGTAAGAGAGGCCGACTCAGTTTCTACATTTAAAGTTAGACTGAAAACATTCCTCTTTGGACAGGCTTATTGTCAGACTAGTTAGTATTCAGAGATTATTTAACTTAATGTTAATGTGTTTAAATTAAACTTAACTATTTCTTTTAAAAGGCTGCTAGAAGTTGAAGCTGGGGTAACTATGGTGCACTGGGGTTCTGTCTTCTTTTCTTTTCTACTTCTGTCTTCTTTTCTTTTCTACTTCTACCCTTCCTCTCCTCCATTCCTGATCATAATTTATCATTTAGTTCTCCATGCCTCTGTCTGGTGCAGTGCGATTCATGTATTGTCCCTCTTTTCCTCTCCCCTCTTGGGGAGTGGGAGTGCTTCCAGACTCCAATTGGCTCATCCGTGCTCCAGTTCCTGACCGTCTACCTCGCCTTTGCTCCACTCCTACACCTGGCTGTGGTTCCTGTCTCTGGCTCATCTCTGGCTCGTCTCTGCTCTGTACCTGACCGAGTACCTCGTCTTTGCTCCTGCTCCTGGCTGTGGTTCCTGTCTCCAGCTCGACTCGCGCCTTTGACTGTCCCCACAACCACGACTGGATGAAGCTCGTCTGCTGGACTTTAAATATGTAGTTGTAGATTTAGATAAGTTAATTCTTCTCTAAGAGTTCTGGTACATCGCCTGTCCGTCCTGGGGGAGGATCCCTCCTTCATGTGGGCACCCCTGAGGTTTCTTCGTTTTTTCCGGAATCCGGTTTTTTTGGGAGTTTTTCCTTACCGCGAAGGGGGGTCTAAGGGCAGGGATGCCAGTATAGCTTAGTCAGTTTGTTAGTTCATTTTTGTATTTTCCTATTGAACTCTTTGTATTCATGATCCTTTTGAGTTCATGTTTTACTTCGAAGCCCATCGAGACGACTGTTGTTGTGATTTTGGGCTATACAAATAAAATTGAATTGAATTGAATTGAATTGAGTTCAGTTTGAAGACGTATTCAGACCAGACGGTGGGACTGGAGAATGGTTAGCAAGCTAAAGTCGGAGGTTGCTAAGCTAACTGACAAGGTGGATGATTTAGAGGGGCGACAGCGACGCTGCAATGCACGGATTGTCGGGGTGAAAGAAGGATTTGAAAACACTGGGAAACCGTCTGAAGTTATTGCCACAATGCTGAAAGAAACACTTCGTCTCAACTTCACACCGACACTAGACCGAGCTCATCGCAGCCTGGGAAAACCTGGAAACTCCCCCAGGGCCACAGTGGTGAAAATATCGTTGTGAATTAGAAGCAGACGAAGAAATGCAGTTGGAAAAAGATCGCATCCGAGACGTAAAGGTTACGGTGGGCGGGGCCACAAGCTCTGTGGCCTGAGCTCTTAGCAACTGGGAGGGGAAGGGGGGATGGGCTTGCCCTGTGCTAGCATTCCCGCCCACAACTCAGAGGCCAATTTCTGATGAACTACTGCCGCCCTGCAGAAACTATGTCCCAGAAAACAACACAGATTTTTAGATTTCATCATAAGTAAATGACCACTGGGAAGGCTTTGAAAACAGATCAAAAGATGATCGGGGCAGGATACAGCGTGATGGGGTTTATGTTTATTTTTAAATTGGCTCAGGATGGAATAAAACCACGGACCCCCTGATAAATACCAAAAATGCAACAAATCAATTTAGTTTTAAAAAGACGCATTTGTTCCTCATGTTTTTGTTTTCAAATCATTTCAGGTTTTTTTTTTTATTCAGAATCTCAAAATTTCTTTCGGAGCTAAAAAAAACTGTGCAGAATATCCGGATGCAAATTTAATCTTTTTTTTCATCTTCTTCACAGCAGCAGCCAATAAGTCAGTTAAATGAACAACTGGAGCCTTTCCTTTCAGCCGTAAACTTCTCACCAATGAGGTCGCTGTGTCCAGAGCCGGTGACATAACTAAAGAAGTGAACGTCACGATGACAGGCTTCTTGTGCTGCAGACGGCTCTATTTTTGTCAGTTTGACCTCCTCCTGAAAGAACCCTTCTATTTTCAGGCTTAGCCCACTCAGAGTCTTGGCAGCAAACCCAAGCAGAGGCTAAACGAGATATCACATCACACCCGTCTTTGTGTGACACCAACACGCTGCTGCATAATTCAGACGCCAACAGGAGCTCTTTGGCCCGCCTTTTTCCCACCGTGAGAGTGGGAGTCGCGGCGGTAAATGAACCTGCAGCTGTAGTTAAAGCTAAAGTGTTCGGAAACGCATCCTGCTGAAAGTGAGGCATTTTTTTCCTTTTATCAATGATCCTGATCGTTACGCCTGAACGATTTTCAACAGATTTGAA
This sequence comes from Oryzias sinensis, assembly GCA_037389245.1. Taxonomy (NCBI): domain Eukaryota; kingdom Metazoa; phylum Chordata; class Actinopteri; order Beloniformes; family Adrianichthyidae; genus Oryzias; species Oryzias sinensis. The sequence goes on from CM074494.1 coordinate 30,597,312, forward strand.
TCATTTCATCATCTCAGCATCAACTTTGTCTCAAAATATCACGCTTACAGCTGCTGTTTGGGTTTTTTTTCTTGGATTTTTATGATTTTTGCAGAAGTTGTCAAACACACAACACTCTTTGGGTGTGAAAACACACCTCTGTTTGCTGATGCTCCTGTAAATGTTGTAAACATCAGGACACTCTTTGAAGGTACCAGAGAAAAGTTGTGCTGGTAGTTTATAATAAACTATTTATTTTATTCTTTCTATTACTTCTCAGCAAACCAGTCCCAGGGGAATTGCTACAAGTTTTTTTTAGCGAAACCCGCCTGGAACCTGCACGGGTTGTTTACACAGCGCTCGACGGCCCCATGCGGCTCTGTTTTGTATGGATTTTTATTTCTCGGTGTGAGTTTGCTTCTGTTGTGCTCACAAATATTTCCCCAGTTTGACAGTGAATGCAGCAGGTGATGTTAGGAGGCCGTTTAGCGGCTGCACTAGTTTATTTTCAGGAAAAACTTTCAGCAGTGAGCATTCACATTTAGTATTCACTGTATTTTGAAATCCTAAACCATGCATTTTTTTATGTATTTTTTATTTATGTATACATAGAGGTTATCATCAAAACTAACAAACAGCATCTTTTTTATGTTATTAGAAATCAGCAGTGAGGCTTTGGTGCAGTTTGAATAACGGAAGGTCTACCTCACTCACAGGCATGCTGGGTTGTTACATACCTTTAACACCATCATATAGAGCTTCACTTTGAACCAATAGCTACATTTTCAGCCTTTCTTTTCTGCCAATCACAACCATGTTCCATCCATCCATCCATCCATCCATCCATCCATCCATCCATCCATCCATCCATCCATCCATCTTCCTCCGGTTATCCGGGACCGGGTCGCGGGGGCAGCAGTCTAAGAAGAGATGCCCAGACTTCCCTCGCCCCATCCACTTCCTCCAGCTCCTCTGGGGGGACCCCGAGGCGTTCCCAGGCCAGCCGACAGACGTAGTCTCCCCAGACTTGGGTCTTGGGTCTTCCCCGGGGCCTCCGCCCAGTAGGACATGCCCAGAACACCTCTCCAGGAAGGCGTCCAGGAGGCATACGGACTAGCCACCTCAGGTGGCTCCTTTCGATGTGGAGCAGCAGCGGTTCTACTCCGAGCTCTCCGCGGGTGACAGAGCTCCTCCCCCTGTCTCTAAGGGAGGGCTCAGCCGCCCTATGGAGGAGGCTCATTTCAGCCGCTATTCGGGACCTGATAACAGGCGATAACAGGCGTGAGAGCATCAGAGGATAGATGGGGTAGTCACGACCCAGACGAGAATCGGGGCAGGCGGCAAGCAGACAGAGTCAGGGTCAGGAGACAGAAGATCAGGTCCAGATATAACGCTCAGTAAGGAAGGCAGAGTGGCACAAACAATACGTCACACTGAGTGAAGCTCAGAGCAGTGCTCAAGTATGGTTGATGAATCCATGAGAGTCAGGTGTACGGCATCCAGGAAGTGTGCGCTGGGGTTGCTGGGAAATGTAGTGTGGTTAGAACTCTGGGGACGGCTCCCGCCGGGGACCAGAGGGGGAAACAGAGTTTGGACTTCTGACACTTTGGGTCGATACGCAACGCTTTTCTAAAGTAAAGTGTTGCATGTTGGCCCGAATCTGAATGCCAGATGGAATGACATTAATTGGATAATGCTTGAAGGGTTACAGTAGTTCCGAATTTCCTGCTGTCACAGGCAATTTGCTGTTGCCTGTGACAGCTTTGTCGCTAAAGGGTCAAGATTTTTACTTCATAAATGAGCATTCATGCAGATTGTTTGACTCGTTAAGCCTTCATTACTCGTAAACTGCTCATGGAGCTTGCATCTTTTTCATAAAGGCTAACACAGACTGATTTATTTTGAGAAATCATCTCCCAAGTTCCATAAATGTGGGTGTTACTGTCCAAATGTTGAGACAGATGCTGGCCCCGCCCCCTGTGATCTGATTATCAAATCTCAGTTTAGGATTTTCAGACATCATGAGTTCAGAATGCCCTCGACATGGATAATCCCAAATTCAAACAGAGTCATTCCACTGGAAAAACACACAATTTAACGCCATTTACACTGACTTACACACTCTTCTTAAGGTTTATATCCTATAGTACAGAAAATAATCACATTGGTAAAACATCAAAACCACAACGTGTCTGGATTAAATGAAAACATTCACACACAAAGGTTTCTAGAAATGTATCCGGCATGTTGTTGTATTGAATCGACAAACTGCCTTCTTTCCAAACACCAGCTGTCTCCTAAGGCTGTTATTAAATGTAGGCCAACTGCCCTGGACGCATGTTTTGTATTATTTAAGTGCAGCGGGAAGCAGTTTTCTTAGAAAAGAAGGAGGACAGGATAAACAGATGACCCTGATAAATTCAGGCATTTCCCTCATGAATAGCTGGAAATCAAAACGAAAGAAAAGGTGGAGGAGGGTGGTGCTTCCCTTCAGGTGCCTGCAGACAAACAGGTTCTGCTCATGCTCACTGCAAAGGATGACCGACGGTCGGCGTTCACAAACACTTCTGCGGAGGAATTTAAAAAATAAAAGTCACAGATGAATTTTTTCTGAAAAGAAAGATACTTTTAAACTGAAAATATACTATCTTGGTCTTTTATTGAATACAAATTATGCAAATTTATTTCTATAGTGGTAATTACTGTCAATAGTGCAAAGTGTGTTTTAAAGCCGATGGTGTGACAGTGAGGCTGTTACTATGACGATCATGCAGGAGAGCTTCTCACTCTGCTTCCCTTCTCCAGGGCTGCAAACACATCCTTTCAACTCAAAAACATTTTCATCACAACCACAACATTTTTTGTGAAAGTAAAAATGTTTTTCGTTGGCACAAACACAACTTTTGGTGTTGTTTTTTCTGTTTTGTTATTTATCAATGTAATAAGGTGGGCTACATCCCAAATCTTTGACTTTTGTGGATTTATTTCTAAGACATTGCTGGTTCATCATTAAAAACCTCGTCAGGACTTTGTATGTTCTTGCTGTAGTGTAGTGTTTGTGGCATTACATAACCTGAACAGAACCTTCCATTTTGCCGCTCACACAGAATGCAGCTTCACCTCATGCCAATTACTCTCAAGCTTGTTTTGCTTCAAACTTCCGTCTTTGGTCCCAGTTTAGTTCAGCCTCATGTTTTAATCATGCCGACTGCTTTTACTCCGTTTTTTTTTTGTTTTTTTCCCCTGAGTCTGTGGTAAAATATCAGAACGCAGCAAACCTCAAACAAAACAAAAAGGAACATTTTTGTTGTGAAGTATTACAGTATTATATAGAAATAAGTGATTATATAAAACCTAAAGCACTCTGGAGCCGTAGGCAGCCTCTTTTTATTCCTCCATTGTGGCTCACTGGTTATACTAACAATCTGGATAAATAATGGATTTTAGATCAGTTTAGTCATTTACTTAGGGATTTTTAAACTGAGGTGATCATACATGAGTAAAAATGAACCTTTTTTCTTTAATTAACCACGGCTGACATTACACTAAATCAGCTTTGCCCTTCCTCCAAATACGTCAGATAAACGATGGTTTGATCTATTCTCAGTGATTTATTATTAGAACAACTTTAAACTCGTATTCTACGTCTTTTTTCTGTTCAGAGGCAAAGTTCTTAAAGTATAATTGCACATCTACTGTATCAGGATCTGATTTGACACACGATGTGTTTTATTTTGAAAGGAACTTGTATGTTCCCCTATCAAAAGCAATACAACAGGAATTTAACAATGTTGTCATTAAATCATTATAAATATTTAAAAGCTGAATAAATGAAGGATTTCTTTTTCTAAATGTTTAGGAAGGACTTTGCGGCTCTGGCTGGTTTTCGGTCAGTCGGGACCTTTAGAGCTAAAAGTTGTAGACTCCTGGTTTGGGTGAATCCTCAATTCTGATTGGCTGCAGGGCGTCCATTGAAAAGCACCTAAAAAAGACGTTTCCGGTCAAATAGCCATGTTTCCTATTATTGGGCTGCCCTGAACTCTAGTTAATAACCAGAATAGCAGAAGCGTGGAACATAGGTGGACAGACGCCGTTCCACAGTTTATCACAACAGAAGACGGGAGAAAAGATCTCCGTCCTTCACATGTCTCTGGTGGACATGACAGAATCTTTGTCACATTCTTGATGGTTCTTTAATCAAGGTTCATTCATTTGAAATAGTCTGTTTTTCTGCTTTGTTTAACTTTTTGCTTGATACATTTTATTATTAGTTGATGAAAGAGATTTTCTTTTGGAAACACATGGAATGATCAGAGTTGACGGTGGTTCTTCAATCAAAGCGATCTAGGAAACAAACTTCAGGTTCATCATCTGGATACAAACATGCAGTGAGAGGCGACCGTTCCCTCTGACATTAGTTTTGTTTTTTCTTGTTGTTCTGTGCCTTTGTGTGTGTGCGCTTTGTTTCTGTATCAGAGTGGGGACCTTCGTGTTTTGTGTAAGTCTTTGTGTGTCTATTCGTCTTTGATATTTTCCAGGTGTGGTGCAGGAAAGCTGTGGCTTCCCATTGGACGACAGCTGATGGCGGCAGCCTTTAAAGCGCCGCGTGGACCTCCAGGCCTCGAGATGGGAGCTCTGCCGCCGCCGCCAGTCTTCAGTCCAGCTTGGCTCGCCTCTCCACTTGAATTTTGACCTGTGTTAGCAGACTATTGTGGCTTGTAGTGTTCTGTGTGTTGTTTTTGCGTAGCTGTAAGGGCGAACTGCTGTTTTCTCCTGTTTGTTGGTCTAGGGAGCATAGTTGTGTTGTTTTTCCCTTCTCTTTTAAGTCAGGTTAGATGTTTTCTGGGACTAGATGGGTGGGGCTTTGTTTCTTTTGGCTTTTGGGTCACCCCGATGACTTTTTTGCTTCACCCCTTTAAGGTATTTTTTTTTCTTTTTTATCATTTTATAGTAAAAAAAAGTTAGTTACTTTTGGATATAAGCACTTTTATGTTATGTCTCTCTACATCCCCCCACAGATGGAAAAAGAGCATAAAAAATGATGCTTTGGATCACTTTTCATGATGCACATAAAAAGATTTTCTCCCCTTAGTCTGCAGCAGAACAGGATCAGTGCAGGCTTTGCAGCCGTTACCATGACAACAAATAGGCTACTATGTTTGACTTCAAATGTAAAAATAAGTTTAAAGTACTAATATTTGATTTAATGTTTCATTTGTAAGTGACCGTGGTATTAAAAGGAAAATGCCCTTCAACGTGTCTATTATCAGAAATGAATCTTTTTCTGAGACGGGACACCACGTCAGGCATTATCCCTCACCTAATTCTATACTCTATAAAACTCCAATCAAATGTATTTTCTGTTTGTCTTTTCTGCAATAAAAAAAAAAATCCCAAAGCCCATAATTGCCAAACAAATATTGGAAAACTCTGATATAGTTCACAGAAAGAAAAAGATGACAGGATGAGAGAGAAACCTGGTAGGAAGAGAGAGATCATTGAAAAATAAATATGATCTTTAACCTCCTAAGCGCTGGCGTCCTCATATGTGGACATCACATCTTTGGTTTCATTACCACAGTTAATTCTGCTGAAAAGGAGCCCTGTGACTAAAGGTTCAGAGGGTTAGCTGAAATATTAGCTGGGGTAAGAGTTAAGTACAATATTTCATTTACAACACGTTTTACATGAATGAGAAAATCTTTGAAACAAATGATAATCCACAGTTTGATGACAAAGGGTCACCGAAAGTCAACAAAGTAAAACTACAGCTGATTTGCTCGTCTTTTTGGTCTAGAAGTCCAAAGTTTATTTAGCAGATTTTCCAGAAATTTGTTAGATAAAGTTTGAAAAAACATCAAGAAATGATCAAAGCTGATTTTGTCAAGGGCTCATGAGATGTGAAGTTTATCAAAGTGTTGCAAATATGTATGTTTGGATTTTTTTTCTCCACCTTTTTTTATGGACTGGCTAATAAATCTTTAGCATCTGCATAAAGAAGTTAGTGACTGACAGTTAATTGGCTTTTGAAAGGCAAATAAGATGGTTATAGATCTGCAAAAACCTTTAAAAAAAAAGCTTGAATGGTGGCTGTGAATCTGCAAAATGGATGTTAGAAATGGTCTGACAGATGGCACCAGAACGGTGAAAAGAGAATGTATGTGTGGCATATAGAAACTGCAAATGACAGAAGGAGAACATGGAAAATGTCTCCAAATTTAATTTGGTGCTAAATTGGCTGGAAACTGAAAAAACAGAGAAGAGGGAGAATTTGCTCACAGAAAATAAAAAAGAGAAAACAAGCAGTTTTTACACTGAACCTTTCCCAAAGGTCTCATTAGTAATACAGACCAGCAGCTGACTTTTTGTTCTTGTGGCTGAGAAGAGGCTGTTACACAATAATCCAGAAAGTCTCCACGTTCAAGATCAAACCGAATGTTCTGATGTGTTTAGTAGCAAACAAAAGTGCAAATATTTTGATTAACTGCATTTTTTTAACCATCAATCTTAAAGCGATCTGCTTTAAAATTACAAAAACCACCGAAGCATTTGGATAAAATCCGGTTTTGTTGTGATGAATGATTGATTTCACAGCCGTCAGATCAACCGGGTAATTTTCTCCCACATGAAACTAAAAGCAAGATTTTCAAATCACATTTCAACCGAATCCATTTTGTAACCGAATTAAGTCTGTGGCTTTTGATGCAATTTTCTTTCATTACTAAATCGCGCTCACGTCACAGAACTGATGTTCTTCTCCAGTTTCAGCCCACATCCCATAAACACGCACAGCTGAGTCGGATCACGTGGGTGTGAAGGCCACGGACCTTAAGCGGCCCCCGAAGCCCCATGACTTCTGTCTGCCCACTGATCTGTGGCAGTCAGACTGCAAACTCTGCTGTTTCTACTGTCAGTGTTGTGCACACATTGCACATTTATTTATTTGATCCATTCGGGTGTCGTGTTTTTTTACCTACATACAAAAAGAAAGGAAGCAGCAGAGAAACTCTCGGTTTCCAGTCCTGTTTACCTCTGAAGTGTCCACTCCAGAACAACCAGCAGCTCCGTGCCGCCACATCGCACACGAAGCCGCCGCCGTCCAGAATGCAAACATACAACACAAGCCACACGGACTTTATGCACAGGTCATTATTTCAGCTCTCAGAGAAAATGCGTCCGGGTTTTTCTCATGTCAGATCATTCTTACTGTCTTTTCAATTATATTGATGAACGTCGAGCTAAATGTTTGATTTCTGATGATCATAAAAGTGTTTTGGTGCCTCTGATCTCAGTGTAGTTTTTGGCCAAATATAGCCATACGGGGGCTGCAGTGACATGCAGTCCGGGGAGGCAAAATATAGCTTGAACATACATAAATCACACAAAATGAATAGACTTTTTTCAATAAAAAACAAATATTATTTTTCAGAGATGTTTATTTCTTTGTTAAAAACGTAGCTAATTGACAGATTTCCTGTTAAAATAGACGATACAGCAGCAGGTGAGGCACCGGCAGCCCATGCCTCCCCTGCGCCCAGCCTTCGCCGCACACGCTGACTGAGCTGCAGCGGAGGCATGCGCTTTAGTGTTTCAGTCTTTATATCCTCATAGAAAATGATTTAGACAAAAAGACTTAATCTGCTTATTTCTCGCCAACTGTCTGATTAAGTTGGTGCCACTCATTTAGTCTTTTGTATCTGGTAGAAATGTGCATCAGAAAGACACTGAGGCCCGCAGTACGCATGCCTGAAGACAGAGGGCGCTGGAAATCCCAGAGAGTGTGACAACGCTGCTAAAGAATAATAGAGTTAATCAAGTGCAGCCTTCCAGTTATAGTTTAATTTTGTTTAGCATCATTTTCTGAATGGAGGAATGGAGGAAACTCTGGAATTTGTGGAGACTTGTCTCTGGCAGAGATCTCCATGGAAACTGAGAGACTTTTAAAACTGAGAAAGGAAAGGAAAACTTCTACAAACAGGTTCTCCATGTGATTCTTCAGAAGGAGGGGCCAACTGACTCCATTTAGAAGTAAAAGTAAGTCATACCAACAATCTTGGTGATTTTTTTTTCTATGCTACAGATTGTAAACAGAAGAAAAATGTTGAACTGAAATTCAGAACAACACACTTTAACAGTGGTCAATCAAACGGTGAAGAAGCTACTCTGTAGGGTTCACATAATTGTGAATCTGACTGATGATGTCAGGGCCTCACCAGGCAGGAACCTCACCGCCCGTCACTGGGGTGCTGAGGGTTTTTTGGGGCGTCCGGGTCTTTGGAGGGGCGCAGAAAGGGGCGGTTGCATCTTGAGGGGAGCACAGGTGTGTCTCTCAGTTCCTTGAGGCTCGTACGGCCACCTCATGGGACGTCACGAAACGGAACGTACCAATATTGTGCGTGTGGTAAGTGTGTTGTGAAGTACTTAAAAGACTAGTAGAAGTTCCACGGACTTAGGATGTACGGGTGATGCTGTCGTACGGCGTCCCTACGCCACACTCTAGTCTAGGTGAGACAGCACTGGATACTTACTGAGCGCACGCAAATGCTGCACGTGAAAAATAAGTGCCTGTGGGACGTCCACACATATATTCTGTCTAATTTCCTAATTTCTAACAATCAGTCTGCGCAATAGGGAGCGTGAACAGCGCTAAAGGGCTCCTTGCAAAGCGCACAGGATTGAAAAATGGAAAACATCTGAACATTTTTGGTCATCGTGTTCACTGAGCGGTCTAACACTTTAATATTTTTGGCCCGTAGTTGTGACTGAGGCTTCAAGCAGCAACTCTGGGGATCACACAGTCAGCTTGATAGGATTAAATTCCAGTCCACATTCTACCTGCTTTGCTCATTTTCAGCAGCAACATGTGTTCAGCGTCTCCATCCCCACTCTCAGCATGGAAAGAGCTGCAGAGCAGAGAAGACAGTTTCACCAGATTCATGCGAGTAAACAGTTACTTTAGTCTCAGATAAGACAGAATATACAAAGACTCAACATAAATGAATAATTTATAATAATAAATTACTATATTTATCATTAGGTTGGGCTGATTTTCTGTGCGATCTATTTTCAGAAGCTACAAAAAGGCAAAAATTACCTGATCAATTCTTCTATTCTGTCTTTTTTGGTACCATTTGGCTGTGAAGTCAATTTCAACAAAGATCAATATTTATCAATTCCAAAGGTTAGGCAGAGAAAATGGAAGCTAGGAGGGGCTCTGAGGAATCTAGAAGGAGGTTCGCTGGGAAAGCCTCAAACAACAAAGTTATTTTTAATTCTCCACGTTACCCACAGCAGAAATCAGTTTGGTGATTATGAAAGCTTCCTACTCCAGAGACTTTACGCCCCCCCCCTCCGTTTTTTTCTTTCCCCTCATTTACATTATTATGCTGCACTTTAAATGCACAAAATAAATTTTTGTCTTGTTTATTCTTTTCACTGACACAAACTTTCACATAAACCTTCGGAATGTGGTTTACTTTTATCCAAATGGATTTCATTATGTAAATGTGTCTCCATTTCCATCTAGATGCTTATCCAACTCTCATCCAAAGTGAATGACCAAAAAAGGAAATGATGCAAACATGGTCAACAACAGCTTTTCCCTTTAGTTACCATAGCTACGCAGATGACACACAGATATACATTACACTGACACCATGGGCCGAGGCCCTGTACACGGTCTTGGTAAATGCATTTAGGACAACAATGACTTCAGCTGAACCAAAACCAAGCAGAGGTTATTGTTTTTGGGGCTACAGAGAAATGCTTGGAGGTCACTACAGAACTTCAATCTACTTATCTAAAAACATCCAATCAGGCCACAAACTCGGGTGTAGTCATGGAAACAGACCTAGATTTCTTACAAACACATGCAGGCCGGCATAAAATCAACCAACTAGGATGATTTCGAGGATTCCAAATCTATACTGCTGCCCTGGTTGTCACGAGAACCAAAACAGCAGAACCACATCAGTCCAGTTCTAAGGTTTTTCCGGTGGCTGCCTGTCTGACAGGACCGGCTTCAAAGTTCTGTTGCTGGTTTATAAAGCTTTGAATGGTTTAGCAGCAAAAAAACGGATTGACCTCCTGACCCAGTATTAACCAACCAGACGTCTCTGGTCACCTGGATCCGGCCTTTTGTCCGTTCCTAGAGTCCAAACCAAACATGGAAAAGCTGTATTCAGCTTCTATGCTCCACAGATCTGGAACAGACTTCCAGAAGGCCGTAGATCAGCGGATCAGCTGAACCTGAATTCCCTAAATCCAGGATCAAGACAGATCTGATCTCAGCTGAATTTGATTCGTTTTTTTTTCTTCAAAACTTTACATCCACACTCTTACTTTAAGCTGACTTTAAATTAATTTCTTTAAAACTTCCTCTATATTTTCTTTTACTGATTATTCATTTAGTATTTTTTTTAACCACATCTTTTAATCTTTTATATAAAGCTCTCTGAATTATCTCTGAATTGTGCTACATCGCCGTGCCTGGGATCATTTTTTAATAACCCTATAAAGATGAGAAAACCTACAGATAACTGTAAATAAGAGCCGGCATTTTATACTTGGAGCTCCTGTTCAATATGTCTTGGAGATAACCTACAGAATATTCTCCCTCAGCGTTCTTCCTGTTCTGTTTTTCGCTGTACCCTCCTCAACTTCTGTTCACGCCACCTCCACCAGACATGTTTATTTATAACAATGGCTCTTATGCAAACAAGAGATTGGCGAGCTGTGCTCTGAGTAGCTGGAGAAGTGTTTTAGAGACATCCGGCAGTTCAAAGCCTGGAAAAGCATAGGTTGTGCAGCTCTTTAGATCCCACTTCACTCCTGGAGGGGAATGGGTAATAAAGCACTGCCCAGCGGAGGCTTGGGGGGGGCGGCGTCTGTGTGACTCACTCTGTTCTGGATATTTCCTTTAACAGGCGTTTGAGTCCATCCACACCAAAGTTTCTGACAGTTTCACAGAAGAGACTCATTCAGAGGCGGAAAATGGACGTTTGAAACCAACGTTCAAAGTTCTGACAAAGAAAGACGATGACCATATAAAAACAACCTCATTTCCCCATTTATGTAAGGTTATAGACAAACCACCTGAGTCATTAACAGTTTGAAACATCCAAACCTCTTCTTTTTTTTGCATAAATGCAAAATGCATCTTTTGAACACAGACAAAGCTGCAGATGGTACGATAATTTTGGGGTTTTTACGTTTTGACACAAACCCTGGTTTATAAAAAAGACTGAAAGCCGCGTCACAGGGCCACTACGTACAGTTACCACAAATTGTACAGATAAAAGTTGGTCATACGTGAATCTATGTGGAAAAAAGGAAAGAAGTTGTGGTCTTCATATAAAATTTTCACAGACGTATCACGAATGAATCCTATTAAAACCACGGAAGAAGTAGGAATAAACCACGCAAAAAACACGTAAATCTATGCAGGACGTGAAGCGTGCGTAATTATTGCGCTGTTTATATATTCATTCATCTATTTAGTAATTTGAACGTGATGTGCAGCGGTTACGCGATATAAACGTTAAAACTTCGGTGGTACGGGCATTAAAAGTCTGTTGGAACGGTTGTGCAAAAGCCACAAATTTGAGTGTGCATCTCGCCAAAATCACGCACAATTGCAAAATATTTACATAATAATATACGTGGAAAATGTGTACACTGCATAATTCCCAACCGGCCAAACATTTTGAGCAGCTCAGAACCAAAATCAAGTAAAGGCCTGTCGTCCGAAACCCTCGGCGGACATCTGCACACATCGACGAAGACGAACGGCAGAAACACTTACGAATGTCACGCATGAATCACTAAAGACCGAAACTTCATACATGGAAAATGGGCAAAGTGTCTTTCATGGCTGTGTGACCCGGTTTTAAGTACAGGAGGATTTTGAATAGTTAAGCTCATCAGCCGCCAACTAAAATCTGAAAAGAAAATCAGACCAGAGCTTTTTCATGTCTTTTAATGGGGTTACATTTGTTATAGTTGTTGTTTCATTTTCACAGTTTACATTTGTTTTTAATCACACTGATTTTAATTTCAACTGTTCAAAAAAGAGAGAGCTTCAATTTTATTTTAGCACGATTTCTCTCTGACTACTGAATAAAAAAAAATGTTATTGTTTTGGGAAATCAGCTGATGAGTTGTTGTCATGTGACACAAAACTGTGCTAAAAAATAAGAAAAACCAACAACAATTCTTAACATATTTGCCGTTTAAGCAAAGATCTAAAATCCAAACAGTCCATAAGCAACATTATAGTAAAGCACATCTGCTCTTTTAGCACAAATAGGTTATGTAAATATATCACTAACACTATTTATCTCACAGACAGCTCCCAAATAAGCTCAACTGAAAAGTGCAAATAAATCTCACATCCCCCGATTATAAATAGAAAAGAATATTTAGGATCTGACGTCAGGATTTTCAGAGGAGCGGTCCTCTGCGAGGAGGAAGAGGAGGCTTCAGCTCCATCAACCCAAACCATCAAACAGAAGTCTTTCCCTTCAAACCCACAGCTATGGGACGTTTTCTCATCTCCCAAAAATCTCATTTCATTTACAAAAATATGGAACATAAAGATGAACATTTTTCAGATTAGCTAGTAAAAAAAAGATGCTGCTTGGTTACAAGTTTTAATAATTGTTGCATCTTGTAATGAAAGTTAATTTGCTTTGACGGGTTTGAAGTTTTTATCTTTTTGAGTATTTTTGCTCGTGGTGCCCGTTATTTCATTGGCAAGAGAAAGACGTGAGAGAAAAAGAGAAAACTATTCAAACTAGAACTAATAACTGTGCTAATGTTTAAGGGTTTAGGCCCAACCAAAATTAGCGTGGTCACTCAAGTGCACCCATACAGGGGGTTAACCCGTATGGATGCTGCATGTTACACCCATTGGAGAGTTGTAGAGGGAAGCGGCTCCACCTTTAAGTCCCACGCCACTAAAATGCATGTATTTTGGTGTTTTTAACATCGCCTTGTGGCATTTTTTTTTTTTTGGATGATGGAGGACATTTATAAAGAAAATTCAGAGTAATATCGCATTTCTGAGTTTTTCTTTATTCAAACTATTGTGAATCAGGAGCAGATGAAAAAATGCCGTTTGAAAAAACTCGTATTTGTGAGGTAGAACATCCCCTGGGCTCCATGCTCTGCCCCTTTCTGATGCATCTACCTGCAGACAGACGTCTTTGTTTTCCTGGCCTGAGCTGGAATCTGGATCTGAACTGTACGCCTGGACAGCTACGATACTGCTCAGCCTTTTTGTCGCATCGCTAACGTCAGGTTGGGGGGTGAGAGGCTCTAAGCTAGTGGGAGAACGTCTAAACCAGGAGCTCTAAGTTATGGGTGAAGGAACAAGGGGGGCAGGGTTGCTCTGCACCAACCGTCACGCCCACAACTCTGCGGCGAAGAAACTCCTGCAGCTTTAAAAATGGATCACAAGATGATCGGAGCGGGACCTTGAGAGGATCGATGTGTTTAGCAGCTCCCTTGAGGCTCAGACCCCAATCCCAAGGAATGTCATGTGAAAATGGAACATACCGTTGTTGTGCATTGGGGCAAGTGTGTCGTAAAGTGTTTGAAGTGTTCCGTGAAGTAGTTATAAGGATAATGGAAGCTGCACGCACGTATGACGTACAGGTGATGCCGCCGTACGCCGTCTTTACGCCAAACTCTAGTCGTTAGTAAGGAGCGAATACTGGCTCCTCACTGACTGCACGCAAATGTGCACGAGAAACATAAGTGCACGTGGGACGCCCGTAGGAGGAAATGGATGCGAAAGCACCACGAGGTCCACAGACGATTTAGTTTTCCAACAGAGCCGAGTCATGTGATGGCTTCTTTTAAAATAAAACATGTTTGGTGTTTGCCAGGAGTCTGTTCTTTTTCTGGCATGTTTGCACATTTTGTATGATATTTTCCCCTCAGGGAAACCCCGCTGGACCGAGGAGCTTTGTCCTCTCCCGGAAAAACTGTAACTTCAGTTGCTCGGCGACACCAAACCTTGCGAGGCTGTTGGTTGACAGACAAAACCTATTTTTTGCTCCTTCCTCCACTCTCTTCTCTTTTTCTTTGCAAACAACTTTCGAGTTAGTCAAAGGAAACAACAACTCCTCCAGATCACTGTGTGGGGAAATGAGCTGCAGGTTCCGTCCAGGTAGGAGGAGCATGAAGTCTTTAGCTGGCATTGATCTAGTACATGTCTGGAACTAATAGGCATGGACATGTAAGTGTTCTAGTCATCGAACCCAAGGAGACCTCCCGTTTGGCTCAGCGGCAGCATCTCTGAGGCTTTCCTTCAGAGTTTACACGCAGCTCATTTAAACTTTTCATGTGGTTTATTAGCATTAATTCCAAAGTCAATAAGTTACTGTGCAGGTAGTTGCACATTACTCTCCATTACCTCACCTCACTGAGTGGCAGAAGGGAACGTGGCGCTCGTCAGACTAATATCATTCTTCCTACCTTGAGGGATCACAATTACAGTGCTGAAGTGTCGGCGGGAATGAGAGCGAAAATTCATCAAAGAGACAGGAAAATCAGCCTCGGAGAGAGAGGTCTCGCTAATGAATGCCCTTCTCTGCCTAAAGATTAGATTAATAGGCGCGCGTGAGGCTGCGTGTGATCCGTGAGGCTGCGTGTGATCCGTGTGGAGCGCAGAAGCGTGGGTGGGCGTCGGCCGTGGACGGACTTGCAGCTGTTGCAGCGGCGTTTTCTCTTTGATGCCGGATAGTAAATGAGTCACAGCAGATGATGCTGCCACAAGTCATCACAGCACGTCGCCAGCAAAGGGAAAGTCCAGCAGGGGTCACAGCGCTGACCTACATACCAAGCCTGCATGCGGAGGCCGGAAGGAAGACTGCCTCACAAAGATAAAACTGTCAGCGTTGGAAATTGCATTAAAGCTTGTTATTTATTCTGTGTTTTTTCTAAATCTTGTTAGAGTCTCAGTCCTGCAGCAAGATGGCAAAAAGTGTAATCTTCAGTTGCCAGGTTAAATAATGCTTGTTTATCTGCATTAACTTCCCTGTATTTGAAGAAATATATGCAAAACAAATATGGATCCAATAATTAATCTTCAAACACGATTAATATACAGTTCATTTTTAGGAATCTATACCAAAATACAGTGAGGCAAAGTTCTCCCACTCCAAAAGACGAGAGAGGCCTGTCATTTCCATCATAGGAAAACCTCAACTATGAGAGACAAAATGAGGGGAAAAATCCAGAAAATCACATTGTCTGACTTTTAAAGAACTTATTTGTAAAATAAGCAGCTGTCATGGCAGGAAAAACCCAAAGATCTGCAGGAGCAGAACTCAACCATGCTGGCTAACAGGGTGCAGGCAAATACCACTCTGACCAGACTAGAGAACAGCAGATGGAAGTGAACCGAGTCCCTTCGTCCACACGACTCAGAGCAGACAGGTTCAGGAGGCACAGAAAGATGGAACAGCCCAACACTCTCAGTGACAATAATTGGCTTTTCTTTGTATCGAAAAAGCACGTCGACATTAAAATAACAGCACAATAGCCGCGTTTACATGGGCAAAAGTAATCGGAATGAACGCCTGATCGGAAAGAAAATGCGTCATGTAAACGCGCTGTTCGGAATACTCTGCCCCGATCAGACTCATTCGGATCAGAATTTCTTTCCGATCGACATAGGTGGGTTATACCGATCGTTTATCCGATCGTGGAGCATGTAAACAGTCATTCCGATCGTGTGTCACTACTGCTCTGGGTTACGTCACACATAGACGGTGTGTGGCTCTGCGTAGCCCCGTGAAAAGCGCCGCTCTGCTCTCGCCCCTCTCTGACTCTCCCCTCTCTGTCACCCCTCACGAAGGATATACAGGGAAGGAGCGTTTCGTGCCCCCGACGCTCACTCAGTCCATTGGCACCCGAGTGAACAGAGGAGCTGGATTAATAATTTTGTGTCTGAGGGGGGAGGATGCTTTGTTACGTGTGCGTTTTGTTATGTGTGGGAGAATTCAGACTGCGAGCCGTCCCGCCGCTCTGAGTTAGCGGCTGCAGGACTCAGGAGGAATCGTGTTCGAACAGAGCTCGGGCCGCTAGCTCAGAGTGGCTTTGGGGCGGTCTGTGTGAACTTTTCAGAGCAGAAATAAATGTCGCGTGGTTTCACATGGATTTGTGTACCCAGTTGTGTCTCGACAAAATAAAGGCTGATGGTAATTCCATACATTTGTGTGCGCTAAGATGCAGATTGCTGCGTTTCTCGCACAATCCTGGATTTTGTGTCCATCAAGGCTAATGTTGTTAGCCCGTGTTAGCCTGTCCTAACCCTTCTTCCAGCTCTGTTTCATTCATAAAACAGCACTGATCACACGGATTAAATCTAACGATGAGCGAACAGGCGCTTCATACTATTCATGACATTAATAAAAGCACGTTTGGAAGATCGTCTCGTATTACGGAGCTGCAGCACATGCTGTCTCTCTGTGGCAGCACTTTGTTTACAACGGGACCTATTTCCGCATCCAGGTGATTTTTACACTACTGCGCATGCCCAGATGATTCATTCTGAACGAAAGCGTGAGCCATGGGAACGTTTGTTCTAATCGAAAAAGGTTTTCTGTGCCCATGTGCACAGGTGAACTTTAACCCGACCATTGATCCGATCAAGATATTCTGCCCATGTAACCGCGGCTAATGTCATCCCTGGAAGGAAGTCGCTGACTTGTGTTGCAACCCCAACACAAACCAAAATTTAATTCCCATAATTATACGTATAAGTGAGCGTGTATATATGTGTACCTTTTGATTAATGTTGGTTATTGTCTTTAACAGTAGAAATGTGAAGTTTTAAGAGCCAAAAGTAAACTTTAAACCATGAGATTACGGGATGGTTGGATGGAAGAAGTTCTCCTTCTTTAGTTTGATGCGTCTGAATGAAAAATGAAATAATCTGCAGGCGCTGATGAATCCACGTCATGTCATGCATGCGTTTAGCAGCTCATTCTTTACCTGCCGCTCATAAAAACTCAAAATCCAAAGACAACTTTTGGTTCCAACAAGAAAACCGATTAAAACTGGGATTTGGAGCAGTATTGTTGTCCACCAAACTGTCATTTCTCAATATAGTTTGTTAAAAATGTGCAAAAAAATGTGTTTTGTTTGAACAAACATTTATATTTATCCTGTAATAAAACAGGAAGAATTACAGCACAGGTGACTTCCAGCATTCTCCAGATCAGATGAGTCTTTATTTCTACAGAAGGGTTCAGGCCCGATAGATCCCAGCCTCCAAACCGATGTCACATCTCCTTCACTTCACGCTAAGCCAAAGTCAATAAAGTATTGAGTTCTTTGTTTGCTTCACAAGGAGGTTTTGGAAATTGATCCAAGTTAACATGTTTGCTGATGTATTTTTGCCGAAGCAAATGTCTTCACAATCACGATGCTTCAAAAAATTAATCGTTTTTGCACGAATCCAAAGTTAAAACACTTTAGCTGCAGCATCAGTGGATTAAAAACAAACTGTCAGGTTGTTTAGAGTCAAAAAACCCAAATCTCACAAAGTGTGTTAGCTTTGGTGTAAATTAGGACTAGCATAACTAACCAGAACCTTCTCAGTGAAATATAACAACTTTTTAAAGACAATAAATCATTTGTATCTTGTTTAGTCCTTTGGTCTTGAAAACAACTTATTGTTGGTCAAATCTCTCCTGAAATAAAGTTTTTATTTAAGTTTTCTTTGTGAATGCTGAGGTGTTGTTTCAGGGGAAAGGCTTGATTTGTGGAAACCAGGAATTTTTATTGACCCATAATTCATGTATCACCTTTTTTTAAGACAATTGTCTTTAAATTTGTATTTTTGGTCTCATTTTAGGATTATTTATGCTCCAAATCAATAAAAAAAGAGGTAGCCTGAAAATAGCAAAAGAACAATAATCTTAAGAAGAAAATCACTAGAAAGCAGTAAAATGTGCAGAAAGTCAATTTGACTTAACAACAAATCTTAGAAACAATGAGTTCCACATAAACATTCAAAAAGGGGAAAAAGCTAAAAAGAAAAGTTGACTGTCAGATAGAAATAGTTTATGCACATACTTTTCACATTATTGCTACACATTGCAGATCAAGTAAAGAAAATCAAAAGCTTATTTATTATTATTAAAAACATTTCAGTAATCATTATTGCACATTACACAATGTTAACTCTGTCATTATTTTACCACATTCAAGTTCACACATGTATTTGGAATCATTCAAACCCCTGTTGATCCTTAACTCCTCTTATCTTTATGTCGTGAAATCAGAGTTTCTTTATACATTTTCTTGAACGTTTGGATATTTTAACATTGTTTGAGCTCATTTCTTGACCCGTTCCAAAGTTTAGTGATCTTGAAGTTCCTACATCTCCTCAGTTTGTAGCCTCCTTCATTTGCTAAGGAATTGTCGCTTTAAACAGCAGATCTGCAACGCGTCTGAATGTTTCTTAACTGAGGAGTCATTCTGTGCTGAAAGTATCTGCAGAGTGGTTTTCTCTCAGAAACAGGGTGACTCACAGTCCCACATCCAAACTTTGTCTCAGAGCTCCACGACTCTCTTGACCCTTTTCTGCAAAATCTTCTCGCGTTTCAAAGATGCTGGATTTGACAAATTCACACCTCCTGTGTTTCTCCAACACACTTTAAGGGTTGAAACTGGCAGAGCTGGTCATTAGCCGAGCTCGTTCACACCAAAAAATGCCGTTATTTAAGAGCGCGGCTGTTCCGGCGTTAAAGAATACCCCCCGCCGCTGGAGCCGGATGACATCACGGGACGCTTCTGGCTCTGAAATGCGTGTAAAAACCAGAGGTCAATGAGAATCCTAATGCCTTGAGCTCACATAAGCAGCGCTGGTTCCTGTGACACCCCCACATTCTGCATCAACAGGAACACCATGCCCAGGTTTTCTGTCTTCCTGTTTCCCTCCACGCCTTTTTGCACCAGCAGATTGGTGTCAGAAAAAGGCAATAAACGACAGTTTCCCCATCAAGAAAACACTCGCGTGACGCAAAGAGAAAGTTCCCACAAAGAAAAGACAGCCGACGCCTCCGACTGAAGAAGACGGCGGTTCCGTCCTCTGCTCTTTTATGAGCTATTACATAATTCCTGCTCTGACAGGGGAGGGCATTAGACCCTCGGATTGATTTGGTTACTGCCCATTCAGTTTTACTAAATATGAGAAAGGCATAAACCCAATTTTAGCTGTCATAGGGTTGTTTTTATAGTATTATCACTAACAAATGCCCGGCATCGCGCTGGGGGAGAACGCCGGCCAAACCTGGAGGGAAATCTCATTAGGTTGGAGTGATTGACCATTCAAAATAATGCTGCCCTGGCCGCGGCGTGTCTTGAGGGGTTAGCAGGACACCAGATCCATATTATAGTCATGGAACGGCGTGAGGGAGAGGTGATATTGGAGGCATAAAGCAGGCGTTTCTGTTTAACAAAGACTGAGAAAAAAAAGTCATCAAAACAGAGCATCGTTTCCTCAATCAGATATTTAGCTCAGGTAGTGTCAGGTTTTCATTACTTTTTACACCTGCTCACGACGGAAACCTGCAGCACCTTGACATTCATTAGTGCAGAACGCTGTAGGAACTCATTAGTTAGCGGCTGACAACACAGGAGCAGCACTTGTGGAGGTCCATTTGAATCAATATTGCTTCTCTTACTACTAATTGAAGGCGTGTGATTCACTGTAACCACTGTCAAAGTATTGTGCTTTGATAATCGGGAGCCACCGGGACGCTTCTCGTCTCGCCGCATGATCACCCAAGGCTGGAAGCAGCTATTTGAATGCAGCCATCTTCTTTAATGATGTATTCATTCACGCCAAATCAGAAGTCACGTTTGTATTTGCTGGACACTGCAGACAATTTGCTCAACAGTTGTCATTATTTTGGAAACAAAGATTATTAAGAATCTGTGCTAGTTTTACATTTTATGAACATTTATTATCTCTCTACCGAAAAATGACCCCCCTCCCCATCCACGACAGCATTGTTTTTCATTTGAAGATTTCACATGAAAGTTTCAAAAAGCTTTTAACTCTGAAAGATGATTTTTAAAACCTAACAAAATATAAAATTAGTATATCTATAATTTATATTATTAATTGTTTATATTATAATCTATATTAAAATTTGAGTGAACCTTTGTCGGTATTTTAGACACATTTCACAGTTTCAACCTTGTTTTGTGCACTGAAAAAAAGGATTTTTTTGGCATTCTAAATATTATTTCAGTTATCAATGTAAAACCTACTAAATAATACCAATTCTGTGCTTTTACTTAAAAAACCTTGTTATCATGTGGTGCATTACTTGGTAAATCTTTGTAAGTATAAGTCCTCTGTTTTGTATGTACATTTAATCCTTCAATCCAAGTAATATTTATTACACCAGTTCGTTGGCTTAATTAGTTGATATTTCCAAGTAAATGTAAATGAGTGACGTCAGTGATTCTAACTCGCCTCTACTGGGAGCACACGTCAAAGCCCCGCCCCTCATTTGAGCGGTCTTTCGTCAGACGGACAGTCAGGTGCGCATGCTCCACATTTCAAATGTTGGCGACGTGGATCACAAAGGTAAGTTTTTTAGTGAAACTAGATTTGTACGTTCCTGTTGGCTCACCTACTTAAGTTAGTCCTTGTTTAAAGCAGCGGCGCTAGCAAATGGTGTGCTTTCTTGCCAGCTAGCTAGCTAGCTAAGTTTACGAGCTAGCTAACTTTGCTATATCACTGTATGTCCTTTTTGCCTGGAAATGCCCCATTATACTTGAAGGCGTGTTTTTACCAAAGCAAATTGTGGTAAAGTTCATGCTTAAGGAGTGAATTTCATGATACACGTTTTGACTTGAAGCAACTACTTCAACTGCAGGACACCCGCCCCCACAGGTAATATTACAAAATTATGTTCACATCATTTGTAATATATGTACATCAAAAACAAAGTAATATAAATCTACATCCTTGAGTTAGTGTGAGATAAAAAAAAGACAATAGAATAATCTTTTTTCTTTCTTTCAAGAACATGGCTCATTCTGACTCCCTGGCTGACACAAGGTAAGACCAAATGATAAGTTTAATTTGTCATAAAATGTCTTTGGTTGTATGGTTTAATTTTAAAATATGAATTTGTATCTTTCAGGTGCTACAATATGATGAATGGATGTGAAGATGATCAAAGATTATGAGGTATCTTCATGATGATCACCATAATCACATTTAAATGATTGTCTAGCCTTAATGTGTTAAATGTTAAAGAGAAAATAGGTGCATATTTTTTTACATTAACTTTTAACTGATTTCTTATATGCATTTTCTTCAGTCGTTGATGATTTATTACTGTTATTTTAGGAGCATAATAGTGTTTCAGTTGTAACCTTTTTTATTTTTTCTGAGGTGGTCCCTCATTTTTTTTTTAGCTCCAGTGTTTTTCCCCCATCTGGACTTTTCACACTGGGAATAGTTCTGGTCCACCAGTTGCTGCCCCATTGACAGCTCATGCCTGGGGGGGGCTGGAGGGCTCTGCACCATTGTGTGCCCAGGCCAGGGTGGTGGGTGTTGACCCCTCTTGGCGTGGATGGCCCCCCAAACATGTCTTTGTCTCATGGTCAGCCCCTGTGGACCGTGTTGTGTAACTTGACATAAAAAAGTGTCACATGAATACTGTTTAAATTACACTAAAATTGAGTATACCTTTCTTTTTATTTTAACATTTTTTTTCTCTTTTAGCTGTATGTTTTTCTTGGAATCGATTTTCTCAGGATGTCAGCAACGAAGCAGTGAAAGAGGACTGAAGTAATAGCTTCAAGATTGTCGTGGTCCATCCCAATGAGACAGGACAACCAAGACCCAGTGTGGGTCAGTCATTGTTGAGGGGACAGAAGTTCTGGAGGACTACAGAAGTGGGACACATGCTAGCCTTCTACTCATGGGTGTCGTCTACGGGTATGCTGTCAACTTAAGCTATCTGATGAAATTGAAATATGCGTTTGAATTATTTTTAAATTCTGCACTGCTTTACTTTTGAGGTTGATATTGTGTGTAGAGACTAAATAAATCCACACTGAAGAATATTGGAGGGTCATTTACTTAAATAAAGTAAATTTAACTCTGACTATTTTTAAGTAAATATTTCCAAGGCCAAACAATCATTTTTGTCAGTGCATGTTTCATCTTTTGTTGTTACGCATAGACAACAAGCAAGTTCATTAAAAAACTCACAACATACAGGCTATTTGTTTAGAACTAACACATAAATACTTATTGGGCTGTTTTACATTCAGTTTGAAGTATCGTAATTCTATTGAACAGTTAACCTTTTCAGATAATTTTCACCTTTTTTTAATGTGTGTCTGGAGCTCCTTTTTTTTAATTTGGTCAAATTCTTAAGTAACAATGCTGCACAGACTGTTAATTTTACTACTTTCAAGTGATTTTCTTCTTAAAATTAATGCTCTTTTCCGATGCACAGGAAAATCAGGATCAATTATGTCTTAATAAGTAAAGCTGTCTAATAAAAGAGTGATAAAATAATAACTACAATCTTCATCTGTTTTGTTTTGGGCCAAAAAGTGATACCAAGATTAAAATGATCAGCAATCAGTTTAATGTTCTTAATCCTTTTGCTCCAGTAAGCTGTGAAGATAACAAGGCCCAGTCTGACATTTCCGGAATAAAGCAGGAGATTCCTGGGTGAGATCCGCAGCTGCTTGTTAGTGTTGCCTGCCAGGAAGAAGTGAGCTGCAGAGGGTGAAACAGGCAGAATGAAGCTGCACTAATGAGCTTCATTATCAGTCCATGATTTTAAGAGGCTTTCTTAGGAGGTCCGCCGGGAAAATGAATTAGCAAAATTCAGATTAGAAACCTCACTGCTTCGCTTCTGTACTCTTTGATGCGTGTGAATATGGAGAAGCTAAAGAATGTAAAAAAAAAAAACAATAATAATAAAAAAGGGCAGAAATTTCACAGTGGTTGAGGTTAAACCATTCAGAGTTATTTCCATCATTAATGTCTCAAAACACAAACAAGATCAAAGCTAATCGGATGAGAAAATGCTCGTTTTGATCAAGTTTTTTTCTGCCTTTGTCCCCACAAAGTGTCTGTGCTTATGGATGAGTCATACTCCTGTTTCTGCTCTTCTCCCTCCTCTGCTGCCTTCGCCTATATGTGCCCCCCCCTTAAAGACTGTCCCCCCCCTCACCGTTCACACCACAGCAGTAGGTACTGAGCTCCGGATCGGTGCTGCATTATCTACATTACAGTCCTGTGATCTAATTGTTTTTTTAATGCGGAGACTTTCTGGAGATGAGTCACCACTTGGCCAGAATCTGCTCAGACATCACCCAAAATCTAAATAACAAGCAGCAAACTCAAACGAACGAGCACATGTGGGGCTGCTCGTTCCTCTAGAACTTTTATTATTTTCCTTTTATCGCCCTTCAGAGGCTCCATTCTCAGGGAAATTGGTGGCTTTGATTGAGCGCTGTTACATTCAATCAGAGCCCTATTAAAAACAAAATTCCAACATTTACTGCGGTTCAACAAACAAACACCAATCAGTTTATGTAACTCGGATAACCTGCCAGGAGGAAATTGCTGTGTGGGATGAAAAAAAGTCCATGATCACCACAGAAACCACACAGAAGTCAGCTTTAGTTTTATGATGATTTTAACTTAATTGAGGTGATTTTTCTTTTGTCGCTCGGCCAGATTCAGAGCCAAGTTTTCCCATGATGCATCTGGCTCTATCATTAAAAAAAACGAGAGATGTTAGGGATGCGAGGAAAGATTTATTTGTGTTACAGAAAAATGTGCACGAATATGTCTCTAAGCATTGGCGGTTTGGCTCTGGGCTGATGGCGTCCTTGGCGTTCTTGGGATGAACCCGGTTGGTAGACGCATGAACCCCAGAACCTAGACCCTGATGGTAGTTGGAGGACGGGGCCATGACAGAGGAGAAGGGGGTAAAATCAACCATTCTCAACAACCGTTAGACCATTCATGATTGTGATTGGCTGAGATAAAAGGTGTGCTATTTAGCTATTGGTTCAGAGCAAAGGCCTGATCCGTGATGGTGTGTAGCGTGTGTGTAGCGTGAAGTAACATCCCAGAAGGACTGTAAACATGCTGTTAGCACGTACTCAGTTTTCCAGACAAGCCACAAGGTTGAGTAAAACTCTAAAACTAAGATACAGTTTGACAAACATAGTTTTATGAACTATTCGTACATAACATTGTTAACGTACTGATAATTCAAAAACTACACAGTAAGAGTATACAAATCTACGAGAGGAGATACTTTTGTGTTAACAGATGAGTAGATGTATTTAAACGCGCATGTGCAGTGACGTTTGTATCAGAGGATGTTCGATTGGCCGTTCTGCATGTCAATCAAGTCATGAACTTCTTGGTGAGGATTTCGATTTGCTGACGGATTTTTAAAAGTATATTTTCATTTTTTTGGTTATTCATCTTTGCTGGCCTGTGATCTACCCTCATGTCTGTGAAGATGTACCGGTCCAATGCGATCGACGTAATGAGCCCCCCTGTTTTAGAGGTTTTACTTACAAGTAGGAGTGACAGAAAATTATTACATGCAAGAGTTCGGCCACTCTCTACAACTGCTTGTCTGTGGCCTTTAGTTCCCAGGAGATAAAGTCAGAGTTGGCTTTGTTTTGGAGCTGCTGCATGTAGGTGCAGACGAATGTCAGCACATGGGCAGGGGCAAGGGGACGGAGTCAATGTAAACAAATTTAGTCGTGAGACGAACTACCCTCACAATAGATGGACCAGTGTGGATCCAGAGTCTGTCCTTACGGATGGATACGGGCTGTCTGCAGGTGAAAAATGCTTAAACCTGTACGGGGCATGCAGGTGACCTGTACAAATATCAAGGTCATAGATCGCTCAGTGAACCCGCAGAGTTTTCCATTTTGACCTAAATGCAACAGGAGGGTCAGTGGATTTACTAATCTAATAGATTTACTTACTTAAATCTACTAGAATCTGTTTATTTCTCCATCAACGTCTATGGGATTTTGGCTTCTTGGAGCAGTTTCCTGTTAGGAACGCCAAGGGGGCGGGGTCACTTAGTCCATTTCTCATATACTTTCATTGTTTTTTAACACTAAGTCTTTGATTCAGCTGTCCTATGAATGAGAAGATTGTCCCTTAATTCCTGTTTCTGCATTTTGATTATGTTCTTTTTGACTATTGTGAAGCATTTTGTGATCTTATCTTAGAAATAAACATTTCCTTGACTGAGTTCCTGGAGGCTGTTTTTTCTTTCTTTCAATGTTGACAAAAGTTTTCAAGCTCCACCTAAGCTTTACTGCAGTGGACAACATCAGGATAAAGAGACATTGTATGGGGGAGCTTTAGCGCCTCCACAGCTCCTCCTGAGTCCAGTGACTCCAGATCCAGACCAAAACAACTGTTGGTCTCAGAAAGTCATGCTCGTAGAGAGCTGTGGCTCATCTCAGCCTGGTTTTGCTGTGGCAAAGGGCCAATTCTTGCTTTTTTGTTCTTTTGCCATCCTCGCACTGTTGCATTGCTACTGGAGGACACCCCCCCCCCGTGGCGGGAGAGTTGCAAACATGTGCCTCACAGACATTAAGCCCCCCCAACTCGCTGTTACATAAGTCTGTCTTCTTCCACCAGTAGATCCAGCATTTTCCTAGTCCTAATTCCTAATCCCTGTTGGCCCTTAAGGTGTTTTGATCATAGCTGTGACGTTTAGTGCTGTCAACTCCATCTTTTTTTTTTTTATTATCAGGACGTCAGACCAGGTACAAGAGGGAAAAACGCTCAAACTAAGGACAACAAAATAGGAAAGAAATTAAGATTTCAGAAATCCTGTCAACTCCAGGATTTCGTTTCCCAAAAAACGGACGTGGGATGTTTTTCAAACACTAAATAAACCTGATGTAGCAGAGGATAAAAAAAATAGAAGGTTCATTTTAAAAACCTAAAAACATTGGATAAACAAGAAAAACGGCATCTGTTCTCCTTTCAAAACAATCAACTGAGGTTCTCATCTCACAGAAAAGACACTTCTCCATCGCTTCATCCTGTATCATTTTACATAGTCTTTACAGTTATACTGTTTTTTTAGCATATTCTTTTATTTAGCTTAACTATTGATCATGTTTTGATCAGATGGCCGTCTTGTGGTGAAAAGACAATAAAGATCCTTGAATCCTTGAATTTTCCCCACAGATGCTTCTCTATGCAGCAGCAGAAGATCCTTTTTATCTGTTTGTGGGGATGAATCCTGATGATGCAGCTTCCATGATTATGGATACAAATATGAATATTTTGTTCATTATTTTCAGAGAAAACATTTTCAAATTTTTGGTCTACTGGCAGAAGTGATGCACGTCCGTTTGAGTGCAAACAAAGGTTTCTCTGCAGATTATTTTCTCTGCACCACTAGAAAATGATTTTTTTTGTATCTTTCATTCTTATTTATTGTTTGCCGGAGGAGGTTTTACTCTTTCCCCACTTCAGGTTTTCCCGGTTTGCTGAAAACAGAACAAAGTCAGTAAATCTTTCTCCATTAATACAACAGTGTCACTCCTGATCTGATATCCATGAAAAGGTTCTGTTTCTCAAAAGCTTTTAACCATTTTTTTTTTTCAAATTGACTGTCCGTCATTTTTTTGATCTTTTCATTTGCTTTCCTCATTATTCAACTTTGAAAAAATGTCTTTTATGCAGTTTGTGGGGAAGTGTTCAGAGCATTTTCAATAAAGAAATGGAAATCTGTTTAACAAAAAAATTGCAATAGAATTTAAATGAATAGCAATAACACCTACTCTAAGTATAAAGACCAATCTGTTGATAAAGTCAGAGTAACGTGTGTTTTCTCACACATATCGCTCATCTCATTTACTGACGCTATAAAGGTAAAACACTGAACCTAAAGCTGAACCACATATACATGCTGCAGGGTTTTGGGGTTTTCTGGTCTGTTGAAGCTTTTAGACACAAGCGGCTGGTTCAAGGGGCATCTTTGAGGAGAGCAGGGGTGTCTTGGAGTTCCCATTCCCACTCCATGGGAATGTGACGTAAAGTGAAAATCCATACGACACGCCTTCGACTCACCTACTACACCCTTACTTACCCTTCTGTGTTGTTAAAGTTAAAAGGTAAAGTACCATTAGATGTTACACACCTAGGTGTGTGAAATGTGTTCTCCACATTTGTCCCATCCCCTGGGAACCATTTGTTGGATTAACCCCCCCAATCCAACCCCTTAATGCTGAGTGTCAAGCAGGGAGGCATTGGGTCCCATTTTTAGTCTTTGGTATGGCTCGGCCTGGATGTGAACACCCGACCTTCCAGTCACAGGACGGACACTCTACCACAAGACCACTGAGCTGGTTCCTACAAGTGTTCATTACAACCTGTTATCCACAGCATGTCTACAAAAAACATGCACATGATCATTTTTGCTCCACTGGTTCACTGAGCGGTCTGAGACTTTCACATCCCATATCCACCTGTAAGGACAGTTAGGATCATTGTCCTTATCAGAAAACTGGACTGAGTGTGTTGTCACCCAATGGAGTCAATCCAGTCGCCAATTTTTTTGCAATACGGACGCTACAGTGTTGAAGCCAGACCGCATCAGTAAGCACCGATTAGTTGGAGTCGACCTGAGTCGCTGTTTCTAGTACAACCAGTTCTCTAACCAGGAGTGAGCTTGTTGGAAGGCCGCACCGCTTCCGCTTAAAACTGGAATACACAAAATCTGTCAAATCAAACTTTATTTAAAAAGCACTTTTCATATAAAAATATAACAAAAAGGGCTTTACATTAAAACACAACAAAATATAAAAACAAGCATTGACGATTTAAAAATAAATAAAAATAAATAAATGGGGCCCCCCTCCCCGTACCTAGCCCCCCACTCATTTCACACCTCCCACCCCCTAAGTAATGGCAAAGGACAATGAGAAATAGGCTGAGCACAAAAACGGGATGCAGGAAACGCTGATAATTGGAACCTCCCCCTCCGTGAACAGCCGCATAGACAGCCAAATGCAGCATCACAGGCGGGGACCGCTCCACCACAGCTAAGCGGTGATGCAGGTCCCCATCTAGAGCTGCAGTGGCTGAACAGCAGCCGACCCAGAGGGAGGGGTTCCAGCTGAGGAAACACCGGAAATAAAAATGAGAAAGAACAAGTAAACATATTGATAAAAACAAAACATTAAAATAAGGTTAATTAAAATAACGCGTTAAAAATCAGATTCAAGTTCATAAAACAAGATAAAATGGATGAATAAATAAATAAAATAAAAAGTACATATAAATAAATAACTGAATAAATACATAAAATCAGTAAAGCATTAGCTAAAAGCCAGGTTAAAAAGATGGGTCTTGAGCCCTTTCTTAAAAGCATTAATGCTCTCTGCAGCTCTCAGGTCCTCCGGCAGACTGTTCCATAAACGGGGACCATAGTGCTGAAACGCAGCCTCTCCATAGGTTTTAGTTTTTACAGTGGGAATGGTTAACAGACCAGTGCCAGTCGATCTCAGGGTCCGCGAGGGTTCATACTTTACTAAAGATCTGATAAATAAGAAGGCGCAAGACCGTTAAGACATCTAAAAATGGTTTAAAGTATCTTAAAATCAATCCTGAAGCATATGGGGAGCCAATGCAGGGATTTTAAAATTGGGGTGATGCGAGCCCGCCTCCTGGTCTTGGTGAGAGCTCGTGCAGCAGAGTTCTGGAGAAGCTGAAGGTTCTTAATGTTGTTTTTTGGAAGACCAGCAAGCAGGGCGTTACAATAATCAACTTTACTCATGATAAAAGCATGCATTAGCATCTCCATATTAGCAAGAGAGAGTAGTGGGCGGACTCTAGCCAGATTTCTAAGATGATTAAAAAACAGTTTTAACCACCTGTTTTATATGGGGGATAAAAGTTAGCTTAGAGTCGAAGATAAGACCCAGGTTTCTGACTGTTTCTGAATGACTTAATGAAAGTTCCTGTAGCTTCAGAAACTGTTTCTCTCTCTTGGCTTCAGGACCGATAACTAAAATTTCCGTTTTGTCCTGTTTGAGCTGCAGAAAATTATTTGCCATCCATAATTTCACATCTAGAATACAGTTAAAAAGTGCTTCTATTGGTCTTGTGTCATCAGGAGACATATGTACAGCTGGGTGTCATCAGCATAGCTATGAAAGCTGATGTTGTGGCTCCTGATGACATTCCCCAGAGGAAGCATGTAAATGTTAAAAAGCAAGGGAGAGACCTAAATGTCTTGAATGGTGGATGTGTGATCACCTACTTTTACTGAGGCATCTGATTGGTAGTTAGTACTTATCCTTTGTACCCCTGGTGGGGCATAGGCCATCAACAACTTCTCTCCATTGTCTTCTGTCCTGGGCTATCCTTTGTAGCACTTTCCAGGTGTGACGGTCTGCTTGACTTCAGCCTCAAGGCCCCTCCTCCACATGTTCCATGGTCTTCCTCAATTCATATTTACCCTGGATTCCATTCCTGGCGAGTAATGTTGGTTTCTCAGTGTGACCTCGCCAACCCCATCTCCGCCTTTTGATCTCTGTAGTTGTAGTGTCAGATAAGTTCTTCTCTAAGAGTTCTGGTACATTGCCTGTCCGTCCTGGGGGAGGATCCCTCCTTCATGTGGGCATCCCTGAGGTTTTTCATTTTTTTCTTACAGCGAAGGAGGGTTTAAGGCCAGGGATGCCCAGTTTAATCAATTCTATGCATTTATGATCCTTTTTGATTGTATGTTTTCCGTACAATTACCGGTACGAAGCCCACTGAGACGACTGTTGTTGTAAATTTGGGCTATATAAATAAAACTGAATTGAATTGAATTCCTCCCCGTAGATTCACTGCTCTGCCTAGAGACGTGAAAGACTACTTCTACTAGGGAGTTGTCGCCTAGCTCCCCTGGCTCTGTGGTATTAGAGTTGATCTACAGAATCTTGGTCTTCAGGGGGATAATGAGGCCAACTTTAGAAGCAAATGATGCAAGCCTTGACATTTTGTCCTTTATCTGATGCTGGCTGTGTGAGAGTAGGGCCAGTCCAGGTGGTCTAGTTCAGACTGTGGGGGAAAGGTCCATTCGATGTAGTTTTCTTTTCTGTCCACTGTTTGCTTCATCACCCAGTCGATAGCAAGGCAGAATAGAAACGGCGATTAGAGGCATCCTTGATGTACACCAGACATCAGATTGGCCGGTTTATATCTTCAACTATAGAAAAAAATATAATGTGTTAAAAACCGGTATCATATCCAGAATGGTTCTTTTGACCAACAGAACGACTAACAGCTGTTTATGTCTCTATAGAAGTCTACGTGATTTTGGCTTCTTGGAGCCCACAGGTACTTCCTGTTTGGAACGCTGGGGGGGGGGGGGGGGTCCACTCAGTCCAGTTCTGATATACAGTACAGTCAATGGAAGGCTTTACTAAGACAATGACAGAGAAGCTTCCCGGTCAGTTTGCAAAAGCAAGTTGCAGTAAAATGTAAAAATGTCTCATTCCCATAATACAAACTGATCTCCAGTTGATGTAAATGTTCCCTTAGCAATCTGTTCAGTGCCCCGCCCATCAGAATTTGGGGTATTTTTGGTTGATACGTTCCTTCTCACACAGTAAAAAACCAGCTTGGAAAAAAGAATAGAAATTGTTCCTATTCTGAAATATTAGTTTGCTGTTCAAAGACTTGCGTTATGAAAGGGCATTTTGTGGTCAAACACTTGAGCGTTTCTTGTCATCTCACCAGCAAAACTCACTTGATTGAGGCTTATTTCAGGACACCGAAGCTTCTCGATTCAATAAAGAAGAGTTAAGCCAACCTGTTGATCATTTGAGCTCATCCAGCAGACGATGGGAAATTGAACCCCCCCCCCCTCCACATGTCAGCACTCCAGATAGACTGAGTGTGCTTGTTTACTGCAGCTTCTGCTTCCATTACATGACGAATGTCACGGTAGTCACCTGCATCCTAAACGACAGATTAATCTTGCTTAGAACGTCCACAGTTTGACGGGTGGGATTGAGAAAAATGACTGTTAGCAGGAAGGCATGTGCTGCTGTGGCTTTGCTAATCATTTTGCCTTTTCTACTCAGTCTTCCTTTCTCAATCACACCCCCAGCATCCTCACCCCAATAACTCAGCAGCCTTAAAAGCCCTGTGGGTTCATAGTAAGGGAAGAGCATGATTTATCGGCCCACACTCCGTCATGAGGTATGTGGGTATTTGTGGGTCTCAGCTCTCTGTGTGTGGGCTCAAGTATTCCAAGTATTGCCTTTAGTTTAATATTAAAAAGCCTTTGGCCCTAATAGGCATTGTAAATTAAAGATGCCAGAGTCGCTGTGAAATGACAAAGAGAGTGTTTGTTTACAACCAGAGTCCAGGGCAAAAGGTCTGAAAAAGATCCATTTTATTTTGTTTCGGAGCAAATCTTTACGACAGTGTGTTGGGGCTAAGATAAAAAAGTAAAGTGAAAAAAGTTGTAATTATGACAAAAAGCCAGTTAATTATTCAAAAAAAAATTACCAGAATACTATAAAGTCAAAATATTACCACAGTAAAGTTGTACAATTAAATGAATAAAGTCATATAGTTATAAAAAATTA
Source organism: Oryzias sinensis (assembly GCA_037389245.1). Taxonomy (NCBI): domain Eukaryota; kingdom Metazoa; phylum Chordata; class Actinopteri; order Beloniformes; family Adrianichthyidae; genus Oryzias; species Oryzias sinensis. The sequence continues at coordinate 30,628,950 of CM074494.1, forward strand.
ACAATTTACAAGAATACAGTTGTACATTTATGACAATACAGTCATGCAATTATAAGAAAACAGTTAAAACATTTTGAGAATAAAGTCGTACAATTAAATGGTGTAAATATTAACAAGAATAGTATTTTTACTAGAATACAATTGTACAGTTACAGTTGTTTAAAATCAAAAATTTACAAGAATAAAGTAATCAAACTACCAGGAAAACATCAGAAAAATGTCTTAAAGTCATAAAAACATTTAACGATTTATTAGAATAACATTACACAATTATGTAAAAACAACAATTATTAGGAGTAAAGTTGTAAAATTGTGGGGGGAAAAGTAACATTTTTCAAAGATTAAGTCGTACAATTATGACAAAGATAGTTGAACAAATGTGGAGGGAAAGAATTACAAGAAAAGTCATGCTTTTTTCCAAATAAAATTTAGCTTTTAAAATGTTAAGCAAAAATATTCAAATATGACATGTTCAATGAATTTATGGTCACATTGCTCAAGAATAACTTAACTAAGTATTGAACTTTTATGAAATTTAAAATTTAAGTTACAATTTAAAATAAAAAGTGTACAATTGTAATTTGGAAAAGTTTGACTTTTTTTTGCATAATTTCAGGATTTTACCCTCACATTTATCTATTTTTCATTGACACTCCATCTTCTATTTCTCCAATGTTATAATAAGGTGTTTGCATGTGAATAAAGCCACACGCTTATTACAGATGTGAGTCCAGCCCAGATGTTTAGAAAAGCAAAGCTTCCAGATCTGCTGTTTAGATTTGTCATCCCCGAGTCACCGTGCATGTCCGCAGACGGCTAATTACCCCGAATATGAAAGGGAGCAGGGCTGCTCTTTGACATCAGCACACCACTGAGAAAACCAGCAGGAACCTGAAGCCCATTAGCCAGCGCGTGGTCGGCCCGGTCTGGATCTGCTCGGCACGCACCTTTCCAGGCTTGGCTCCACTTTGAAATCCCACTGATGTTTCATGTCGGCCTCTCACCGCCTCCTTGGATTTGTGAGGAAACAAAAGCAGCTCCTGTCGGCAGCCACTCGGCTTCAGGAACAATCTTTTTTAGCAGGTGGACACATATGCATGCAAATGCTCACACAAAAAACTCTGGTTCTTTGATCAGTCCTACTTTAAACTTCAATAAAGCTGGAGATCAAGCAGAGTAGTACATGCTTGCAGTTTTACTCCCACGTCTCTCTGATAGTGGCGGCAAACTCGCCTTAATAGTTTCAGGATGCCTTCAAAGGGAGCCCTGAGGTCTCAACCTCTGCAGATATTCTGGATGCTGCGATAAATATTTCAGGTTTGTTGGTTTATTTTTAGGAACACCTTTGGTTTATTAACAGTGATGAAAGTCTTCCGGGAATTCCCGGAAATCCGGGTTTTTGAGCAAACTGAACGTACCTTCCGGGAAATAAAGACCTGATCTCTACGGAGAAATCGCTTTCTGGATGAAAAAATTGTCTGAAATCAGCTAATTTTAGCTTTATTTTCTATATTACTCCGCAGATCGCTTCCTCTATGGTCGCGGCTATCTCTCGTCTTCCCGGCCTAATTGACCAATGACGGGACGGTTTAGTTGCTTTCGGATGCGTCGGCGGCTCTGATTGGCTCTGTCTGTACCACGTGGTCAGCGTGACTGATTCCCTAGAGACCAAAACTGGCGGACCCACGCTAAACTTTCACAAACAAATCTGAAGAGCTTGTGATCAATTTGTGTTAAAATAATGGCGGGCATCGTCATTATTGAGCGTGGTCACGACCTCAGTTGTGAGAAGACGATAAAAAACAAATTGAAGTGGTCTTGGCTGGAAGAAGAAGATTTTTAAGGTAGTGTAGGTCCAATACATTTAGGATAAAATAATCTCAAAACAAAATTTTGAAATAATTTCAGTTTTAGTTTTGAGTTTCAGTTTTTATTTTGAATACATTTTTCTACCTAATTTATTTGTATTTCCTAATTACCATGATTTAGTTCAGTATAGTTGACATTAATTATAAGTATTTGGTGGTTTGGACCCAGACTCCCTTAAAAAAGAATGTTTACAATGTTTAATTTAGTTTGTATGTTTGTTTTGATATTTCCCAGATTACTTAGTATTGGTGGTAAAGAATTGATGTATTATGTTAGAGAATTTAAGGAAGCTTAGATTGTAGGATTGTGTTACTTTTAGCAATTATCCAAATTCTTTTTTAGGACCAGCAAGTCCTTAATGGAGAGTCAAACTAGGGGTTTGAATGACAAACCATGATGCTCCAATTAGTCTTAGTACATTGATTAAGAAGTGAATAACTAGCTGCCAGAATGTACCAGAATGCTTCTAAGACCATGGATTTTTCTAAAATTTCTCTCCGCGCCGCCATATCGCTCAAAGACAAGTTCAGGGATTTTTTCCTTGCCTGACTTTCATCACTGATTAAACAGGTGTTGGATTGATCACATTTGGGTTCAGACCTGTTTTCTAGAGGGGATGAAGCCTTTTTGAAAGCTTCCTCTAGTGGACATCAGAGGTTTCTGTCTTTCTGAAGACTAAACTGTGTTTTTAAAAGGATTCAAATGAAAACAGTTTTAGATTTTCCTGATTGTCAACCTGTTCCTGGTTTTTTAACTACCAGTTACCTGTTTGAAGCCCATGAGATAACATTGGGCGTTATAAATAAAATTGAAATTCTATAAAAACATCTTCATTTCAGTTTTGTTCATCTCTGTCTTTGTTATGTTTTTTTTTTTTTGGCCTAAACCTTTTGTAGCATCATTTCTTAAATAGCTTTTCAAGTAAAGCAATAAAAGTTCTCTCCCGTTATTCACACATTTTGAATAAATAACCCACATTTGATCTTTTTTTTTTACATTGTAGTAAAATAAGATACAGATTCTTCACCCTGGAATAAAATGAAAAATCAAATGATTAAAAAAAATTCCTTTTGGTGTATTTTTGTATATTTTGTGACATTTTTAGTAAAACGATTCAGAATTCATTTTTTCATAATCAAAACAATTGTTTTAATGCATTTATGGACCAAACGTCATGCTTGTAGTCAGAACTTTGGGAACGCTGCAAAAACATCCCCTGGAAACTATTTAAAAATTATTAAAATTTGAAAAATGTTCTTCCAATAAGCAAAAGCAATCTAGAAATGGTCTTACCAGAATTCTAAGTCACTAAGACATGTTTTCTTAGGATTATTTTAAAAAATGTTCTTAATACAAATATTTTTTTATCAAGTCAGAAAATAAGACATTTTTTGTTAAACAAGGGTTATTTTACTTTTCTGGTTTTTAGAGATTGAAGACATTTGACCAGGTAATAAGTTGTTTTCCTGATTGTTTTATATCATAGGAGCTGTAGAAAAAGCTTTTTATTTACTTTAAATAATATTTTTAAGCATAAGTTTATTTGTTACTTTCCAGACAGACTTGTTGGATTTTAGAAAATTTAAAGTTTATTTGGCTCATAATTGACATATAATGACAGATTTATCCTAAAATGTGTAACTTTAGTCCTACGTTTATGGTTTATAAATAGGATTATATTTGTTGGAAGGTTTATAAATATACCAACTTTAAAGATATTAAACAACACTTATTTTCAGAAGTGATCAGAGAATTTCATGATTTAACTTCTTCAAATAGCTGGACGTCACAATTTATTGGAAGAAATCTTACAAAGACTAATTCTACTCATTTCACTTATATCAAATAAAATAAAAAAAATCAAATGTTTTTGGCCTTCCAGCTGTATTATTTTAAACCAACTCTAAGGATCAGATGTACAGAAATGATTCTCTGCTTCACGTCTGTAAAACTTGAGAAAAACCTTTGCGAGCTTTAAAACACGATCGGCTGTTGGAAGTGGAACATTTTGGCTGCAGTCGTCTTTAGTTTCTGCTGGTTTCTGAGCCACCGATGCTGCCAAGTAAGGCTGGCTGAGAGCCTTTGCCAGGAAAAGGGACAAGGTCAGCCAGAGCACCATGTGACCACAGCCCAACCAGCGCCCAAGCGTCCCACTAACCAGAAACCAACCACAAGACCGTATGGCCATTGAGCAGAACTCATTATTACTGCTTTTTTTCAAAACACATGGTGATCTACAAAAGCCTATTTTTTATCTGAGAGAGACAAATATTTATCTGAAAAAGGTACAGTCTCAGCTTCATCATTGCCCATATGTTGCTGCTTTTCCTGGCACCTATAGACATGTGAAAATACATAATTATATAGATGTCGTGTGGATGTGTGGTGTCTTCGATCCAGCAGCTGCTAAATCAGTATGGAGCTCACTCCTTTGACCTTTCCGATGTCTGGTGTCAGCAGAGGAGCCCGGATACATATCGATGTTGTCTAACTGCAGTCTCCCGGGCTCAACGGGTTGTCCTGTGCGGCACGCTCGCCTCATCCAAGAAACAAACCTGCGTCTGCTTCAGCACGCACACACTAAGCTGAGGTAACACGTTCTGCCGCTCGCTGCCAAAAAACATCTTAACCAAAGACCCTCTGTCAGCAAATTCTGCCGACTGAACAACCTGGAAGGGATGAGCTTTAGGTGGGCAGGTTCAACATTTTAGGAAAAAGGGGAAATGTTTTTAACTTGTCAAATTTCAGGACATTTTGACTCATAAACTGATTGAAATACGTCACGTTTAGTCTGGAAGTAGTGCTGGATTACCATCGTCGTTCCACAGATGCAGATTAAAGCACCACGAAAAAACACATTTCTTCAAAATGCAAACGAGTTTTCTGTCCTGGGGAGTCAGCAGGGCGGATGTTTAAGTGGTGGGGGGTTCATGGAGTCTCACATGAACTCTGCAGATGTTCACACACCACAAGGACAATCTGTGTTTGCTTGTTTTCAGATTTTTCCCCACAAATATTCACAAATGTTTACATTTTCTCCCCCTTTTTTTTTTTTTTTTGCTAGAGAAGCAAATTGTTATGTGATGAAATATCAGCGAGTGAACGAATTTATAAAAAAGAAACTGAACAAATAGTAAACAACTGTCACCAAAAGCCACATGTGGTTCTCTAATAGTCTTTTCTTGAAGCAGAACCATATTCTTCTTCCTCCATAACATTTGAGGCAGGATTTCATTTCTTTTTTAGTCTCCAGGGTACTCTGACTTATACAACCCAAGGCACTGACTCACGAACAAACTAAGCACATATATAACAGTTTCCCAAGACAATTGACTCCTGGAGAAGGAAAAAACTCATTATAACTTCATACACAGGAAGAGGAGAAAAGTAAAGCCTGAACACGGCCTTTCAGAAACTCAAAACAGGTTGTTTACCCCGAAACGAACACAGTAAACGTCTTATTTTCTCCTCTTCTCGTGTATTACAGCTAGATAATCGGTTTCAGATGTTTCACATGTTGAACTTGGGACATTATCGTAACCAGGGGCTCTGTTTAAACGGATGCAAGAGATACAAGGAAGAAATGGGAAGTCTGTTTCTTTGGTTCCATCAGCCCCATCAACACCACCTAAAGCCAAGATGGGGCCAAACTGGTCTCATCTTTCAGTTTGGTTAAGACTAACTGTGTTCAGTTTAATTTGGGCAGACAAGTGTTCAAACATGGAAAGGTTTCTCAAAGTGACATTTCAAGCAGTTTCAGGGCGTCTTTTATTTTGATCTACATTAGAAAGGATGTGAGGATGCAATTTTACATAGTTGGAATTACTACATAGATATGACTGCGTATATTTTCCTATATAAATAAGATCAATGTCGCAAAATACATTTTTAAGTAAAATTAGTGTTCAAATACAAAACATTTTTTTCTCTCTAATGATCAATGTAGCCAAAACTGTAAACGTGCAAGTTATTTCCTGTTTACACAGAAAATGACCTGACGGGTGGGCGTGTCACTGGGGTAGATGGAGGTCATTATTAGTGCAGTTCACCTGTTCACTCAGGTGGAACGGAGGCTGGAGATGAATACTTTGTGGACCGATTTCTGACATTTCTTTCGAGATTCCTTCAACGTTCTTTCTGATGTTGCTTTCGACGTTCTTGTCTTTGCTTTCAACATAACTTTAGACACAACTGCTATTGCTGCAAATCGCTGTTAGTCCCCACCCCTATATGTGTGGTAACCAACCCACATGAGCAAAGCAGCTCCAGTTAAATAAAGCAAGGTTTGAACATGTAGCCACGTTATCAAACCAAATACATCCCATGTTTGCTTGGAGTGGAGGACGTTTATCGACACGGACATGTCGTCACTATCAAAAACGTCAAACCTTACGGTTCCAGGTTTTAAAATGTTTGTCAGATAAAAAAATACGACTTTTCCCAGTGTTTGTATGTTTGTATGTAAAAAACGTGATGTCGATTTTGTTCTGAAATGTTACAGCTTTGCACGCCAAACGGATCTGCCTCTTCTGTCTATAGAATTAAAATCTCTTTCAGCTTTTTCCAGAAACAATCACATAACAAACCAGGTAGACACATGACTGCTATAGAAAAATATAACGTCCTTGGCGTTGGCATAAAGTTATGAGGTGGGAGGGGGCTGGGGGCTGCAGGGGGCAGACAAAGTGTAGGAGAAGCTCCTCATCAACACTTTACTAAGATACTTAGTGTGCAGAGAGCCCAAAGCGGGGATTCTGGTAGACCTGAGACCTCCAACAAGACTTCCCTTTTATCAGCTCTTCCCTGGAGGGGTGGGGTGGGGGTGGGGGGGCATGCCCTTTGTTGAGCATGAGCTCAAGTCTTGCCTCCCAGACCCGATAGCGGCCTCAGACAAGCTTAAAATGAAGACAGATCTACCTCTCTCTCTCTGTGTTCTCACAAAATTGTCTGTTGTTTATCCGCTGGTCTGCCCCCACCACCCACCCCCTCAAGTTTCAATATTGCCTTCTCTCACAGCAGGTCAGCTCCCAGTCAGGGGGGGGGGCAGTTGTTCAAGTCAAAGCATGGAGTGGAGAGAGTAGGAATTGGATGTTTTTCTGACATTTTAAGTCAGTTTGTTTCAGTTTGATGAAGAACTTCAGCCACGGCTTTCATCTATGATATTCAGCTTTGTTTTGGCTTTTTTAATCTCAATATCGTTGCTTTATTTTTAATGTGGCTATGAAAGGCTTTAACGTTGTTTTCTTCTTTTACAAATTAGCAGCAGATAGTTTTCTAATGTTGCTGTTAAAGCCTTAACATCTGTGGCTTTATTTATGTCATTTTTATTTGTTTTCATTATTTTTTGTGTGGGGGGCTTAAAAGAGTTATGGGCGTTCTGTGCGTTTTTATAATTTCATTGATTTAACTTAATTTGAATTTCTCCAATCAACCCTGTCTCTCCTCTGCATCCTTCTCACTCACACCAACCAGCTCCTCCACATCCATGAACCTCCTCTTTGGTCTTCCTCTAGACCTTTTTTCTGGTGGCTCCAACGTCAGCAACATCATTTTTACAAACAAGTCAGAACCTTAAAGACCCACTCCAAAGAAAACAGTGTTTTTGGTGTTTGTAACATGTCATTTTCTGATGATTTAGGACATACATAAGGTTAAGATTGGATTTCTGAGTATTTCTTTATTCAAACTGTTGTAATTCAGGAACAGACGAAAAATGATTGTTGGAAAAAGCTTGTAGCAGTGACGTTGGTACAACAGTCGGTGGGCCACAAGCTGGAATCCGGTCCGGAACTGTATGGCTGTAAGCCAGCGAGAGAGTGTAAACAAAGGGATGATGGGAAGGGGGCAGGCTTACTCCTGCCGCTCTGCAGAAACTACGGCTCTATGATTTTGGCTAAAAACAGCATAATCCTCACGAAAAGACCATTGGGAGCGCTTTTAAAGTTGGATCAAAAGATGAATGACTGGACTATGATTTAAATCTGATTACCTGAATGTATCTCCAAAACATCTACTCTGATCTGTTCCTCTGATGGATTCGTATCCATCCTCATCACTTTCCTAAGAGAACCTCGACATCTTCATCTCTTCCACCTCCAGCTCTGCTTCCTGTCTCTAAACCAAAAACACACAATCCAAATCATTATGTCCAGAAACACTCTAGAGAATAAAACCCTGTTGGAGCTCTCATAACTGGTATTTGTTCACTGCTGGGACCAGGTTTTGTTGCATCATGATGATGATGTTTACCCAGAGCTGGTGTTCCATTACTTTAATAGTATGTCCTTATATAGAGCTTCCCCTTTGATGATACCATTTACTGTTTGTTTTTCTAACTGTCACCAATCAGATTTCCTCCAAAGCCTTTTAAAGTGTAGGAAAACGGAAACGTGGGCTGTCACAGATCCCCGTCTAATTAGGACAGAAACCCTGGTGACTATATGTGCAAAACTAACAACGTCAATAAAGTGTCGCAGAGAGCAGGTTCCTCTATGACTGATTATAGACTCTGCATCAACAGCAACGACAAGCATCCTGGCAGCTTATTAGTAGAACTCTTTACCTCTCACATGCCAGATGTTTATCTTTACAGTAGCCTTTGAGACATATGGGGAAAATAATGTCGGTTTGAATGCATTTCTTAACTCTTTTACATTTTGTAGATTCTGATATACAAAGTGAAGATGGACACCAAAGCAAAGGTGGAGTCAAAGAGGGACTGACTGACAGGAGCTTCCAAAGAGAACAGGTGGTAGACAAAAATGAATAAAAATTGATAAATATAGATAGATAGATAGATAGATAGATAGATAGATAGATAGATAGATAGATAGATAGATAGATGGGATGTGAGCATTATGATTTATACTAGAAGATGTGGCAGGTAGAAGGCTGTACACTTTTGGGAGGTGAAAAAACGAATGACAGCCATTGATTTGTCTGAGTGTGAAAAAGATGGACCGCTAACGTGAGCCGCTCTGTCCATGTCAGAGCGGCTCATGGGAAAGGAAGTCATATTTCACATGACCTTTTAGCCATCTTTGCCTTTGCCACAGACATTTGAGATTAAATCTCACCTCAACTTTTTCTCCCCCCTTAAATTGCTTTTTCTGTGATACTGAGCCTCAGACCAGCCAGTCTGCCTCGAGGGAGCTGACCTATCAGGACTTTTTTCAGCTAAACATCTTGCTGTTTTTTGTATTTACAGAAAGTCTGAGCTAAAGATGAAATTCTAATTAAAAATAGTTTCTGTGGTGTGACTTTGAGAATGTCTTGCACTGTACATTTATAGGTTTAGAGGTGTGCATCTGTGTTACAGGTATGACTTCATTTCAAAGTCACAAATGTGCAGCGTCGCATATAAAGTCTCACAGATGTGATTTTCTGTTCCAGACTCTGAGTCATACGTATGTGACTTAACGGCCGCACGGTGTGTTCACGAGCAAACAGCTTGAGATGTTGCATGAAAATGTGCCCACCGGCAGCAGACTGCACTGCACTAATCTGTAGATGCATGTGCACAGATCTGCCCCTTGCAGGTGAAAATATGTAAACAAAAGCGCCAAACGTTTCTGAAGAAAGAATTTTACCAGTAAAGTTAAACCAAAGGGATGAAGGGTGGGCATCCGAAAAACGGAAAACCTATCAGAAAGCCAAGAAGCTTTAACACTGGTGGCAGTCAGTGGACTGATCAGAAAGCCAGCTGATGATCAGATTTCCAAGCAGAGGTGGAGTCAAAGATGGACTGATTAACAGGAGCTTCTAAGAAAAAGAAAACGGTGGACAAAAATAATTAAGAATGCAAACTAACTAACTATACATCTAAAGTACTTTACCAATACAGAAAATAATAATAATAATGGATTGGATTTATCTGCGCTTTTCAAGTCACTCAAAGTGCTTACATTGTGTCCATTATCCATTCATACTTGGTGATGGTAAGCTATTGTTGTAGCCACAGCTGCCCTGGGGCAGACTGACAGAGGCGTGGCTGCCAGTTCACGCCTACGGCCCCTCTGACCATCACCTGGATCATACATGCACACGCCAGTGGACCCACACTGGAGGCAAGGAGGGTGAAGGACACAACGACAGTTGGCTGGGGGGAGCAGGGATCGAACCGCTGACCCTTCGATCATTGGACAACCCGCTCAACCGCCTGAGCCACTGCTGCCCCACACACTGAAAACACATTTTATAATTTGTTTTAGCTCAGTGTCAGAAGTCAGAGCTCTGTCTCCCCTTCTGGTCACCGGTGGGAACCGTCTCCAGAGTACTGAACGTACTACATCTCCCAGCAACCCCAGCACACAGTTCCAGGATGCCACACACCCGACTCTCATTTGCAGTCATGCACAGTACACTTTACCGGTACAAAGCCCATTGAGATGACTATTGTTGTGATTTTGGGCTTTATAAAGAAAATTGAATTGAACTGAATTGAATTACGCACTGCACTAAGCATCACTCAATGCAAAGTATTGTTTGTGCCAATTTGCCTGCTTTACCAAGCGTTATATCTGGGTCTGATCTTCGGTTTCCTGACTCTTTCTTGTCTCTGAATCTGTTTGCCTGCCCCGAATCTCGCCTGGATATTGACTACCCCTGTTTCCTCTCATGCTCATTATTGACCCCTGGCTGACCCTGCTTAAAGTCCACAAATTTAACTTCGTGGACTTCGAGCTGAGCTAATAAAACTTTCTGCAATTGGAACCAGCCTTCTGGCCTGTTCTTGTGACACTCAGTTCAATTGTCGCTAAATGTTTTACAGTGGCCAAGTCTCTATGAAGCCTTTTTTAGCTTTGAAAAATGTTTATATATACTTCATATAAAAAGTAAAATGAAAATAGTAACTACGAGTGAAAATTACTGAAATGTATTCAAATGGCTTTTTTTGTAGATTGTAGAAGAAACCGTACTCCTAAAAATGGTATATGGCGTATACTTTTCTACCTTCCTTGAAGGCCCAAAGCGTTTTACTGTCACAGTTCCTTATACACGTTCACAAACTGATGGCAAAAAGCTGTCAAACACTGGCGCCAACCTATAACCATCAGAAGCAACTAGGGGTTCAGTGTCTTAACAAAGGACACTTTGGCACATGGGTGGGCAGGGCGGGAACCATACCTACAATCCTCCAATCAGAGGTCAAATGCCCCACCTCTGCACCACAGCCGTTTGTTTCAAAGATATCACTTTTTGATAAGAAATTAAAACAAAAACAACAATTTATCTTTCCATAAAGCAGTAGATGCAGCTATTTTATTCTATTATAATAAAGTGCATCCACTGCTCGTTTTTTGTGAAAATAAAACAATTTTATTCATTTTCGTTATTATGATCAGGTTAAAACAAAAAGTAAACAAGGAATAGACAAACGCAGTCGGAAACCACTCAACAAGGTTCAGAAATGTGTAGAATTTCTAGATTAACGATTGTACTGTGAGTCACTGTCTCGAAGTAGCCCCCAAATGTAGTCCCCCCATCATGTTTTTGTTATACTGTCCTTGGTAACGACGCTCAAAGTCCAATATATCTTTGTGAAAGCACTGGCCTTGCTCCTCAGAGAACTTGTCGAGATATGAATCAAGGATATGGACTTTCAGAGACCTTCTGCATCCCATTTTGGCGTAATTCTTTATGAGAGTCTGCACCAACTCCACTTAGTTTTCAGCTATGTGATCACCTAGGAAACCATGAACAACTGCAACAAAACTGCTCCAAGCCGCTCTCTCCGCCCAACAGGCGTGGCTTAGCGTTCAAAAGGGAGCACCACAGGTAGTGAAAGGAGGAGTGATGGAGGTGCCATGCGCTGTGTGGCCCTGCGTTGAGAAACTGTGGTGTCAACTGGTTCTGAATAAAGAACGACCCTCCTCACCTTGGCTCCTCTGCATTATTTCCTGATGGGACCCCGTCACACTACATTACATGACTTATGACAAAACTTTGTAAGTTACAACTCCTTGAAATGAACAAAATCTAAAGCAATGAAACTTTATGAAAATAAATTAAAACACATCTAAGCCAGAAGCAAATGCTCAGTTTACCTTCAAGTGTGTTCTTGCAAAATTCACATGTGAAATGCAGTGCCCAAGATTTGTCTTTGTCTCCGACCGGCACGCCGAAGTATGCCTTGTAGGCCTCGCACATTATACGACTTGCTTCCACGGAATACTTTTCCGCTCTTGTCTTTATGAATTGTCCGCACACGTAGCAGAATAAATTGCAAACAACCTCTTGATGCCATATCAAATAGATAACTTCTCTTTAACTACCAATCGTTATCCTTTCAGTCAGCAATAACGTGAATTGGAATCTTGGTTTGAGACATCTGTGCTTTTATTCTTGTATAGCTACTTTTGGAACATTCAAGAACGTTCTAGAAAGTTCTGAGAGTTTCTCGGAAGTTCTGGAAGTATCTTGAACGTTCTAGACTGTTCAGGAGAATTGTAGAAACATCTGGACAACTCTAGCGGTTCAGTAATATTCTAGGAGGAAGCTTGGCATTGAAAGCGAATCGAGAATTTTCGTGAAAACACGCGATTTTCTAAATTTCACTGCCCCGGTCACAGAAGCAAGGTTTTTCTGGAATAACAGCAATTTCCTTTTCTGTTCTAGACATAATGGGTTAGGAAAACACACTTTCAACCCAGGAACAGAACAAAAGTGAAAATTTGTTACATAGTGTTATCACGGGAAGTAGAGGACGTACTTTATTATCACAGAAAGTAGAGGAAGTAATTTATCACAAGAAGTAGAGAAAGTACTTTATTATCACAGGAAATGGCGGATGTAATTTATCACAGGAAATAGAGGACGTACCTTTTTATCACAGTATGTAGAGGAAGGAAGCTCCTTTTATTTCAGGAAATAGAGGATGTACTTTCTTATCACAGGAAGTAGGGGATGTACTTTATTATCACAGAAAGTAGAAGAAGTACTTTATTTTGACAGGAAGTAGAGGAAGTGCTTTATTTTGACAGAAAATAGAGGATTTACTTTATCATCAAGGGCGGCCGTGGTGCAGCGGTAGGGCGGTCAACCCATTAACGTAAGATTGCAGGTTCGATTACCGCCCCGCACACCCATGTGTCGAGTTGTCCTTGGGCAAGACACTGAACTCTACCTTGCCTCTGCTGGTAGGTTGGCGCCGGCGTTCGGCAGCGAAGCCGCCACCAGTTTATGAATGTGTGTGTGACTGGGTGAATGGGTCTGTGACTATAAAGCCTTGTAGGGCCTTGTAGGTAGAAAAGAGCTATATAAGTATATGCCATTTACCATCACAGGAAGTAGAGGAAGTACTTTTTTATCACAGGAATTAGAGGATGTACTTTATTATAACAGGAAGTAGAGGAAGAACTTTATTATCACAGGAAGTACTTTATTATCACAGGAAGTAGAGGAAGTACTTTATTATCACAGGAAGTAGAGGAAGTACTTTATCGTCACAGGAAGTAGAGGATGTACTTTTTCTATCACAGGAAGTAGAGGATGTACTTTTTACTATCACAGGAAGTAGAGGATGCAGTTTATTTTGTTCAGGAAGCAGTGGATGCAGTTTACTATCAATACAGTGGGTACAGTTTAGTCTCACGTGAAGCAGTGGATGCACTTTATTATTTTTATAGCACAGAAAGGAAGTTATGAAAGTTAGCTGCTTTTCATGGAATTATTGAGATGATTGAGTAAGAGGAGGTGTGCTTCATTTGTTTCACATTTTCGGAGTTGATCAGTGATTTGAGCTTTCTGAACAAATGCAAAAAGCTATTCGTGATCAAGATTATTCAAAGTAGCATGACAGGGCCTAAACAACATAGAATTATTTTGGTAGCAGTACAAAAAAAATGAAAAGCTCACCAGCACATGATGCAGCATCATCCTCACATCTTGCTCCATATGCCTCTGGACGAGCAGACGGTGAAAAGCGACAACATAGCAGTCATCATACATCCCTGGTCTTACTCAGTGTTCTGCAGCAGTGATTTATCTTTGACTTTGTATTCTACAAGTGACTTTCATTTTGAAAGGTCTCAAAGTATAAAGACACATAGATTTTAAGTTCATGCTGGAGTGGCCCTGCAGTATGACCATCATTTAACAACAAACAAAACATGTGAAGTTGTTTTTTCTCTTGTCTCCTTGACCCAATACATCACCACCAAAAGCGAATTTTAACCATGATTTTTAGAAGATATGTCAACCTTTACAAGCAGCAGTTTTTTTTCTTCCATTCACCATCATGTCTTTATTTTCCTATCTGGTCATAAAGCGGTGTTGACATTATCGCAGTCTTGAGGGTGCCATGGAGTTATTGGTACCAGCGAGCACTGTTGACTTTGGTCACTGCATCAGAACAACCACCTGCAGACAGAGAGCAGCAGGCTCACAGTCTAAAGTCATGATATATTGAGAAGTTTGGATTTCTGCCATTGCTGTGGTCATTGTAGACCCCCTGGGCTATAATAGCCTTTACTCACCTAAACGGATGATGCGTGGGGAATTCTCAACACTGGTAGAATTTTTATGAAAAGGTACAGAAAATGAGTCAGAGTATAAAAAATTCAGATGATGTTCTGCTGCTGCTGCTGCAACCATTTCATCTGAAAAATGCCTTTTCATGCAACTTCTCTATTGCGGTTGATTTTTGCAGACTCCCACTTGAGATGTGTTTTTAAGTTTCTCTCAGTCATCTCTAACTTTAGTTAGCTGTGTAGGTAATGGCAGTTTTGTCATTCTGGACAGGCATGTGGGGTTTTTTTTTCATCCCGCGGAGAGTCGTGTTTGTCGCAGCATGACTGGACTCAGCCCTGATTCCCTTCACTTTGTTTTCCACTTCAGAAAACGCCTCCTTGATGTGGGCAGGATCTGTGAAGTGGGCATGGTTTGCAACAAAGCGTGAAGACCTCTCAAGAGTGATGATCTGAGCTACATACATTATCGCGCTCTGGTCTGTGCATGAATCAATCCAAGGACAGATGCATACATCCAAACGTGGAGTTAATTGGATCCTGATTTATGTGCACAAGTGATTGGTGCAAAAAAATGTGATATTCATAATTCAAGCACTGTAATTTAGCTGTGCAGAAGTTAATGACCACATAAGTTGGGATCATTCCAACATGTATGGGGTTTTTAGTGGATCTTATGAAACTGTTTGGATCTCCATCAACACCTAAAACAACTGAGGAAAATATGAATTACGTAAGTTCAAATGAGACATTACAGTGGTGCAAAACCATGGAAGGATATAAAAAATGTATTTGAAGGGAAACACGCCTACATCCCACCCCTCTGAATGACACAAAGCTACGTTGTCTCATGGTTACAAGCTTCTGCATGTTGAAATCTCCTTTGTTTTTTCAAAACGCCCCGTCGTTGCTGTTTGGTTGGACTTACTGATGGCTGAAAAGGCAAGGACAGACCAGGATTTTGGTTCAATAGAAATCCATCACAGATAAGAAAAACAGGGGTTGTATTTATGCTTTTATGGCAGTGTCCAAACACACACTTTGCAACAGACATTTTGTTAATGGTTAGAGCAAATAAAACATGTTGCATTAAGTCTTATTTTGTCAAAAAAATATATCATTTGCAGATTTTACTGTACTCCCCGTCGTTTAATGGCGCGCCATTAATTGATTATATATATTCACTAGTGACATCGACAATAAAACAGTTCATGAATCGTTAATCAATCATAATGATCTCCATCTTCCAGTTTTCACATTACATGTTAACAGTGATGTCAATCATGAATCAGATTTCTCAACAGAATGGAGACAAATTCATACAGAGGAATCTATCATTGCATTTCAAGATTTACAGACACGGAAATGGGATAAAATTGACCAAAAACAAAGTGTTGATGAATATGAAAGAATATTTTTTGAAAAAAACGTTTGAACTTTTCCATGATCTCCATTGTCCAGTCAAAAAAATGAAATATTATTTGCGATGCCCATGGATTACAACTGGATTACAAATTGCATGAAAAAGAATAAAATCTAAATCAGGGGTGTCAAAAAAGGGGCCCGCGGGCCGTATCCGGCCCGCCAGGTGGTTTAGTCCGGCCCACACATGAAGAGTAAAATCATAAGGATGTTTAAAAAAGAAAGCAAGTTTTAGTCCATTCCTGTGGCGAGTTATGATTTTTTAAAGAAATAACCGAAATGATCAATTCCGCCACTAGGGGGAGCAAAGGAAAAGCTTAACAGTTGAAACAACATAACTCTGCATGTGCCAAAAACGAAACCTAACAGCTCTGTGTCTGGGTAGGCAGTAGTTTGGTTCCCTGTGAGCCTCACCACTGAAGGATGATCAGTAGTGACACCCTAATGACCAAAATGTTGTCAAAAAGAAAAAAAAGGTTGAAGTGAAGTCCTGAGCTTTCCAGGAAAAATGGAAAGCGTTTTATTTGTTCACGGAGCTGAATGCAAGCCTGCAAGCTTGATATGTCATCAACAGGTTCTCCAAGAATATAACATTCAGCACCACTATAAGACTCTCCACAAAGAAAAGTTTCACCATTTGCAGTTAAGAAAAAAATATTTAGCAAGTATTAGCTGGGCCGATAAATAACCATCTGGATTTACTGCAGCCGTGACGTCAGTGATGGAGCAGTGAAAGCTAGCTACCTTATTGCAAACAAGTTGGAGCAAACATCCAAATCATTTTCTGATGGTGAACTTATTGAAAAATGCTGAAGGCTGCAGAAGTCTTGTTCCCAAAAAGCAGTCGACCGTAAACATGAGTCTGTCAAGAATTACGATCAGATCCAACATCTCTGAGGAAACATGGGCAGCCATATGAAGGAATCCAGTCATTTATTGTATTTTCAGTCACTATTGATGAAAGCACCAACATCACAGATATGTACAGCTGTGCATATTTATTAGAGGTGATGAAGAGACGCCACAGTGGAGTTTCTGGAGTTGATATATACAACAACAGCTGATGACATAGTCAGCTCTCTAGTTACTGTGCTGGACAATGTTGGAGTGAACTGGTCACATTAAGTAATTTTGGTCACTGATGGCGCTTCCATCAAAGGTCAGGAAGAAGGCAGGTGTTGCCACAAAATTCAGGCAGAAACCAGGAAAAGATTCTTATAATAATGAATGATAATAATGGGCATTTCATTGTGTTTTGCACTTGAATGAATGTGTTTCTGCACAGGATTTGAATCCTGTTATTAACGATCTGGTGAATTTTTTTAGGAGAGAAAGGAGGTTAACTCCAAACTCTTATGTTCACAATGTTTGCAAGTTTTATTTAGTGTAACTTTGTCATCGTTTGGACGTTTACATTTTAGGCAGATGTTTCATTTTTTTCTGTAGCCCCTCTTGAATTTATTATCAGGATTGCTTCAGTGTCAGATTTAATATATTCAGTCTGTATAAAATTGAATAAACCAATATTTTTTAAAGTGAAATTAATTTAATTTGAGATCCATTGGCCTCTGTGAATGAATGTGTAATAAGAAATGATTAGGCTACCATGTTGGTTGAGGCATGTTTTCCAATTGAGTAAAAAAAACAAAAACAAAGCTTTATTTTGCCTTTACGCTACTGGTCCAGCCTACTTGAGATCAGACGGGTTGAATGTGGCCCCCGAACCAAAATGAGTTTGACACCCTTGGTCTGAATGGTTGAAGAGTTAATGGGGCTCAAAGAACGTCAACCCTGGAACTTAAGTTCTGGTGAAAAAGTGTTAAAGACGCTTAAGTGGTTCTGAAAGTCCCATTAATTTACAGCTTCTCAGTTGCTTCAGCGAACACTGCAATCTGGACGGCAAGAAAATGAGACCTGAATTGGGTCGGATCAGCAGTGGTTCACTCCTTAGCCAATCAAATGGACACACCCCTAAAAATATAGAAATAAGAGCTTGAATAAGCAAAAATAATTGATTCAGAATAACACCCCCCCCCTTTACCCACACAGATGTCACGAACAGAATGAGGGTAATTTTGATCCTAAAATAAAATATGAAGACCATGCTGTGCAACCATTTGAGGTTGGACTTCTTTAACACGAGAGTCAATGTGATTTGCTCTCTTTTGCCACCAGCCTCCAGTGGTCATTGGAGGAACTGCAACATGTGATCCTTCAACTTCAGGAGTGGAAAGTGGGGCATTGACGTCAACAAATTCATGCAGAACTTGGATGATAGTTTTTCCTCAAAAGAAACCATTTCAGCATTATTCTGATAAAAAAACTGACATTTCTTGTGTAAAGTATACAAAAAGAGAATTCATTAAGAAACATAATTGCCTTCTCTGATTAAAACACCACAGAGTCTCCATCTTAAGCCATCTGATAGACATAACCTTTAAGTGGGCCATTAGGAACATATTAAAAAAAGACTAATTTCCTGGGGAGATATGTCACTGATGAATTAATAAAAACATCTGAAACAGAGCAAACCATTTTATTCCTCTTCCCTTTAAAACCATCTCCACTTTACAGAGATCTAATTCAACGAGTGACGCACAGATTAGAAACATTAAAATTCATATTTGTAAAGCAGCAGAAGGTCCCTGATACAATTTACTCATCGATCTAAGGCCCAGCCTCGCTGACTTTGCAGGAGTGAAACCCATCTTGGGTCAGATGGCGGCACAATGTACCTACAAAATCGATGCGTCCAACGACCACAGAAGGACAGGGCGAGGCCTTTAACTGAGAAAAAACTCACAAAAAACGTCAGCTTAAATCAGAGCGTGAAGGTTCTGTTTCTTCAAACACCACCTCGGATCGTATGATGCTAGATTTGTTGCCAAAGGATTGTCTGTGTATTTTGTACTTGTAATAAGAGTGTAGTGTCTAGTTGTTTATACAGTAGGATAACAGACAATAAGAAATGTATTCATGTTTTTATGAATATGTTTGTAACGGACAGATTCCAAAGTTGTTTGTCTGTAAAAATGTTTTGTAACTGTAGAAAAAAAACCTCCACCCTACAGCCCCCCCTCCCCCCCGACGCCAGGAGGCATAGGCTTAGCATAGGCGAACCCAGCGTCTGGACCCCCAGGCCACAGGACGGGCGCGCTTCGCCGTACCAGGCGGCAGCCATGGGGGCCGCCGGACACACAGAGACACAGGCCAAGGACGAAGCCATGGCCCAGAGGATCCATGAGCCCCCCACCACCCAGCCGGAGCCCCGTCTTCGCAAGCCGACCCCGGCACCTGACCCAAGCCATCCAGAGAT
The DNA here is from genome assembly GCA_037389245.1 of Oryzias sinensis. NCBI lineage: Eukaryota > Metazoa > Chordata > Actinopteri > Beloniformes > Adrianichthyidae > Oryzias > Oryzias sinensis. Next base: position 30,648,024 of record CM074494.1, read on the forward strand.
CACAGCACAACCACAGCTCAACCCCCCACCCCCCCACTACTCTGCCGTCTACAACCCTCCTCAACCGCCATGTTATCCGACCCCTCCTCCCACCGCCCCCCTAATTCCCTCCCCACTCTGTGATGGGGAGGGAGAGCCCCAGTGGATCCCGGTGAGCCAGCCTCCAGGTCTGTCCCACACACATTTACGATCTTCTTCCCACCCCCAGTCGCCACGCAGTAACGCCCTCCGGCCGATCGACAACCCCCCTCCGGCCGATCGACGACCCCCCCCAAGCGCCACACGCCCCACAACCACTACAGCGGACAGGATCCCCACAAGCCTGGCTGCCCCGGGAGGACCAGGCAGGTGAAGACCGGCCGCCCCTCCTCGACCCCACCCATGTTTGGTGCTGTGGGTGAACTGTGTGTGCTGCAGGTAAAATTGGAGGTCTGCAGTGAGCAAGTACAATTCTTCAATAAGTCAACCAATCAGCAGCCTTTCACTGTCACCCAATCAATCTGCTGCTTGGACCAGCCAATCAGATCCGTGCCAGGAGAAAACAAAGCGTTTCTTCATTCCGCACAAAGGAGACAAGTGGAAATGGCAGAAGATATCATCAAAATGTTATGAAACTAATAATGATCAACGCTTTTTTTATTTAGTTTAAATGTTGTAATGAAATGCATCAATTACCATATTTTCAATATTGTTTGTCATTCTTCGTTTTGTTGTGTTCGAACTGTCAACGGGTGAGAAGTCCAGCGGATGTGTGGAGACGTGGAAAAAAGCAAAGTCAGTAACTGGATGGATGAGTCCTTCCAACTCATTCATCAGACTGAAGTCCTCGGAGACTTCTGACAAGAAAAGCCTTTTATGCCTTCATTAGGAATCTGACTTTCATCAGTAACACAATCAAACTTGGGGTTTGTTTAAATTAGTTTTCTATCTAATTTGGAAGCACTCAAAAAATGCTCTGCTTTTCCTGCAGATATATACTAAGCCCGTGTCCTGACATTAAAAAGATAAAATATATCCCGTTCCCACAAATTAATATTTTGTTCCCACAAGATGTATTATTTCATTCCCTCGAAATAATTAATTTGTGCAAAGTAATTATTCACGTCATAAGTCATTCATAAACACGGATATGCTCTCCGTCCTGCCGCAAAAGCCTCTTTCAGCGGTAACTTCCATGTCTCTGTGACCCACATTCTTTCACTAAAAGAAAAACAAGAAGGAGCAATTTATTATTGTCTCAATGAATTTAAGAAAAATATAAAAAGATTTAGGATGCCCAAGCTTGCTGTTTGCCACACCAAAGCGAATCTACGGACATGGCTCCTAGCTCCGCCGCAGAACTCTTTAGCCTGTTATGCCGGCATTCGGGCAGCTGGCTGGCCGGATATTGTAGCTTAGGGTCGAATAGGAATAATAATATTGAGGACTTATCTTTTATTAACATACTCATTAGCAGTCACTTTACATCCGAAGGCTAGTAGGCTAGTATGCTATCTGTCCCATCATGCATCATGTTTTCCCCATAATGCATCTCGACCAATCACTGTGTCCCTATAACTTTAGTGGAACAACAAGATAATTGATTGGCTGGTCGTGTTGCATGATGCATTTTTGAAATAAAGAAATCTGATCTCTAAACATCCTCCGTGTCTTCAATGCAATTTATTGAGACACACACAGAAGGTATCTGCTGTAAATCCAAATATTGCTCACATCCGTGTTTATGAAGCTAGGAGCCATGTCCGGTAGGCGAAGCAGCAATCCGTGTTTATGAATGACTTATGAGTAAATAATTACTTCGTTCACACAACTTAACTATTTCGAGGGAACCAAATAGCAATCCGTGGAACCAAGATATTAATTTGTGGGAACGAGATATATTTTAGTTTTTTTAATGTCAGGACACGGGCTCCGTAATATACAGCGAGAGGTTTGGTTATCCGGCTCCGGTTATCCAATGGTTGTTCCACGACTTCCATGCTTTGGAGAGCTGGAACGGAGCGTGCCGTCCTCCAAACGTCTGCACTGCAGGGCCCGGGATTTTAATCATGCCTCTCCATGACCGGGATTTAAGGCTCAATGTTCGAGCACGCAAGAATTTGAGGAGGGGGGGTCTCTTCTAGCTGGGGGTGGGGGTGGATTACAGCTGGATCAGGCTGAGGAAGTGAATGAGGAACCAGCAGCTGGGCAACAAAGCCCACAGATGGAGCCTCTGGACGAGGAGAGAAATGCGGTCAACCTTTTCAGAAAGTTCCTGTGAATGACTCAAAAATCCTCAGCGTGCGATGCACCCACTCACAGCCATGAAGCAGATTGTTTTTGTCCTTGCCGTGCAGCTTGCATGTTGTGCTCACTGATGGATGGAAACCGGATCTGGAAGTCATAGCTTCCTCTGACTGTATTCCTGCTGTACTTTAAAATTGGCTGAAAATAGGACTTTGCCATAGCAGGAATCCACCCACGTCAAAGCCCCATCCAGACATGCCAGGCGAGGAGCAAACATGTTATATGGCCGCTGCGGCAGAACAGAGCTGCAGTATGTATCATCCTAAATGAATGCCCGTCAGTCTCAACAGGAAACGCACAGGGTTGGAGCTTAACTCTGCTGCCTCATAGCAAGAACGTTCCTGCCAGGGGAGGATTTTCCATGTTTTCTCCACTTACTCTCACTCCTTCAGAGGTGCAAAGGAGCCCAAAAAACTAAGATGTGATTCTGCAAAATATTAAAACTGCAGAACACATACCTCAGGAGGAATTTACATTCAACAGCTCCTCTAAATACTGACAAAACTGTTCCAGATGCACTTAAAATGGGCGACAGTGGCTCAGGTGGTTGAGCGGGTCGTCCAATGATCGAAGGGTTGGCGGTTCGATCCCCGCTCCCACCAGCCAACTGTCGATGTGTCCTTGGGCAAGACACTTCACCCTCCTTGCCTCCAGTGTGGCCTCCGCTGGTGTGTGAATGTGCATGAATGATCCCGGTGATGGTCAGAGGGGCCGTAGGCGTGAACTGGCAGCCACGCCTCTGTCAGTCTGCCCCAGGGCAGCTGTGGCTACAACCATAGCTTACCATCACCAAGTATGAATGAGGAGTGAATGAATAATGGACATAATGTAAGCGCTTTGAGCGTCTGGAAAAGCGCAGAAAAATTCAATCCATTATTATTATTATTATTATGGGGGAAGCTGAAGAGCTTGTTTGGAGACAGGATCTGGCAACTTACATAAAAATGTAGGTTTTACCACGTCGAAGATGGTTCTGCTTTTAAAACGCACGTTTATCATCAAAGCCGTGAGCAGTGCTGTCTGGCCCACGCTGGCTGAGCGGCTGTCATGTGCCCCTCACCCCCCCCCCCCCATCTTCCTCTACCACCCTGGTCATGTGAGAGATTCATACAAATTTGGCGGCTTTTCTGTTGGTTTAATCTCCATAGAAACCATTTTATTTTTTGGTTGTGTGTAAGTGACAAACAGGTCGATGACATTTTTGGAAGAATCAGGAGCAATTAAGGATTTCCTTGACAACAGAGGTTTATGGTTAACCACGCCCACATTCCAATAGTCATATGTTGTATTGTTTCGTTCAGCTTGATTCGTGTATAAAATTTCTACAAGATTCCAGTAAAATGTTCAAACAAGACAGGAATGCCACCTCTTTGGACTCGCCATGCTATCACCATTTAAATTATTTAAACTTAAAGACCAACATTTTGTCCCAAGTAGCTTCCCAATGAGGTTGGAGGCCAAAGGGCAAAATCCCAAGTAGGCAGTGAATTTTGTTGCTGGTACTTAAGTTGATTATTATTTATTTTTTTAAGAATGTTCCCTCGGCTCCCTCTTCCTGAGGTCAAACGTTAACAAAACTTCAGGTTTGGTCTGACACCCAAACCGTCGACCTGATCAGAAGTGTAGTGTTAGAAAAACCAAACAAACCAAAGCTTCTGTTTGCTGTGCAGGCGGCTCTAAAGCCCAGTTTACCCCCCCAACACAGTACCAGACACCATAGTGGGGGCTTTTGGAGACAACGCCTGGACGGCACATCACTCGACTCCTCCATCCATCCTTCCCTGCTGGTACCAGCCCCCCAGCCCCGTCCTGCCTGTGGGACTGGACCCAGTCTCAGCTGGCGTGGAGGGAAAGGTCGGGGGGGGGGCATCCCACTAATCCATCTTGGCTCTAATAAGCGAGGTGTGAATCCGCAGGGGAAGCTTGAGTCTCTGGATAAAAGCCATGAGGTGAAGACGTGAACTCCAGACTCAAACAGCTGATGCTGCATCCGGGGTCAGACACCAGACAAAGAACCAGATATGATGATAGAATTGTGAGTCTTGCTGGTTATCAGAAATAAATACATAGGTGATGGGTGTAACGGCTTCACCTGTACTGATCTGGAGGTGGTGTAACGTGGCCATTACTTTGCTGTTTTTGCACCACAACAAATCGCTGAAAGCCTTCGTCACATGGACCCATATGGGGTCTGTGGGTTTTTGGGTTGTCTGGGCTGTAGAGGTCGTAGAAAGGAGCCATGGCATCTTAAGGGGGGTGCAGGTGTGTCTCGCCGTTCCCTTGAGGGGGAAGGAAACGTACCGTTGTTGTGTGTGTGCAGGTGTGTTGGGACGTATTTGTAAGGTCACACACAGTTATGGCGTATGGGTGATGCGTCCTTACGCCACACTCTATAGTCAGCAGTGAGGTGGGAGTTCGGGCTCCTTACTGACAACGAAGAAATGCCACGCGCACGGGGTGTGCACGTGAAGTGCCCGTAGGAACATCCACACAAACTGCACTCTGTCAAACTACAGCCTGGAGGATTTGGGGGATTGAACCCGTGTGACACCCCTGCGTCTCACCGATGTCCCCCTAACTTACTCATACGTGTTGTATGAACGCTCAACACGACCTGTCGCCCCCCGCAGCACGCCAGTTACCTGCACGCCCCGGACAAGCCCCCATTTTTCACTTTTAAAAACTCCAAATCCACCCATAGGGGATGTTATGACCAAACCATGATGAATAACTCTGAAACAAGGACTCGTGAAAACCTGTTGAGCTGAAATAAAGCAGTTTATTTCAATTTAGTTGAAGCGTTTTTAATTGAATTTTCGTTAAATTGAAGTTGGTGCTAATTATTCTAATCAAGCATTCTTTTCTGTCACTTTGGGAAAAAAAAGAGGACTTTTTCTTCCTTTAAAGTGAAGGTTTAGCATCTTTTACCGTCTGCCTGGACATAAAATCACCTCAGCAGAAGTAAAACACAGAATTTTGGAAAACTTTTGACTGGAAGGAGAAAAGATAAAAGCTTTAGAAACATGTATCAATGGGCTGCAGCAGGAGGCCACAAAATAAAATCATTTGTAAGTTTACGAGTGGAAACCTAATTATTCATCGAGATAAAAGCTTTTTTTTGTTGTTGCTTTCAGACAGATGAATGCTGCTCCTTCATTACCAAACGCTTAGCGAGCTCCTGAGTTATTTTTAGTTTTGTTTTTATGGTTGGTCAGCATTAGCATGCTGTGGCGTTAAATGCTTTTTCACTGTGGATCAGGTGAATGGACCCCCCCCCCCCTTCATGTCTGCAGCTTCTTCATTAGGACCTAGTTCTCCATGTGGTCCATGCACGCCCAACTCTTCCTCCATAAATAGCCACACACAAAAACCTTTGCTCTGCTCTGCTCGTCGTTTCATTTCCATTGAGGCCGCTTGTCACATGATGCTGCAAGAGCTCCTTATAGGTCGTGCATGTTTGAGGACAAAGCCTCGGGCCCGTAAATATCACAAAGGCTAAATAATTCACAAAGCGTTTGCTGAAACTACATGGATAAGGCCGTTGGTGCATCACGGTGGTCAGGCGTCTCATGTCTGTGTGCTTTTATAGAATCATCTCACATTGCATTTTCTTTACACATGATTCAGGAATATTAGGAATAATCAACGATGACTTTATATGATGCAGTTTGATGCATGTGGAGAAAACGGTTGTACATGTACAACAACACAAACAGGTCTACGTGTCCTTGAAGCTCCTCTACCGTCCTTCAGGGTTACGACTGTTGTGTGTCGTCCTGTGTGGCTGTTTTTGTCCTTTTCCAGATTGTTTCTGGAGTTCTCATCAGTCAACAACTGGATTGTCTGCATTCTGGCCCTTCAGGGACAGTGTTGATGCTTCATCTCTTTCCAGAAACCTGCATTAAAAAGTGGACGGTTTTAGTAGGAAAAATTGTCCCAATTACTGATGGGTCCAACTTTGTCAGATGTGTAAGAAACTCTTAATATCTGAGCAAAAACCCAAATTTGGGTTATGTTACTATGCCAAGCCAGTATTTAAAGCTGTGAGCATCAGTTATCCTCTTCTTTTCAGCCTCATTTCCAACAGTCCGTACAGATGGAGACGAGCTGTCTGTCCGCACACCGAACATTTTATTCCATGAGCATTCTGCAGGTTGTAGTGAACAATTATCCCACACTTAAGGGTGAAGTAGGTCAGATGCAGGCAGGTTGCTCGGATTTTTCAGTTTTTCAACCCCCCCAAATCCTGTGGACTGTTCACGTGATACGTGCGCGCTCCTTGCTGCAGCCTGACTGTCAGAAATGAGGATATTGGACAGTCGGAGTGTACTTTGAGTGGACATCCTACAAGCGTCCAACTGGCACTTTTGTATCACGTGCACACCGCGTGCGGGCAGCTTTTATGCTCGCTCAGTAAGGCGTCAGTCCCCACGCCTTACCAACGACTAGAGTGTGGCGTGAGGACGCCGTACGACAGCATCACCCATTTGTAGTAAGAGCGTGTAACTTCCTTGTAAATACTTCTTGATGCACTTACCACACGCTACCACACGGACGATAATGGTGCATTTCATTTCCATGACGTCCATTGAGGTGGTCGTATGAACTGCGAGACACACCTGCACTCCCGTTAAGATGCTGCCGCTCCTCTCTACGACCCTCCACGGACCCAGACCACCCAAAAGTCTGCACCATCCCCAGGGGTCCGCCCCTCGAACGTGTGCATGTGACTAAAGCTTTGAACATCTTATTAATATCAAGATAAACTTTTGTTACGTTTCTCTGTGAGCCTAAACCGGGTGACAAATTAGATACGCTTGGTTTGTTGTAGTTCTGTTTTAAGGTGGAATGAATCTGGTTTTGCAATAACATTTTTATCCTGCATCAAATGTTGGACAAAAATATCCATCGTGAGCAGCGAGACGCCTAGAACTGACTTGTAAACTCCTCTGCAGGACCAGAAGATGCTGATTTTCCTACATAAACATTCATATAGGACCAAACTCTTCCGTGTGTGATGCTCGGGGTTCCATCCTTAAGAAAAATGAAGCAGAATTGTTTTAACAGCCTAAATAGAGAGTTTCACTGCCGCACAGCTCAAAACTGTGCTCAGGCATGACTTTGCTGTGTTTGCCTGCTGCCGCGCCGCCGGCTGCACACTGCCGACACCCTGTCTAAGATTTAAATGAGTGTGGGACTGTCAGAACAATGTCTCTGTCGGCTGCAGAACTACCTGCCAGGCAGATCTCAGCACATGCATGCAGAAGGCATCACTTCGCCTCTCCTTATGCCAGATTCGCACCTGCTGCGTGCCGGGAGCTTTGCGTGCGCTCTGATGACCTGCTGCCTCGTGGCAACAGGCGAGGATTCACACCGCCAACACTGGTGCGCCAGCAGCACTGTGGCACAACTGCTGCATGCGCAGTCTTTGACTTTGACAACAAGGAGGGTGGACTGTTCATTCATGGTTAATGAAGAGAAGCAGCCTGGCTTTCATATTTAAACCTGTCCACACGCTGAGCTGATCATACCTGCGTTTTTCTTATGTTCTTCTAGTGCTCACTTTTATGCAGCTCAGTGTTTCCTTTAAAAAAAAAGCTTAAATGTTATTATAAACCAAATAGAAATGCTATGTTTCCCTGGGAAAAGTCTACATGGACCCACTTCTGTTTACGATTAGTGTTGTTCTGGTTTGTTAAAAAATAAACATGATTATAAAATTGGCCGTGAATGCACGCTGAGTGTGAAGCGGCTGGATGCTCAGCACCGCCGAGTCTGAGGCCAAGGTTCTTGATGTGACTAACGTTGTTTGTCCTCTCTGGGTGGGTGGAGTGCTCCTACCCCAACTGGATGAGTTTAAGTATCTTGGGGTCTTGTTCACAAGTGAGGGAAAGATTGGAGCATGAGACTGACATGCGGATCCATGCGGCGAATCTGTTGTGGTGAAGAGAGAGCTGAACCGGAAAGCTCTCAATTTACCGGTGGATCTTTGTTCCGATGCTCACCTATGGTCATGAGCTCGGGGTCATGACCTTGACCAAGCGGCTGAAATGAGCTTCCTCCGTGGGATGGCTGGGTGCATCCTCAGAGATAGATGGAGGAGCTCAGTCACCCGTGGAGAGCTCTGAGTAGAACCACTGCTCCTTCATAGTTCGGATGCTTCCCTGTAGGGGTGTTCTGGGCATGTCCCACCGGGGGGAGGCACTGAGGAAGGCCCAGGACACACTAGAGAGACTACATGTCTCTCCTGGCCTGAGAATTCCTCTGGGTCCCCCCAGAGGAGCTAGAGGAAGTGGGCAGGGAGAGGGAAGTCTGCTGTCCCACCGACCCATGAGAAGAAGAGGATGGACGGATGGATGGACGAATGGATGGATGGATGGATGATGGATGGATGGATGGATGGATGGATGGATGGTGGATGGATGGATGGATGGATGGATGGATGATGGATGGATGGATGGATGGATGGAGGGATGGATGGATGGATGGATGGATGGATGGATGGATGGTGAAAGTGCACCCTCACCATGATGATGAGCATTGATAATCATCATCGGTACACCAAGCTGCCAAAGGGGTTAATCAGTTTTTACATCTATGTGAACTCCACTGACGCCTCTTTCCTGATCCAGAACTGCATGAAGTCAGCTTCTCCTTTGCAGCCATCTTGGTACTGAAGAAGCCACGCCTCCAACGGTTCCCAAAAAGTCACAAACGCACAACTATCGGGCCAAAGCCCAGCTACTGAAAAACACCTTCACACCATTGTTCTCCCTCCACCGTACTTAACACTGCATACAACCTTTGACTATGTAAGAGAACTGGACAGAGTGAGTGTGACGGCACCCATTGAAAACGGTTTACTTACAGCTCCAACAAAATTAGGCCAATTCAATTGTCACTTTTCCGCAACACAGATGCCGCCGTTTGGAGCCAGACGACAACGGTTAGCGTTGATTGGTCCGAGTTCGTTTGAATCAACGCTGCACTAAAGTATAAATACTTCAACATCTCCTTCTCTGTCTTTGGACTTTAACGGTTAACACATTTTAAAAGTGCAAACTATTGACGAGACGTTAAATGCAAATCTGGTATTAATTACCCTCGTATGAAAATGTGTTAATGTTGCTTCTTGAAAATGTAATTTCACAAAAAACAAATTAGCAACGCCTTAAAGTCACTTAGCAACCAGTGAGCTACTGCAGTGCAGTCAAACCAGAACCCTCATTTTGACAGAAGTGGTTCTTGTTTCCAGTGAAGGCGTCTCTACGGCTCTAAAGGCGGATTCTCTCCACTGCATCCGACTCAACCGGTCTGTGGCCTGAAAAAGGTTAGAGAGCCCTGCTTTTCAGCACTGCATGCCTGCAGATATCACCTCTGCAATAAGTCAGTGACCACTGCAAACGCACCTTTTTCTGTCTGATGTCTCCTGTCTAACCTTAAGGCAGCGGCTGGAACAGTGCAGTGTTTTTCTGAAATCCTGCGATAGACGGGAACTCGTGAAAGGCAGCAAGGCTTTATGATGTCAAGGATTCGGCTCACTGGGATCAGATGAGCTCCAAATCTGATTTTTGCACATTTCAAATAAATGTTTTAAAAAAAAAAACAAGAAAAAGGAACAACTATTTTAAACTGCCTTTTCAGGAATGAGATGCAGCTTTGGATTTACTGCTGTCCTCACACACACATGCATGAATACACAGCCGTGCACACGCACGTACACACCTACAGATTGAGCTGACACTGCTGAATTATTAAGATGTTCCAATAAAAGGAATGGAGCACATTAGAAGGAGAGACGGCGGGTAAATGGAGAGAAGGAGCAGAGATTGCCTGCAGGTGAGCGGTAGCATGTGAATGCTAAAGTTTGGAGCACAAAAACGAGTGGAATCAAGTGGAACACATTTTCACTCCAAGCTAGACTGCTGTGTCATAAAATATGAATGTGCTAATATTGAATTAGTGTGAAACAAAACAATAACTGTGCTGGAAATGTGCTGGCTGCTTAGCTCGACATGTCGTGACGGAAGATGAGACGCCGGGCCGATGTTTGCCGCCTTCGCTGTGAGGACCGCGTCCTAAAAATACCCGACACGGGACGAGGCGTGTCACGCAAACTATTATGGATAAAACAGGAAAAAAGAATGTCAGGGTTTCAGAATGCAAGCCAAGCAGCAAGCCGCAGCTGTCGTAGAACAAGAGGCGCGGCCGCTCCTCCTCATCCTCATCCTACTCCTCATCCTCCTCCTCCTCATCCTCCCCCTCTTCCTCCTCCTCTTCCTCCTCATCCTCCTCCTCCTCATCCTCCTCATCCTCTTCCTCCTTTTACTCCTCCTCTTCCTCCTCATCCTCCTCCTCTTCCTCCTCATCCTACTCCTCATCCTCCTCCTCCTCATCCTCCCCCTCTTCCTCCTCCTCTTCCTCCTCATCCTCTTCCTCCTCATCCTCCTCTTCCTCCTCCTCCTCTTCCACTCTTTTTTACAGTTTGTTCAAACATATTTTGTTCAAGGATTAATTCCTGCAGAGAACCCACTGGGTCACCTTTTGCCGCCCCCCCCCCCCTATTTTTTAATTAAAAATAGTCTTTTTTTAATGCTTTAGTCATTGTTGCAAATTAAAATAAATGAAATGAATTAAACGAAATGAAATAAACAAAATAAACTCCCCAATAAGCTTTAAAAGTTCATAAAAACTGCCCTTGAGTTTTCCAGGACATTATGAGGCGGCGACGGGCAGCCAGGGGGGGCACCTGCAAAATAACACCAAAAGCAACATGAATAAAATGAGATTAAATGAATATACTTTTTAAAATTAAAACTAAAAAAACAAACAATTTCCTGTACAAATACATCAGGTTGCAGTGTTTTGTGTTGATTTGCTTCAAATGGTCTCAAAAAGCTAAATAATCAGATACCAGCAGTTAAAAGCTGAATTTTAGTGTAGCTGTTCTATGTTTTTATTATTTACTTTGAAGGTTTAATCTTTATTATACATATACAAATGAACACGTTTGATTCATTCCCAGTCAAGGAGGCATATTTATCTGGAAGATGGTTTGTTTGCAACGGGACCAGAAAAACGATGAACACTATTGTTCTTTTTAGTGGTTACTTTTGTGTGTGGGGTCATGGGTCATGGGTCACATGGTTTAACGGAGGGGAGTTGGAGGGGTGAAGGGTGGCTTGGGGTTTTATAGTAATATTGTTTTTTTGTTCTAAATGATAAAGCGCTTCCAAGTGCTTCTTTATAAATAAAGTTTGATTTGATAACTCAGATGAATAGCTCAGAATAAAACCTGATTTAATGGCAGACGTGAAACATCCAGCAGAAAAATGTAATTTATATTTGAAAAAGTCTTTGATAAAACAAAAAAGCAGGGAAGACTGTTCAGGAGGAAGACGTCGAGTGACGATGAAGATGTGTGCGCTCTTTTCCACGAAGCCCCGTCTGCACGTTCATTTACTGTCAGATTTATTCTCAAATGAATTTCTCTGCATCGGTGCTGCAACGATTCAGTTTAACAACGATTCATATCATAGTTTGTGGCCACTGATCCGATTCGTAGTCGATATTTGTTAATTCCGAACGATCCGATTGACGGAGCTAAACTGGAACCTTTATTCCAAACTCCAAGCAGTGAAACTGAACAGAGACGTTTTCCTGATTCTTGGAAATGAAATCTGTGTCCAAACAAACAAGTCGACTAGAATGAATGTCTAATCCACTGGCAGAAAGAAAACGTCACTGTTTCCTTATAAAGATTGAAAAATCTCCATGGAGATGAAAGTTTCCCTGTTATAGCATCTTTTTTTATGAAGGTCAAATTCCAGCTTTTCTTAGCGTGTTTGTCCAACAAAGTTGTTTTTATGTAATGTTCAAAAGTCTGTTGGATTGCAGATAAAAGTTCCACTTTCTTAGAAACCTTGGGAGACGTTGGCGATGCCTTCAAGACGCTCTTGTTTTGTTTCTATTTGAACAGGTTTAGTGCTGAACGTGATGTTGAAACGCAGAGTTGTGGATTTTTTATAGAGGCTATATTATAAAAACTGAAGCCCTGAGGTTTGAGTGATGATAAGATTATGTGGCGTTTTCAGGACCCTAGCCTCATATTTCTATTTATGTTTCTGTCAACCTTTTTTAATGTCATCACTATGATTGACATGTCATTTTCCATAAGTAATCTAGTAACTGCTGCATTTAACCCGTAAAGTAAGTCTTTGTTGTAAGTGATGTATTTTCTTTTTTTTTGTTGTAAATCTTAATTTTGGGGGTTTAAATGATGAGCTTTCATTTTCTCACTTACCTTTTTTTGTCAGAGTTTAAGAAACGTTTGTTGTTCCGAGGTTGGAGTTCCTCTTCTTACTCTGGAAAAGTACATTTTTGGTCTGAAATCGTTGGATCCTGTCAAGGATTTTGTGTGTCTTCTCGTTAAGCGGTTTGTCATTTTCTGGAGCTTTTTGTTGTTTCTACGGTAAAATTGAGTCAAACCGTCGACGTAAATCTGTTCAGTTGGGTTTTTAATTCCGTGACTGAAGTGGCAAACAGAAACAAACTTCTCTTGATTTCCTTCAGTGATGTGGATCAGACTTATGAGTATTTGAGCTGGAATTTTCTTTTTTTTTTGTTTCCTTTACCGCATATTACTCTAAATTTGGGGCTAACATAAATTCACGTTTGGAGAAAAAAACGTCAAGTTTGCAAACATAAATCCAGTTTTTGCACAGAGTTCTAATCAAGGTCCTGAAGTAAGTTATTTACTATTTGAAGGAATCATTCACAACTATTTATCTGCATTAGAAAATTGTCTGCATGTTAACTTTATCCCATAATTGCTGTTCAGTCGCTGCTTAAGGTTTTACTTTGCTTTTCCTTTGCTGTAAACCTTTCCATGTCCAATAAAACACGACACTTCTGCTGTTCATGTGTAATTAGGCTGGACGAGCACAAACTGCTTTAATGCAGAGAGAAAAATTCAATTAGGCAGTTTGGAAAAGCAACGGCAGTTTTTGTCACCAATAAAAGGGAAAACTAAAAAAAAAGCCGTCCACTTCCAGGGAATCCTTTTGGCTGCAAAGAGAGTTTCTTTGTTCCCAGAGAAGATCTGAGAAAAAGCGTTAACAATTCTCCTCCCGCTTTTCCGTCAGCGCCAGACGGAAACGCGGCTGATCAAAGCGGCGGGAAAAGTTTCAACAAGACAAGTCAGCGGGGAGTTCCACATCCGAGACGTTCACTAAAACATTGATTTGACTGATGATTTGGCTTTATTCAAAAACAACAACAACAATATAAAGAGTTGCATTTATCCTAGAGGTCAGAGGTTAAATCTTAAATCGGCAGGTTGCCTACGTTACATAGAAACATGAGAAACTTCTTGTCATTTGGGATGTTATTTGCAAATTTGAAGGGCCGACCCTCTGCTTTCACCAGAATAGTCCATAAAGATGAAAATGCAGAATTTCTACTTGGATAAAAGTGAAACCAGAGACCAGAGCTCCTCAGAAAGACAACAACAAAAAAGAGTTTAAAGACGGGCAGCTCTGGGAACAACACAACTAACCTTATTAGAAAAACAAAAGCTTTCAGGTCAACACAAGCTAATTGGAAAGTTGGCTCGATAATTTGAATCAAGATGAGAAAAAGATTTGGTTTCTCGTTTCGATCTGTGGATTTGATGCTTCGAGCTACAAAGGTTTAGGAGGTTTGTGTGTCATAATGCTCAAGTTATTGGGAGTGTAATGCATGAAAGATCACTGATAATTCATGATTATGACCCCGGGGAGGAGGAGAGGCCAGCGCGCCCCACCCTGCACAAACAACACCCAAGTGGAGGGGGGACCTTTGAGGAGAAGCCTCAGCGGACCGCAGAAACCTGGATTCTTCTCTGGACTCCTCACCTACGTCTGCAGGAGGCCTGACAAACCCCATCAGTGTCTGGTGAAGGAGAAGCCCCGTCCATGTGGGGCAGGAAGGCTCTGCAGCATCTGTGGAGCAGCCCTGCCGCCCCAACGGGTCACAAAGAGGGTCATCAAGGACCGACCCCGCCCNTTGCCCCCCACCCACTCCGACTCACACTCCTGCCCAGTAGGTGGCGGTAATGCGTCTCCACGTCGGTGAAGAAGTCCTCCCAATCAACACATCGTTGGTAGTCTCTGGTTCCTCACTAGTTTTTTCATTTTTTTTGTTATTTGACTTTTTCCCCACGATTGTGAAGTTTTCTTTTTGTTCTTAAACCTTTTGACCTCCTGCTGCTTCAACCTGCCACCCATAACACAAACAATTGTTTGTGAGGTTTGATGTGCATCTACTTATACAAAAAAACTATTTATTATATAATGAAGGGGGGACATCATCTGCTTTTTACCTATTCAATAAATTCATTGGTGTACTTTATTTGTCTCAAAACAATAAAGAAAAAGAAAAGAAAAACAACAAATGTGAATGTTCTTTGTCAGACTGGTAAACATTTATGATGCACTTTATTCATTCATTTTAAAATACTACGAGGTTACTGGAGTTAAACAACTTAAGTAGTAAAAGTAAAACAAAAATGATTATTCACTTATTGAAAATGGTTAAATTGATCGATATTGCTTCACTTGCTTGAAAAATTCATATATTGATTCAAAACTCTTTCCTAATGTAGCATAATTTTGCATGATTTTAACTTTTGATACTTGATGAAATTTGTTATGAAAATTCCTGAAACAGTGTTGTGTCTACTTTAATGATATAGTATTATGTTTTATTCATATGAATGACTTTTATAAGTAACATAATCTGCATATATTTCAGATGACTGATCTGTATTTGCCATGTTGATTTCTAAAATAGTTATTTTTGACGTAATACTTAAGTGCTTTATCGATATCTTATGAATTTTAATTCTGTCTGATAAAAACTAGGAACCGGATATTGATAAATCATGTAATAAAATGGTTATAGTATAGATTATATAAGTTCGCTTCCTTCCACTCCCTTTCAAGCAATATTTATTAATATGTCTAATTAGTCTAAGTTTGATTATGTCACGGGTCCGCCGTCAGCTGCCTCCCTCCTCCCTGCTCCTCATTGGAACCAGCTGCACCTCATCACCTCATCACCAGCAGACCTTCTTAAGGAGATTCATCCCAGCATACTACGCCAGTCCGTTACACTCTCTCCGGTGCCTACGCATGGTCTCTAGTTAAGTCTAGTTTTTGCCAAGTTAAGCCACGTACTTACCTTGCCTTGTTCTACGCCTTCAGGTCCGCTCCTCCACGGGTGCCGCTGGTTCTTCCTCGTCACAGGCTGTCTACGCCGCTCTCAGCTCCACCACTCGCTCCAAGCTGTGCTCGCCGTCCTCGGCGCTCCACCTCGTCACAGGCTGTCTACGCTGTCCCTGACATTCCTCCTCGTCCACGACTCGCATCACCCTCAGATTAAATCTTCTGACTCTGCCTCGTCTCCTGAGTTTCTTCCGGGTTCCAGCAACTGGGTCTCCATAGTGTTTGACCATGACAGATTAGTTACTGTATGAATGTATAACTGATGATTATATTGCTTTTGTGTTTTATTTCTACTTAATTGCTTGAAATAAACCATTTCATATCAAATCAAATCAGATAAAACAGTGGAGTAAATGGTTCCCTTTTAGTCACTTTTGTTGACTCTAAGTATTGCATTTCTTTCGTAAAGTGACAAATTTATAAGTGAGTTTTGATTCTTTTCCTCCTTTAAGTACAAGCGGCTGTCATGTTTGGACATATTTCCTCTCCAGAATTCATTTTTTCCCTTTTAAACTCAAACTGTTTTATTCGTGTGACCAGTTTCCTGCTTTTGGTCCAACTTTCAAAGTTTTCAGTCCAGCCATAAATCCTCTCCTCAGGTCTGTGTTTCCTCTGAACGGGAAACTAAAAAGCCCGGCACCTCTTCGGTTCTATAAATGTCTGTGCTGGAGAAGTGGCGCTCCGAGGCGCTGTCGGAGACAAATGTAAAAACGAACGCGGATGAGAAGCGTCCATCTACGCAGTTGGGTAATTTCATAATCCCAGCATTCTGACAGGGTAACAGATGAGATGGAAAATGAGAAACGCGTGTCCATATTTCTCACAGTTCGGGCGTCGGTTTGCTGTGATTGAGGCTGCAGCTGGGAGGAATGAGGCCGGCTTTCCATCAGCCGCACTTTCGTGTCACTTTTGTCGTCATAATGGAAACAGAGCAAAGCTGAATGCAAGAATAATTGCATTAGAGGGGGCAAAGACTCAAAACAAAGGTGGGGCAGATGTCTGAGGTATTCACCCAAGCTTGGAAGTTTGTGTGGACGCTTGCGGGTTCGCTGCTGTTTGCATAAATGAGCCTGTTTGATGGACGGCGTGACTTCCTGTGTTGACTCAGTGGGATTGAGTCGGAGGTGTTGGTGCACTCTGCCGACCGCGGTCTCCGTTTTTGCGCCGGCGGACGCCCGTCATGCTGGAGAGCTCCCTTCTGTCGGCTGTAATCCCACCTTAAGCATGTCTAGGCACGTCTACCGCACCCAAGAACAGCCATCTCATGGAAATGAATCCATTGATCCCTCACTTTGTGTCAGTCACACAAGCATTTGGATCTGTGTGCTTCCGAGCCACGTAATGTCAAGTGTGGCTTCTAATCGCCAGAGAATCGACAAAGTGATTTGAAATGCTAATTTCTCTGGAAGGACGTCTTTGTGCGGCGTGACGGGAAAGCAGGAGTGATGTTCAAACACCTTTGTGATCTAAAGTAAAGCTTTACCTTGTTCAATAACCACATGGAGCTGTGTCGCCTTAAACACTGACCCCCGGGCCCAACTTGGTACTGGGTCACAAAGAGAGAGAAAAAAACACAACCTACATTTTATCTATTTTTATTTCTGAAATGATTCTAAAGGGAGTTTTATTTTGAAAAACTACTGAATTCTCTCCACCACATCCTGTTGACCTTTAGCTCTTTTTATCTTCATGTTGTGAATTTAATTTCTATGTACATTTTCCTGAATATTTGGATATTTGAACATTGATCTCATTACTGAACCCGTTCCAGAGTTTAGTGCAACAAACCGACACAGAAACTTTTCTTTGTGGTTCTGATCAGTTTGATCTTGAACTTCCTACATCCCCTCAGTTTGTTCCTCCTTCATTTTCTGAGAACTGTTTCTGGATATTGAATGGTAACGATTTCCAACTGACTCTGTATAGAATCTGTTGGTGTAAAAATCGACAAGGTCATAAAGTTTTAAAAGTCTGGAATATTGAAATAAATGGTTTGTATGATCAATATATCCAGCTTTATGTACAACAGAGAGGATGTAGGGAACTCTTATTAATATTCCCCTAAATTTCTATACAGTAGGTGAACTATGGTAATATTAAGGAGCAGTACAATAATTATCTACAGTTTTATTCTAATATATGTTTAGATTTATTTATGATTGAAATACTTTTTGAGACTTTAGTTTGTATGTCTCTGATGTGTGGCTTCCAACTTAGATTGTCATCGATAAAAACCCCTAAGAATTTGATTTCTGTAACACTTTCCATTAGGACATTATGTAAGCACTTTGTGTTATACTATTATATGAAAAGTGCTTTATGGATAAAGTTTGATTGATTGATTGATTTCAATTGAGAGCTCAGTATTTGCATTGTAGTTTCCAAAAAAAATCACTTTGGTTTTATCTAGGTTCAAAGATACCGTAATTTCCGAAATTCAAGCCGCTACTTTTTTCCTGCGCTTGCAGCCCTGTAGCTTATTTAGTGACGCGGTTAATTTATGGGACGTCATGTACATACATTCAGACTCAGTGAATGGTTTCAATTCTCTATCTATCACCAAACACAAGTCATTTGTTTTGTAACAAACCTCTAAGCAGCCAAACAGCATGGACCTGACTTCAGGTCTTAGACACTTCAGTCATGGTTCAACAAAAAGAAACACGCATGCCCGGCAGCATCCCAGAATCCTTTGGTGCCATTAGACCCAACGTGCACGTGTTCGCCGCTACAATATGATGCAGCTTTCAAGATAAAAGCAATCGTTAAATGCAGCGGCAAAAAATCCACCATCAGTAAATGGAAATGCCGGTCAGCTGCGTGACGGAAAGAACAGCGCATGCTCAGAAGTGTATTTACCTCTGAGTCATAGTGACTCGGCTGGCTGCATGTAAATATGTGGGAATAACATCAGCCTTTATTGTGTCGGAACACGACTGGAAACACAAATCCACGTGATCATTTTTACGGTTTCTAAGGACTAAGCGGAATTTTGCATTGAAAAGCTCACAGCCTCCGTGTGAGATTTTCGGATAGGAAGGGGAGACAAGGAGCCCACTTGGCGAGCGCAGAGGCGTCAGCGGAGCAACAGTGTTTGTTGTGGAAGGAAACTTCTGACGCGCGCGAATCGCGCTGAGGCGCGCGCGCTTCTCAGTCGCCGCTGCTTTATTTTACTGGTTTGTGTTTTTAACCAGCCCTGTTACTCCCATAACGCTGCCGCGACACAAGCTGCTCCCGTTCACCCCTCCATACACTGTTGCAAGCCGGGCGTTGGCCCCGCCTTTAGCCCCTAAGACTCATGGGAAATGGGGGATCGCGGATGTAAATTTCCTCATCATAACTGAGGGATATAATGTTGATTATATGCTTACTGTTTGTAATTTTATGTATGATACCTAGATTGTCAATAAGTTAAAAAAAAAAATAAAATAAAAAAACCATAACTGAGGAACTTGTGAACAGAATAGAGGTCCATGCTGTTTGGCAGATGTTGGTATACTCACACATGTGCGCCTGAAGCATGGTTGACCCCTCTCACAGTGTTTGAATGAATCACACTCTCTCTGGGAATCAGGATGTGCTTTGACAGGATGCTCATGCTGCCCAATACATGCGGTTTGTATCTGAGGCGGCTTGTAAATGTAAAAAAGTAGTTGGAATTTACTGTAATTTATTGTAATCCATCCATAATTTTAATTTGTTTAACTCTGTGTTTATCACATTGATAAGTTCCCTATGATCGCCTGTAGAATATATTTGTGTCATCTGCAAAAAATATGAGTTTTAAAAGTTTATAAACATTGAATATATCATTTATGTAAATGTTGAATGGCAGCGGGCCCAGAAATAATCCTTGTGGGACACCACAACTTATCTCTGTGGCTTCTGATGTAAATTCATCAACCTTGACTCGCTGTTTTCTTCCCGTTTGATACGTTTTGACCCAACTCAGCGCTAGTCCTCTTATCCCAAACACTTTCAGTTTGTCATGTAGGATGTCACGATTGAGAGTCAAATGCTTTTTTTTAAGTCCATAAAAGTTACAACTGCATATTTCTTTTTGTCCAGAACGTTTGTGATTTCCTCAACAGCATCTATGAAGCCAATGAGGTGGATCTGTTTTCTCTGAAACCGTAGATCACATTTGAACGGTTCCCACAGGAAATCTAGTGAACAAATAAAGTTTAAAGCAGGTGTTTTACAGAGGATGAAGATAAACGTTACCCTCCAAAGTTAAGAGAAATTGGAGACAAAAAAAAAAACAAAAAAGAAAATTCAGACGCACAATTCAGCTTCGTATAGGCCGGTGCATGAAAATACTGTCTGACATTACAGCTGTTGTCTGAGACCACAGATCTTAAACATCTGGAATTGGCTCCAACTCCCAGGATGCACCAGATGCTGCAAACCAAGACGTTTTGATCCAGATGTGGAGCATCCCAACCTAAAATCCTCTTTATCTTTGACTTCTTTATATAAAGACAAAGTGATTCACATTGATTTATGAGGCAGGTTCATTGGAGAGCAGAGCAATGAAAATGCCATCCGCCTGAGAATCTAATAAGGACCCACAGCGAGTCTACGAAAGAGGCGGTGGCATGTACAGGAAGCCGTTCAGAGGGTGATCATGTATTAAACAGACTACCCCCTTAAATATTCATGGCCAGAGATTTACTCATTAATCTTTCATTATCTTCCATCTCTCTGTTTTGCATATAGCAGGAGCTGGGAGCTGGTATTGGTTACATTCACCTTCTGATCATACTTTGCCTTCATTGGCGTGCTCATCTTTGTGCTGATCACATTGTCCACATGCAGATTAAGAGGCAGCTCAATATTTGAAAATTTCTTATTGAGCTCCTGCCTTTTATGTCTGCTCTTAATATCAGACTTTTGGGCTTTAGGGAGGAAAATCCAGAGTAAGTTTTATGGATTTCCAGGGTCTAAAAGGCTCAGCTGACTGAGTGCTGCAGGAAACTTCTCATTAGCAGGAAAACAAGTTTGCTAATGTGGTTTTATCGAACTGGATGGAAAACATGGAAATCCGACGGTTTTCCAGAGGAAGTCCTCTCCTACCGTGAACATTGATCCTAAAATTAAAAGCAAGCAAAGTTAAAATTCCAGCCAACATGATAAGATAAGATAAATCTTTATTGTCTTTGCACAGTGATACTTCGTGCAAAGTACGGTGAAATTGGGATCCTGACCCACATCAATGCATTTTGAGACAGAAAAAAACAAATTATTAAAAATGACCTGGTGTTAATGTTTCTGGTTAATGAAGGTTATTATATATTATATATTCTATAAATTTAACTTTTAGGTGAGAAAATAAAAATAGCAAAGTGAGATGAAAGGAGTTGGTGATGCGCCAAGGTCAGCAGTTCACCGACTGTGGATCTGGCTTCTCTGAACCGCCCACAACACGATTAAGGATGTGCTGGGATGTGATCCCTCTGATTACCATAGCGGCCAGGGGATGGGAGATGGCTCGCATAAGACTTCTGTGGAGGGGGATGCTGGTGGGCAGGGGCTGTATCGACCCGAACCCTTGGATTCCTTTTAATAACATGCAGGGACTTAACACACACCCACCCAAGTGCACAGCATGCAAACTGAAGGCTGCAGACAAAAGAAAAGGGGAAAAAAGTCTGAGCATGCGTCTCTCTAATCCCCCTCAACACATCAGTGTGAGCTGAACAACAGAAAACTGCAGTAAACTCCACGTTCAGCAGCCTTTAAACCTTAATTAGACTGTTCTTCACTCTGGTCCATAGCAACACGCTCCTTCAGAATGTTACTCACCACAGAAAGGAGACTTGTCCTTTCTTTCATTTAGAGGGAAATTTGTTTTACGTGCAGGACAAGCCGCGTGCACATCAGTGCACGGAGGTTGTGGTGTCATGCGGAGCTTTTACTCCACAGTAAACTCACACTGAGCTGAACGCACAGAGGGAAATCTGGGGTTCAATGTCCCGCCCCCGGGAGACCTGAGCATGCAAACAGCGTGAGGCGGAGAGTGAGCCGGTTAGCGTTCGATCTGCAGCCTGCCGCTCTGAAGCTCTGAACCCTGAGCTGCAGCCAACAGCAAAAACAAACGTTGACCCTGCGTGAAACAGCGAGGAGGAAAAGAATCCATGGGAACGACGGGGAGAGCGTTTTCGTAGGAAATACAAAAACCCATGGAAAATGAGCATCATTTCAAAATGTAGAAATATCGGTTCAGCATCTACCTGTTGGTATTGATCAACAGCAGAAGGTCATGTGATGCAGAATGTACCAAGATCTCTAATAAAAAGAGCAAAATGTCCAAGAGAAATGAAGATATTGGCTCAGATTACCACGAGCGGCTCATGCACCTTTACAGGGGGTGGACCTGTACAGGTGCTGTGAGGTTTTGGGTTTCCCGGGTCCCTGGAGGGTCGTAGAGAGGAGTGGCCGCATCTCAAAGTCCCAACCATCTTTTCATCTATTTTCAAAGCGTTCCCACTGCTCTTTTGATTATGACGACGCTGTTTTTAGACCAAATCTAAAAACGTGTCGTTTTCTAACGGATAGTTCCTGCAGAGCGGCAGGAGTTCATTAGAATATATTTCCCAACATCCCTTTGTTTACGCTCTCTCCTGATCCATCATCATTTGAACAAAGAAACCCTCAGAAATTGGGTTTTAATCTTCATTTTCTTTCTACATGTCCTCCATCATCAGAAAACTGCCACAAGAACATGCTAAAAACATGTAAAACATTGTTTTCATTGGAGTGGGTCTTTATGCAGCTCAGGTGTGTCTTAAGGGTCCGACAACATCAAGGGACGTCATAAAAATGGAAAGTATTGTGTGTGGTAAGTGAAGTATTCATAATGGAAGTTACATGCACTTATGGCGTTCAGGTGATGCTGTCATACGTCGTCCTCACGCCACGCTCAGCTGTCAGTAGGCTGTGAGTACCGGCTCCATACTGACCAAATGCAAATGCTGCATGTGATGCGAATGTGCCGCAGGATGTCCACGCAAACAGTTAGGCTGCACACAAGGAGCACGCACGTATCACGTGAACAGCTCGAACGGGCTTGCGTGTGCAAAATTAAGAAATCTGTACACCCCCCACCCCTCTTACTCACCCCTACGTGTTGTATAAGTGTTCACTACGACCTGTCGCCCGAAGATAAACTGTGCATGAAAATACTGACCCGGCCTGCCACCTCCATTCTGTATTCTGTGCAGGCGACCCGATGGCCCCGCACAGGTTTACCCCTTTTTTTGCCCACAGACAGCCCGTATCCACCTGTGAGGGCAGTTAGGACTCAGACATAACCTCTCCACAGGATCCTAGATTGTTGCTGACTGGAGACCATCGTTGCCTCTTTGTTCACATGAGCAGAGACGCCTTCGGTTGCATTTCCAGGTTTCCTCTGCCTCGTCTGTGAAGCTGCAGCTGTTTGCATAAAGTTGTATCCGTTTGAATCTGACTTTCCGACCTGATGAGGAGCATTGTGTTTGCTACATGTTGATCTGTTTGCATTCACTCTTCCAGGGTTTTGCCACAAATGCCCACATTTTACGTCATCAAAGCCAGGAGTTTGCAACCGTCCACATTCCGGTCAATTTGTCGCTGACAGAAGCCGCAAAATCTGATTTCACCCGTCAGAAAAAAAACACGACTTCTATTTGTTATTGCTACTGCATTATCAGCATAAATAAAACATAAATATGAAAACAAAAATTCCTTTTTCTCTAAATATGAAACAGTTGATAACTTTCGGCACAGATTCACAAGACTTCCTTTCAAAATAAGACGCCCTGTACCTCATAAAATCATCTCAATGCAGAGAAATTGGTAGTTGGTCATTTTTAGGTCGTTGTGAAGCAAACAAGACTATAATGTCAGCACTGATTTAAAATAAAAAACAACTATACGCAATTAATTTTAGTTGGTCCACCTCAGCCATAAATTCAAAAAGCTAACTCAAATCAAATACCTTTGATTTCTTTTCAAAATAAAAGATTCCAGCGATCTTAATGTTGACATTCTGGGTTTGCTCACTGACATTTCTATGAGAACTAAAGTTGAACTATTCTGACTGTTTTGTTTTACTTGATGTGCCTTATGGTCTAAAAAACACGGGACTTTTTCAAACCAAAAACATTTTCTCTTTCTTCTTCCAGAGAGCCGCGATGGAGGCGTCAACGTGGCTCCGGAGCCGCCGGTTGCAGAAACACGATCCAAGCAAACTCTAAATGGGTCTCGTGTACAAATTTAGTCATTTATGAGACACAATCCGGCTGAGAAAATAAGAGGAACACATTTTAGTGCACGTTTGAAGACGTTTTTATGTTTAGAAGCTTTTTTGTAAACCACCGATGTTGCTATAATTTATTATAAAAGGCTTTGATAGCATCATCTACAGGAGACATGTGGGATTTTATGGTAGCTTGGACTACGTGGAGCAGTTTTTGTCCCAATCCCTGGTCCTCCAGAGCTTCTCCAACACAATCCTAGAGCCCCAACCCCTGCTGATCAGACCTTTTCAGTGATCAGCAGCAGCAACAGACACTGGATGATGGATATCAGGGTCCAGCGTTGGTGTGGAGTTTTCGGATTCTCTGCTTTCCTTTTAAGGTGAAAAAAAACTGTTTACCAAGACTCATAATGGGTCGTAGGTGTGAACGCTCCGAGGTTTTTCAGAGCCTTGAGATGGACTTTCTGCTTCTCACCCGGTAAAAGCTGACCTCTTCTGACCCCCAGCAGGACGAAGGAGGCTTTGAAAATGGATGCATGGAGTAATAGAGGCAGCCTGCAGACTTTTTTACTGCTTTGCCTCCCACTTTATGAATTTTTGCTTTTGGTAAAAATGTAGAAACAGTTTTCTAGTTTAGTTTGGGTGATGCGCCGGAATGCTACGCATGGATAATTCTACAGGATAAGCAGGTATAAATCTTTTATATGTATAAGATGCATGTTTGACTTTTGTGTCTTTCCTTTGGAATTTTAATTTGTCAATCTCCTATTTATTTTTTCATTATTTTAAGTGCTTATTCGTCAGGTTCTAGTGGATAAATGGAACAGAAAGAATCTCAGACTTCTACATTTAGATAAACTCTCTGACACAGATAATTTGTGTCTGTCAAAGGACAAAAAATCCAAAAGCAGACGTCCGTCTTTGTGTCCCAAATCGTCCATTTCAGGTCTGTGCAACTAAATGTAACAAAAATCAAAAAATAGTTCAATTTTTATTACTTCTGACTTTCTAGTCTTCTTTCAAATTTCACTTTGAACAGTTTGGAGGAACAGGCTGGTCTTTATCGTTGGGTTTGTTTTGACGTTTTGAACCTTCTTGTAATGATTTTTCAGTCTGTTGGCGTGACTAATGTTACGGTGAATCAGTGTTGGGTAGAAACCAGCGAGGATCGGGCATTTGAAGACATATACAAGTCTGCCATCTGTTGTTGACCGGGCACCTGCTGATACTATTCAAAGATGAGCTGATTCATGGACAGGTTGTCAGGCTGTTTTAGGCTCCGCCCACTGAAAACAGAAATAGAGGAGGGGATGAATCTCCACTTTGAAGTTTAGAAGCTGATTTTAGCGACTGTTAAAAACCCAGATCAGCTGGGATCTGGGTCACGGGCAGCTAATGGCTTCAGCAAGCATCACATGGTTGGTGTTCAAAGAACTTTTGGCTTTAAACAAAGTTTCAAAAAAACTGTCTTCAACCCCGTAAAGCCCACTACAACAACGAATTGACAGAATTTCTGAGAGTTGTGATTACATTGGTAACAATTAACAAAAAATAGAGCAATATGCTTTTTTATTGAGTTATAAATCATGTCAATTATTATTTGTTTAAGTTGCCAAAATATTGAATTGAGTGTCCATGCCCCCCCCCCCCCCACCGTGGACAAGATGGATGGATGGTGTTTAAGAATAAAAGCACCTTATTTTCCCGCTGTCTCAAATTTTTCAACGTGATAGAGCCTTTATGTATAATATATTATGGACAATTTTTTTTTGTACTCTTTTAATGCATTAGAATGAAAAATGAATAACAATCGAGTTATTTTCACCATAAAGTTTTGGAAATTATTAAAGCTTTGTAGTGTTTTGGAGATTTCATGAGAGCAGGAAGTTTAAAATGAGCAGGAAAAGCCGTTCTATTGCTTCTAGTGAATTGATGATGAACTAAAGGGCAGAAAACATCAATCAAATGATATACATTGGGTTTTTAGGAAAAGGTTGGATCTTGCTAATGAGATAGGGGTCAGAAATGCGTGTACCATGGTTATGTGGTGCTTAAGTCAAAAAGTCAAGACTGTTTGCCTTTTTCTGTGCTCATTACCTCGAGTTTTTATGAACATTTAGAGGTTCTGAAATCAAAATTCAAACATTTATATGAAATGTGGGTAAAAGTGTAGTTGAATGACTTTTTTAAGTTGAGAAAAGCAAATAAATCAACAAAAACACAATTTATTACCAGCTCATGGGTGTAAACTAGTATAAAGTCTTAAGTAAACATTCAAGATCATTTGCAGAAAGCGGCGGTTCAACAGTTTACCATCTCCTGCTTACAGAAACAGACAGTTGCACACATCAACACAAACACACACATGCACTAAGTCCTCCAGAGGAAACACTTGCAGCTTTATCTCTCTTTGCAAGGAAAGGCTGAAGTCAATCTGCTCGGCAAAATGCAGAAAAGCCAAGTCACCCTGAACAGTCACCTTCACAGGTGAGTTACTCTGGGACCCATGAGACGATAGACATCCAATCTTTGTCACTTCAGAACAAAACACTTACAAAAGTGTAGATGGTGGTGATTAGAAAGAGCATAAAAAGGTACTGATGGATACAGGCCGCTGACTGTATATAAGAACTGGAGTGAGTGACTGTGATGTCATCCATAAGCAATGGGTACTTTCGGTTCCAACCAAATTAGGTCCATTAAGTTGCCATTTTTTCCATAATACGGAAGCCTCCGTGTTGGAGCCAGTGATTGCAGAGATTTGTCCGAGTCGGTCTGAGTCAACATTTCTATGGCAGCCACTCTCACCAATCAGGAGTGAGCTTGTTAGAAGGCCACACCCCTTACCACTGGATACTTTAAAAAGAGGATTATTAAGAACACGTTTAAAGAAAGGTATCAGATCCAGAACGGTTCCTCTGACCAATAGGATGACTGAGTAACAGCTGTTCAACTCTCTATATAAGTCTGTGGGATTTTGGCTTCTTGGATCGACGTCCTGTTTGGAACGCCGGAGGGGGGAGGGGTCACTCAGTTTAGTTCTCTGATACAGTCAGTAGCTGCATTTCCATTGACTATGAAATTCCACAAATTGGATATGGGATGACAAATTCGCCTAATGGAAACATTACAATTTTCAAAAAACTTATTTATTGTAAAAAAGGTTTTTGCACTTGAAGGGGGAGATCTTTGATGCATATTGAAATTGGCATATTTAACAAAAATGCAACGGAAACACTTTTTTCAAACGAAATGAGTCACGTGACCAACAACCGGATAGCGACGCACTTCTTGGTAGGGACTGGCGGCCTCCAGAGGTCCCACAGCATCACAGCTCATCAAAGGTTGAGCGTGTCACGTGGAATTGTTGGATCCACAACCACCAACCAGCATTTCCCCAAATGGCTTTGTCCGTAGCCCCTCCCACGTGTACAGGGGTCGCTGCTCCATGGCCTGCAGAAGACGCCGACGTCTCCTTTGATAGATGATGCTGAGCGCTAATTTAAATGTATCTGCTGTCAATCAAAGCATTCTTCACATCCGTCGCTGTGTTTTTGAACGACTGATTGCGTGAGTTGATTTATGTTTATTAATGTCTTTTGACATTTCTAGAGTTTTGATAAAGTTTTGTGCTAGTGATGCAGACTGAGGGGGGGGGGGGGGGGGTCATGAGTGGTAATGAAACAAGGCGATGACCCAAATATAGCCCCCGTGAGTCCAAACTGCACGTTGTCGTGAAATCACCACCACACGGTTATTGTGACTCCTTCCTATTAGCAAACCAGCTCGCCTTCAGAGGGAGGCTGCAATTTAACGACCCCCACCCCCTCAGGAAAAAAAAGAAAGAAAGAAAGAAAGGAGAACTGCGTGGGTGTGTGCAGTGAAAATGTCAAGTCACTTTCACAGAACCCCGTGTGGCTTACACTGTGTGCCGTCATGAAAATACAGCTTAACTTGTCTCTCAGTGCTCAGCCATCTGTGCTCTGGTTCGCATCGCCGTGCCGACTGAAGAGCTTCAGAGACACAAAGACGCAGGAAAGGAGGATCCCAGAAGTTTGTGCGCCGCTCCTGATGCATTTAAGTAATCACAAGTTGGCTGATGTAACTAACGGAAAATCCCAAGATTAATCGGGGGAGCACCAACGAGTCGGATTCAGACACCGGAGGGCAGATGGAACAGCTGTGTCTAAATGAATAGGGCGCTCTGCATCAAACTGACTGCCGGCCTCGGTGGACACCTAAATAACTGATTAGAAATGTAATCACATTACACAGAGGCGTTTAAAAAGATAAATTATTTATTGCTCGTTTAATCAAACAGATTAAAACAATGTAACGCACAGGACAACGAGAAAATCAGACAAATGTCATGTTTGCACAACAAACTGCTTTTTTAATCACTTTACGTGTGCTAGGATTACAAATGCAGGTAATCACAGCACCTGACGGGGGGAGGGGGCTGGCCCCATATGGGCACTGTAGGGTTTTGGATCACCTGGGCCCATGGAGGGTCGTAGAGAGGAGGGCCGGCATCGTAACTCTTTACCAGCTAAAGCTCGTCTTTAGCGGTGTAGCTTTCCACAGAATCCAGTGTCAGACCGTGGAACAAGTGAACAAAACAATGAAGCTCAGAGACGCTAGTCTGTCTGCGTTCATTGGCTGCTTGTACTACATCTCCCATGAATCATTGGGTTAAAGTGACAGCGTCTCAGCCCACAATGAGTCCTCCTAGTTAAACGTTGTGAAACCACAAAAAACACACATCAAACAATTTTGAAATCTTTGAACTTAACTTTTATTACATCTTTCAGAAAAAACAGCTGCAACTTCTGCCACAATTATCACAAAAATGCCTGTGAGATTGTGGAGGGACTGTAGATCAATACAGACTAAGAGTTTCTCATTTTTTTGTTTTATGCTGGTGTGCCGCGAGATTTTTGTCAAGGTTAAGTGTGCCGCGGCTCAAAAAAGGTTGAAAAACACTGGTATATAGTGTTGAAGGGTTAAGGGCATCGCAGGTGTGTCTTGCAGTTCCCCTGAGACTCCAACGGCCACGTCAGAAAAATGGAACGTACCATTGTCTTGCATGCAGTAAGTGTATCATGAAGTATTTGTAAAGATAATGGAAGCTACACACACTAATGATGTCTGGCTGATGCTGTCGTACGGTGTCCTCTAGTCGGCATCAGTACTGGCTCCATACTGGCCCCGAAGTATGTGCACGTAATGCATTGGTGCCCGTAAGATGTCCACAAAAACTACACTCTGATTGTCTAATTCCTTATTTAGACAGGCAG
The DNA here is from genome assembly GCA_037389245.1 of Oryzias sinensis. NCBI lineage: Eukaryota > Metazoa > Chordata > Actinopteri > Beloniformes > Adrianichthyidae > Oryzias > Oryzias sinensis. Next base: position 30,677,111 of record CM074494.1, read on the forward strand.
ACTGCAGGAAGGAGCGTGCACGTACCACGTGAACAGCCTTAAAGGGGTTCTTGGGAAATGCACAGGTTTTGTACGGCTCAAAAATCTGTACGACACGCCTGCTACTCACTGACTCGCCTCTTTATCTTTCTTAAGTGTTCACTACGACCTGTCAGCCGCAGCATGCGTGTAGAAAACAACTATTTCTGTCTACCGAGTCAACAAGCAGTCTACGACCTTGATGTTTCCTTCTATGGAAGCGTTTCTGTAGCAAAAATAAAAGTCAATACTAGAAATGCTTTTCAGTTTTCAAAATGAAGCTTCATTTGTTGACTAAAAATTAAAAAGAAAAAGAAACCGTTAGAAATATCTAATTTCACAAAAAAAGTGGATTGATAGAAATGCTTTTTCCTTTTATTTTTGACTCTGCCTCCCTCCTGGAAATGCTGACTAGAATTGAATTATTCCTTTTACAACTTTTATTACTTTTTGCAATGTGAAAACGAAAATGCATCCCCTCTTTGAATTTTCACTTTGATGATGTCACAGGTTTTTAAGTAGGAAATGAAAAAGCATTTTGAAGTATTGATTTTTCATTTTAATTTTGAGTCATTTGATGCGGTTATATTGTGAAAATGAAAAAGCATTTCTGTTAATCCATTCTAATTGTCAAATTACACATTTCTAATTGAATTTATTACTAGAGAATTTTTTGAAAATGAATATGAAAATGTCAAATACCATTTCCTTTATCATTTTAATTAAGTGACAGAAAGAGCGGTGTTGAAGAAGAAAAAGAACAAGCGGTTTAGCGGATTGCTTTTTCATTTTAGTTTTGAGTCAACAAATGCAGCTTCATTTTGAAAATGAAAAAGCATTTAGCTTTTTTGTTCACCCATAAGGGCAGATGGGAATAAGACTTTAATGAGTCTGACGGTAGAGATTTAGAGAAGCTGTTGTCCCACAGAGAAAAGAGAAATCCCTCTTCAGAACCCACTTATGGTTTCAGTTTTGATGCTGTTTGATTTGTGATGCTGTGGGTTTTTAATTCCTCCCAGATTTGATGGGATTTGCCTGAAATAATTTCAGTCTCTGTTGACATTTGTCTTTTTTTTCCCATTTCCAGTAGCTTCTAATTGTAAAGCCATGAGAGCAAAACGAGTTTCATCTCCCTGTGCGTTCGCAGCTCTTCACAGCAAAGAAAAAAACTCTGCGTGTGGATAATGCACAAACCAAATTAAGAAACTGATCCTTATTAAAATGAAGCCCTGTGCAATGAAGCGGAGCCTTCGCTAACAAACATAACAATAGTTAAAGAGAACTGTCACTTGGCTTTCGCAGTCGGCATACAATTAGTCCATGAGAGATTCCCAAGACGGTGAAAGGTTAGGCGGTGGAGTCTACTCACCGATCCGACACCAGGCCCAACACTTCTACCGCCTCATTATTTTCCACCATTAACGGCACGTTTTTAACAAACAACTTAAACAGACAACAAGGCAGATATGCATTTTTTAACCACAACATTAAACATATTCAGAAAGCATAACTGAACTTTTCTTTCAAAGTTTCACACAACAAACGCGTTGTCTTCTGCACATGTGCAGTGTTGAGTGTTGAGGATTCCTCCTCATGAAAGACGCTGTAAACCTCTCTGGACGCTTTGCTCCTGTTGCCTCCAGCAGGGTGACCTTCCTGCCCCCCTACGGGTACGTTCTCCTTTTTACATTTCTTTTAATAGGACTGCAAAGAAGGAGACACGCTGTGAGCTGTAAGGAAATCTCGGTTTTGAACTGAACTCTCTGTTTTGTAAAAACAGTTTTCATAATGTGGATGGAGAAGACTTGAAGGAGATCTTGTCCTCTGGCCAATAAGAAGCTCCGGCAGGTTTGAGTCCAAACTTTAGTGCTGGAACAAAACTTTAGACCAGAGCTGTCAAACTCATTTTCACCAAGGTGGAAGAGCATAATGGTTGTCCTCAACGGGCCAGATATAACTTACACATGTAACTAAATGTAATGAAAAATAAACGTAACTACTCCTTAATGTTAAACAACAGATCCAGTCTGACGTAACATCGTGCCTTACACTGCGTCGGCTCACGGGAGGCGAGCTGGCGGCCAGACCGGCTGGGGAAAGTGGAACAAGCCTGCTTGTGCCTCCTGAACCTTATGATATTTTTTCTATTTTCATTGAGACAATGATTTTAATCAGGTCCTCTGATTTTATTTTTACCCTTCCTGCGATGACGTTTCTGACCGTGGTCGGAAAACGCAGCGGAGATCCGGGGTTTGATTTGGGGTTCACGTCCCCATTCTGACCCTCCACAGGAGGGAGGGTTAATAAAAGAATCAGGCTCTGTACTTTGGAGGAAACCTTTTTTTACTATTATTTTCCGGCGAACTGAGCAACAGACCCTTGCGCTCACACACACACACTTGCTGGGCGCTCTGATTTACACGTAATTTAAGACATAGTTTGACTGCAGGAGTTGAAGCAAAGACTCTCTCTGGGATGATCTCATGAACTCAAACATAGAAACATTGTTATTATGTATAACTATTCAAAATAAATAAACCTGATCTCTTAACATTCTCCATGTGCATTGTGTATCCATGCTTTGTAAGTGAGATAATCACAGACACCACTCCACATGTTGCTATCAGGCTAAAAACATTAGCTGGTAGCTCCTCACACATGCGGGATGGTGCTTTCGTGAAACTCCAGTTCATAGAAGTTTTGTTGAACTCCAACAGCCACCCAGCCTACCTCAGACCACTACTATACGTTCATGAGAAGATGAAAATCGCCGAACTAACCACAGAATCACCTGAATTATGCACACTCGCCCAAAGCCACTTTTATCCACAAATTTAGAACCAAAACTGCCCAATTTCTGGTAACACTGTGGATGTGTTGAGGTGCATAGTGTCCCCCTAGTGTTGAGGAGTGTGCATCGCGCCATCACGTTCGCTGAAACATCTTCGATCGATGTAGTCAGGGTACTGCTGCTCATGTCTGAGTAAAGGAGTAACCAATCACAAAAGTGTCTCCGCTTTGTCTGGTTTGATTGACAGACAGAGTCATTTTCCTGAAAAAGCTCTTCATGAAATAAATAAGGCATTCTGAAAAACAGCAACATTAAATAAAAACAAAGCTACTTTGGAAAATATTGATTTTGAAATCCGAGGTTCTGATAAAAGACGTAGAATTATAATAATATTCCACATGATTAAAATGAATATTTTAAAATTCTGGTTTAAAATAATAAACAGGTTTATAAAGCAAAATGAAATATATTGAATGATATAATGACTAATTTAAAATTTGTGTGCAGCTTTTTACACAATTTCATGATCTTTTTATATAGTTATGAGAGATTTATTGGTTGATTGTGTATTTGCATGAGGTCACATTTATTTATTTAATTGAATATTTATTTATTTAATAATGAACAGTATAGGACTCCATAATAAATCATTTTAAATTTTGTCCACTTATTAAAACCCACTTAACTCCATTAATGAAGGATTTCATTGTCCATTGTACAACTTGTGTAACTCACAACACAATAACTTGTGTTGTGAGTTTAATTGTTGTGTTGTGTGTCATTGTGTTGTGTTGGGAGTTATTGTGTTGTGAGTTAAAGTGTTGTGAATTATTGTTGTGTTGTGAAATATTTTGTTGTCATGAGTTATAATGTTGTGAGTTAATTTGTTGTGAAATCTAGTGTTGTGTTGTGACCATACTGGGCCACCGTAGTTTCCAGAAACCCTCAGGAGACGCCTGACTAACTGCTTTTGAAGCTCTGTAACGGTTTCTGTAGGAACAAAGACGGACAGAAAAATCTCCAATAATCCAAGAATCAAAACTGAGTAAATCTGTGGCTAAAATATTCTGTTAGAGAAATAAAAATGGACTTTTTCCATAAATATTTCCATTTTGCTGCTTATTTAGGGAGCAGAAAATCAAACGTTGCCCCAACAAACAGAATACAATCAATAATATACAATGTACATGTAAAACATGTATTCTGTTACTTCACCTGAGTATTTCAGAGACACAAATGTATGAATGCAGAGCTCATATTCTGATTGTTGTAAACTAATCTTTAATTTTTCAACATTGGTGTCTGTAGGGTTAAACTTACTTTGTTTTGGGCAGAAAAACATGTTTTTCAATAATTCAGATGCTCAGTAAGAAATGTCTGAACATGGAATTAGCAATAAGAATTTATGCATGAATTATTTCCAGAATTATCTTACTTTTTTAAGCGGAGCAGGAAAGCCTCCATATCCAGTCCCTTAATGTAAATAATCTGTATCACAAACAATTATGGAACTGAAGGTGATGTCTAATTATCCTAAGTTTGATTAGTTACTGTATGAATGTATAACTGATGATTATATTGCTTTTGTGTATTATTTCTATTTGATTGCTTGAAATAAACCATTTCAAATCAAATCAAATCAAACACGGTTAGTCATCATTTTCATTTCAAATCAGCGACAGCATCACCTGTACGCCATGACTTGGAGCGGTCTCATGAATACTCCACGATGCACTGACAGTGGTACTTTCCATTTACATGACTCCCCTCGCCGTCCGAGCCTTACGGTACACACCTGTGCTCACCTTAAGATGCAGCTGCTCCTCTCTATGACCCTCCACGGACCCGGACCACCCAAAAACCCGTTCCGCACCTGTTCCGGTCAGCCTCGTCTGGGTGCAGGTGACTTTGGGTCCACAAATTCATTTCCTCACATCTTCTCAGTGCTGATGATCGTTTTTTTTTGCACTCTAAAAGAAAGATATTTAAACTGTATTTTAATTCAAATTAGCACAACAATCCATTACAGGAAACTGCAATTCTGGCTGAAATATCCTTCATGTTTCTGCTGGAGATGTCAGTGATCCCTAAACTAGTTTAGCATGCTCACCTGGATGAACACTTCCTGATGTGGTTTCACTAGACTTCCTGCAGTTTTCTAGGCGACAGGATGAACTGATGTGCTTGCGCTGCATTGCATTCTGATAGAATGGGGTTTCATAATATATTTACCACCTCTTTTAGCTCGGCAGAAAAGAGGCAGTGAGATGAAGAAACAGGTAAGAAAGAGGTCAGACGGCGAGAGCCATAAATCTGAGGCGGTTCCTCCAGGAAAGCGGACGAAGCGACACGCCTGCATGCGTGTGCTGCAGATGTGCTCTTGCATGTCCGCCCTGTTGCTGTCGGGCAAACGACGAGAATTTATTTCTTTTTTTAACTAAAAGTGTACAGACTGCTTTCGTCTATTTATTTTTCCAACTACAGCTTCATTTTAAAGCATTGCCCCTTCTTTCTGTCTGTTTCTGATGTGGATTGAGTTTGGTCACGTGAGCAGACGCCACTGGCTTGTGTACACACAGGCGTGCATTTGCATATGCATCCATGTGAGTTTGCTCATATTTTCCATCATTGCACCCCCCTCAGTGTGTTGTACACAAACAGAGGACGGCGAGTTGGGGAACATCGTAAGGAAATGTTTAAGAGGAAAGAGAAAATAACCGCAGTTCTCCTCCTTTATGGAACAATATGAACCAAAACAAGAAAGAAGTGTTTTTCTGCAGGTTTGGTTCTATTTATGAATCCACGAGGGACAGTTCTGATCAGCCCGTCTGCCTGAAGGACGCGCCTGCAATATGCCGCAACGGGGGGGGGGGGGGGTAAGTATTTTTGCAGCGGCGCTGACCCCATCAGAGCTTTGATAAAAACCTCATGTTGGAAAAAGTTCTCATCAGACCACAAACATGCTAGAAAGTTTTTCTATTTTGCTGTGTGAAAACAAAGTCAATGTGAATCCCACACTGCAAAAACACAAACCAGTTTCTAGTTTGAATATCTTATTACACTTTATATACGTCTAAAGTAGCCAACGAGTCTCACTCACTGAAATATTATGGTAGATCTCACATGCGGTAAAGCACTTTACTTCCTTGAAGGACCAATGTGCTTTACAGTCACAATCCATGATGTGGGGTTCGGTGTCTTGCCCAAAGACACTGTGACGCATCGGCGGGAAAGGTGGGAATCGAGCCTGCAATCTTCTGATCAGAGGTCGACCACCCTACCACTGCACCACACCTGCCCCGACGGGTAAAATGACTTTTTATAGGACAGTAAATCTTAACTAGAAGGAGCTATTGAATGCTATTTTGCTGAAGGAAAAGGAAACGTGTAGGGTAATAACTGGCACGCAAAAAATGAAATAAAGAAACAAAAAAATGATCAAAGTTGAGCATAAATAAAGTGAAAACAGCACAATAACAAAATAGACATGTTTATGAAAAATGCCAGAGCCGGGTATCGAACCAGCGAGCTTCTGCACCAAGGATCCCCATTTATTTCAATGGAGGCAGAAATCCTGGAAATCCTGGAATATCTGGAAAAGTTCAAGGATTTGAAAAACCAAAAGTCACAGCTGGAGAAGGTTGAAAGAGCTGAACATTTGAATAGATGGATGGTTGAAATAGATGAAAAATTGTAGAAGGAGTTAAGTGGCAAAAAATGGAGGAAGATGCTAGAATAAAGAAAGAGAAACAGGAAAACAGTGGTTGAAGGATTGAAAGTATTTAACCAAACATCTTTATGCTATGGTCACAAATACAACACCACACATGGGGAGGCAGAATCTTCACCATTAGCTGCCCCCGCCTCATAGTTTTTAAACTCATTGGAGGGGTCATGAATGGAGACGGCAGCCATCAGACGTCAGTCTGGCGGGAATGACGCCATTACAAAATCCGGCAAACTTGTGGTCAGCCACAGGGCGGTGGCTGCCGGATCACCAAAAACATGACATTTTATTTTCACTGAAAAGACAAAACACAACAACGTATTTTGGGAAATCTTTTAGACAAACTCTACTGGGTCCATTTGCAGACTCTTTTGCTTTAATCAACGTAAAAACATTGATTATTCTATTTTATCATATTTACTTTTTTATTATTTTAGCACATTTTTTTCCATTCCAGAATTGGGAAATTCAGTGCTGTGATATCTTAGTATGTTTTGGGACTTTATTGTTCCCCCAAAAAAATCAAAGAAAGAATGCAACTGGTTCTAGGAGAGCCTGTTGTCACCACGGCAACCAAGACGGCTCACCCTCAAATGGGAAAAATCCACCCCTGATAATGGCTCAGCCCCTCCCACAATTTCTCAATCAATTCTTTGAAAGTAATTCCTGCATTGCAACCTGGAGGATTCATAAACATAACCCCAAAATTACAGATATTTAACCAAAAAAAGATAGTACCAAATGAAATAAAATCAATTAGACAGAAAGGAAAACTATTTCTAAAGAAAATCTGACATGTGATGTCACTTCCTGTTTCCTGTAGATATGTGTGCTGATGTGTACGATGCTCGGGTTTGGCTCAGACGGTGAGTCAGATTCTGTTCAAAACCGAGCGTGTCCCCATAGAATGAAACAGAATATGAAATGTTCAGACGCTGTACCTCAACCTGTGGCAGTACTTCATCGCTGTTCTGCCATCTTGTTAAACTCTAGGAAGATATTTTGATATTTGATTATTCCACCTACCATGAAGCACATTTATGGCTTCACCTTTAATGTGTGTAATACCTAAAGGTAACAAATGCAAAAGAATTTAAAATGAAAATAGAAGAAAAGCCTTTCAAAGCTTGAGAGAAAATCTAGGTGTTAAACCTGTTGACCTGAATTATAGAGAAACACATTTTGTGTTTCTGCATTTTTTTACATAAATCTGTCCTTTAATGACCGGAACAAGAACAGAAAAATACTTTTTGTTGTTACTTTGTTTGCTTTTAGGGAGATAAATTTACCAACACTCCAGAGACTACAGATAAAAAAAAGCCTCTTGGCTAACTCTGGTGCATTTGCAGATATGCTTTTTTTAAATGTCTAATAATCTAATATATTAAATAAATATAGACTGTTGAACCAAATCTCTGAATCTCAGCGACTATTAGTGGATGTGAAATATTTTTAACCAATTTTTTAAACAACTTTGATGCACTGTAATCAAGTCGCATGGAACGGATTTCTGCTTTTCAAACAATTCTTTTTAAAAAATATTCACCTGTTTTATTCAGGTTGATAAGATATTGGTGTTTTGGTGATAATTTATTAAAAACATACAGATAGACTCTGATCATTCAAGTCTTATTTTGAAAGTCCACAGATAAGATTATTAGCCTGTTTATCACTTTATTTGAACCTGTCTTATGAATCAATATCTTCTTGTGTCTTTTCTTTATCGTCTCCTGAACTCACCGTTTGTTTGTTGTTGTCAAAGTTCAAAGGTTTTGTTTGTTTGTTTGTTTGTTTGTTTGTTTGTTTGTTTGTTTGTTTGTTTGTTTGTTTGTTTGTGTGGTCAGGCAGAGAGAGGCATGGACACGAATTTCTGCCTTAATTTGAAACAAAAAAGAAAATGTTGTGAAATCCAAACGGATGAGGCTCGGAAACAGGCGGGAACAGGAACCACGGAGACCGAAATGACGCAAAAACCGCGACTGGACGGACGCCGGCGGGAAAAAAACCAAGCGAGGAAAATGAGAGTCGATGCAAAGCAGCTGCAAGGGTTCCTGACTGACAGCCTGACGGTAACTCCGCCCCCAACAGAAAACCAGACGAAGGTTAAATTCAACAGTAGACCCCCCCCCCCCCCCCCCCCCCCCATGTGTCCACTTACAAACAGGCCTGGAGCAGAAGAAACAGCAAATAACCACCCGCCACCCCCCAAAAAGTGACCGTGTGGATCAGTGTCAGAGCTGATGTTGATCCGTTTAGACACCGAGATGGAGAAGAAAATAAGACAAGTTAGCATTAATCAAGCTGCTTCACAATGTGACACTGAAACAGACCGAGCTAAACATTACAGAGCAGAGTATCCAAGTATCAAACCCGCTTCATCCAAACAGAAACTTTGTCGGCGAAGGCCGTGTCCCACAGCCGCTACGTACTTTTTGTGCGCGTTGCACGGATGTAAACTGATCACACGGGAATAAACGTGGAAAAAGTGAGAAAGGTTGTGATCTTGGTGTGAAATTTTCACCGATGTATCTGGAATGAACCACGTTAAAACCTCAGAAAAGGTACGACTAAACGAAGAACACGTAAGTCAACGTAGAACATGAACCGTGCGTGATTATTGTGCTGCTTACACGCAATTCATCAGTGATTCATGTGTCAATTATGACATTTATGCCAGATAGAAAAGTTACACATCGGTGGTTCATGCGTCAGACGTACGTGGAACGGTCGTGGAAAGACGCACATTTGCGTTTGAATCTCACAAAAATCACACACAATAACGTAAGATTTACGTAATAATTGCGTATAAACTACGTAAAATCTGCATAATTCTCAACCAACCAAAAAATTATGAACAGCTCAAAACCGAATTCACGAAAAGACCCGATGGACGCTCAACGAAGAAACACTTATAAATGACTGTGGCTGTTGTCAATGAGCTCGTCTGCTTTTTAGGAAGCCTCCCTGAGCTCTTTTACTTCTGCATGTCTGTGTTTGTTGAAGTTCTGTTCTGAAACACTTGGGGTTCTGTTTGACTCGGTTGGGGTTCTCCTCCCCCCCATCTGCGGTCTTCCCTGCTCGCCTGGCTGGGACAGTCTCCCACCTTTTAGTCTGTCTTAAGAAACATTTTAGGCAGATGTTGATGAAGATTCTTCATCCAGGTCACCTAAAGTTGGATCATCTAGACTCTTCCTGAAAGGTTTCTCCACTCATCCTAATGTCTTCATCTGTCATTTTGGCCACAAAAATGTGTTTTTGAAATCTGATCAAACTTGGAGTGAATTCCAGCCCCCCCCCCCCCCCCCCACTTAAATCCCTTCTCAAGGCTAAAAAGCTGAAAAAGAAATCTGAATTGGGACGGTTGTGACTGAAGCACATTTATCCTGATGTTCTGCCCTGAAGCAGATCTATATCCGCTGCTCCTGGTTGATGTTTAAAACATAAAGTGAATTAAAATGAAACAAAAGAAATAGGAAGAGTTTTATTTATGCTTCATTATGCAGAATTTTCAAATTTGATCGCTGAAACGGTGAGCATTCAAACCACGGCTTTAGAGCAGACCACATAAAACCACATAAACTGTGTTTCACAGCCACCACATATGTTTAGCCTATTTTCCGTGTTTATTGGTTCTGTCTTGCGTGATAGACGTAACTCATAATGGTTTGCTTGTCGATGTGGGCAGATGTCCGTCGAGGGTTTCAGCAGGCGGGTCTTTACGTGAATTCGGTTGAGAGTTGTGCAGTTTATGCGTATTTCATGTAGTTTATCCACAATTATCACGTAAATCTCATGCAGTTCTGCAGGATTTTTTGAGATGCATATAGGCAAATTTTATGTCTTTCCACAACCGTTCCACGTATGTCTAACGGACTTTTCACGCATGAACCACCGATGTATAACTTTTATATCGAGTATAAAATTACATAATCGATGCATGAATTGCATATTGACAGCGCAATAATCACGCATCCTCTAATTAGATTTACATCTTCTTTGCATGGTTTATTCATACTTCTTCCGTGGTTTTAAAGACCATAAGTTTTCTCACTTTTTCACGTACAGCCAATTGTCATCTGTGCAATGTGCGACGCGACCATTTGATTTTTAAATCAGTAAAATATGGAGTTTATTCAGTGTGGATAATCAGAAATGCACACAAATTGTTTCATAAATACACGTAAATATATATTTATGCAAACATGTCATATAAATTCACAAATACACACAGACATAATTTTGAAGTAATATAAACTCACAGATCACGTGAATTACAGAACAAGCATTTACGGATCGTCTCTCATTTGTGAATCTGTGTCTTATGTCATCCTTGGCTAAAGAATCTGTCAATCAAATTCATCAGCCAACCAGGCGTGTTGGCTTTCAGCCAATCGTATGAATCTGTGAATCATTCTTTGCTCCGTTTTTCAAAGTAAAACCAACAAAGAAAAAAAAAACTTGATTTATTTTACACGTTTGCATAAATATTGTTTCTGTCAATCAGAGCGTGTGTATTCGTGAAGCAGTTTGTGTGTTGGTGTGGTGCTATACCACTCTGCTTTAGAATGACCCCCCCCCCACCCCCTCATCTGAGATGTTTTCGAAGTCAAAGGTTTTCGCACAAAAATCCTCATCCTCCTCGCTAACATCTGTTTGGTCATAAATGGACGGTGGTGTCGATGTTCTGCAGTCATGTTTAGGTTTTAGCTGTGAGAAAAGCCTCTTTTGGGAGGGAGCCTGATGAGGCAACAAAGGTTTGTCCCTTTGAGACTCACATCATCCTAGATTTGCATTTGTTTGCGTACATGTTGTGTTTTTTCTCTTATTTTGGTGCCCCCCTCCCCAGCTTTCACACAGCCTGCTCGGAGCGCCACGCCAAGACCTGCGTCCAGCCCCCACCACAAATATTTACCAACCAAAATAAGACATCCCGACAACAAAAGACTTCATCCTGCTTTTAATAAACCTCCCATCAATCTGAATCAAAGCATTTGATTATCAGTTTCCTAGCAACCCAAGGCCGCGGCCATCTGTTGCTTCTGCAGACAAACACGCCGCCCGGTCTGCGGCCGGCGGGAAGGAATTCCATCAGTCTCATGCAGGCGGGAAGACGGAGAGTGACCCTGAGGGCGCGAGCCGCCACGTCCACAAAGCACCTCTGCAAGACTGGCATCTAGACTGCATTATCTTTAGTAATGGAGCTGCAGACTGAAGCAGAAGTCTGTCATTCAGACACACAAACGCCTAATTCTGGGCGGCACAGATCCTCGGAGGACATTTCATCCGGTCCGTCAGAAGGACAGGAAGGAGCAGCAGGACAGAGGAGAGACGTCTGCATCAGAATAAAGAGCTGCTCTTTGACGTCTCCTGTATTAAACTGCCAACGTTTACTGTTGTTTGAGTGAAAACAACTGCTCCTCTTATACTGACTTTAAGAGTAAAGCGTCAGATCATCCTGAAGCTGAGGAAAACCAGCTCCTGATCCAGACTCACCTGATGCTAAAATCCAAATGTCAGCATGAGGTTTCTGCAGCTAAGAGAGAAAGTCCAGATGTTTTGTCATCAAGTTGCTATTTGCTGTTGTTTGTTTGTTTGTTTGTTTGTTTGTTTGTTTGTTTGTTTGTTTTATATCAGAAGAAGCTCCTGGTCTCTTGTTTTGCTCTGCAGGAACCTCACTGCTAAAAGCTGCTTTAAGCAAAGGAAAATGCAAACATCGTTAAAAGGAGAAAACCTTATCGATGTAGAACTCTGCAACATTAGAGACATTTGAAGGTAACAAATGTTAAAAAAATCATTTCTACCCAGCTGACCGGGTCGGAGCAGAAACTCGACGGTAGAATATCCCACACAGTTTGGAACGGCATGTGCTAAAAGTTCTAAGTTAGGTCCGGATGAATGTTTGATTCTGAATTTATTTCTTGGTACAAGAATTAAATACTTGTGCGTAAACCAAGTTAAATAATTTGGTTCCATTTTTAATTGAAACCATTTATGTTAGAAAGCTACGGAATGATTAGGGACGTATAGAAGGAAGAAAAAGGGCAGAATTCTTTATTCTCCGAATTCTGACTTTTTTCTCAGAATTTTGACTTTTTTTCTCAGAATTTTGACTTTTTTTCTCAGACTTTTGACATTTTTCTCCGAATTTTTGTCTTAGAATTCTGAGAAAAGGTCCGAATCTTCCACGCCCTTTTTGTTTCTCTGTCCGTGACCCTAATCCTCTTTGGTAGAAAGCGTCACCTACTGAGTGTCATCGATGAGTTTTTATTTGCTTTTCAACAGAGAGGTTGATGATTCTCCGATGTCTGAGGGACACAGAAGAAGGAAGTGAAGGTCTTTGACGACAGATTCACTCATCTACGGTCACCTTTTAACACTTGAGTTCAGCTTTTTCTGCATTAAATGTCTCCCATGAATTTCAAAACCCTTCACATTAATCTTTTCTGCTCCAGACTGTTGCTGTTGGTGGGACATCGGTTTTCCGTTTCCGTTTGACACAAACTCCTTTCACAGGAGCTGGGGATCACCATAGCAACCAGTCCATCACCAGGTGCCGGGCTTTAACCAAAAAGAGCCACTCAGGAGTTTTTCGTGTTGTTCTGCAGGTTTCAAAGACACCAACTTTTGTTTGAGTGTTTCTAAAAAAATGTAAGGTTCAGAATCTTTACTGTCATTCACACATCTAATGTGTTCCTTGCCCCTAAAGCAGCTGCAAATATGTGCAAATTTAATGAAACAGAAAAAAGAGGGAATAGAAAAACACTTTTTATCTGTTTTCATCAAATCCTGATAAACTCACGTTGTTGTGGCAACAGAAGCCTTTAATTTTTCAGACATTTTTGAGCTTTGTGATAAATTATGCGGTTACTGAATAATTATTACTGTTTTTTATTTGTGCCACAAACTTTGCCTGAGAAATAACATTTCTGAATTTTTAAATTGAGTCTTTTTTCATCCATTTTCTTGATGATCTCAGCAGCTGCATATTAGTTTTATCATTTGTTATCGGCACAAAACAGAAACACATTTCCTCTGTGCAAATATTAATAATAGAATAAAACAAAAAGCTATTAGATTAAAGACTGAAGAGTTCGTGTTAGTTTCTGTAGTCTTTTTAGTTTTACAATTTTCATTGAAAGTCTGTTGGAATTTGAATTCCTGCAGGAAAATCTGTCCTTCTGTGTTGATATCTTTGAAGATTAAAGTCAATTTTCATCAGAGGAAGACAAAAGTTTGAGTAACAACGCAGAACACGGACATTTTTTGTTTCAGTCTTTGGCAAATTAATATAGAGAAGAAAAGGAAAGAACTTTTTTTGGTTTGAAAATGACCTTCAGTCTGTTCCCGTCTTCAAAGAATCCAGCAGAGGTCATTCTGATAAAACCACTTAGACACTGGGAGGAATGGAAATGGGCCTGGAGGACGCTGTGAGCGAGCTGGAACCCCCCAGGGCCTTCGCTGGTGGTGATGAAGAAGACCGGAGATGGTTCAACACGTGGAGTCCAGGGGGGGGGGGGGGGCTGCTTTTATCTGGAGGAGCTGATGGCTTCTGGGCTGTGGAGGGGCAGTGAAAGGGTTAAAGCCGATGTACAGCCCTGAATTTTAAAGCCATTCGGAAACCATTATCATTACTTTTTAGGTGATAATTGTAAGTTTGCTAAGTTAAAATCTAATTGAGAGTTTTGCGACGATTATTTATGAGTCCACTGTCTTCTGAAGACAAAAACGTTGATGGTTTATTAAAAAAAAAACGTAAATACGTTTTCTTGGTAAAAATTGTTCCGACGCAATGCATTGTGGTCAAAATTTACCGATCTATTTTTTGTTTTTGTTTTTATTATTTAAATTTACCGATCTAGTGAGCATGGATGCACATTGGTTTTTCTACAGACTTTTGGGAAATTTCTGGGGCTGTGGATTTTGGAGTTGTAGATTCAAACGGAGAACGCTCCGCTGTACAGTGAGAAGTGAAGACTTCAGACCCCACCACAGACTTTGGTTTAACCGGCAGCAGGTGCTCATAACTGTAGAAGCTTTTGAACAACTTGATCTCATCTGGGATTCCTTTTTGTCACCAATTTCATCTTTAAACAAACATGCAGCTGCTGGCAGATTCCTGTTTCACGCAGCAGCAGCAGGTAAGCCTAGGCTCTTTGTCTTCCAGAAGATGTCTTTACTTCAATCTTCAGGTGTGAATTTTGATAAAAAAAATCCTGAAAATGTCTTTTTTTTTCCAGTGTGGAGCGCTGTCTTTTGGCAGAAGGACACCCGGATGATGCAAAGGTCCTCCTCAGATCTTTTTTATCTTCTGCGGGTTCGTCTGCTCCTCATGCGGCCCCACAGAAACGGTGACTTAAGTCGGTGTGCACTGCAGAGACGTTCAGTAATGAGCCTCTATAATTAGAAACCCTGGTAGCACAGTAATTCCCCGTCTGAGAGGCTTTCTGGTTGCTGTTGGCTGTGCCAGCTCTGTGAAGACGTGTGTGTGCGTGTGCGTGCTTGTGTGTGTGTGTGTGTGTTCACCAACCATATGGCTTACCTGACAGGTGATTGTTCCTCCTGCGTCTGTGAGAACATCACCTTCCTGCAGCTGAATGAAAGCTTTCAGCAGAAATGCTTCACTTTTAGTGTCGTTGGGTTTCATGTCAATAAATGCATTTGTGTTTTGACATCCACTGTGAATGTAATCACATTACTGTAGGTGAGACTGACATTCTCAGGTTTGCATAAGCTGAATCTCTTCTTATGAATGATGTTTGGGAGCTTTCTTTGTATTCATTATTTTTATTGTTATTACTTCTCTGGTTTTTAACAACTTTAACACATATTGAAGCACATTTTTATGAAGTTTTATGTATTATTTATGACTTTAGTAGTAAGTTGTTTCCTTTTTGTAAATGGATGAATGTTGCACAGACCAGAAGGCACGTTTAATGTCATTGCATGTATGACAATGACAATAAAGATCTATCTATCAGTTAAGGGGCCACTCTGAACGTTGTGTTTTTTGTCTCTTTAACGTGTTTCTTGTGGGATTTTTCTCATGATGGAGGACAAATAGGAATAATTTAATCCTAAAACTGCATTTCTGAGTATTTCTTTATTCAAATAACTGGGAATCAGGAGCAGATGAATACATCTGATTCATCCACTCATAGACAGACAGATCCATGTTCGTCTTTGTTTTCCTCATCTGAGCTGGAATCTGGCTCTGATGTTGATCACCATTTTTACTGCTGTGCAAACCATCGTCACAACTTAGGTGAATTTTGTTCTTCATGATTTTCCTGCACTTACTAATCTTCTTTCTTTCTTTGTTTTCTGTCTCCTTCACGTCCTTTCAGACTTCGACCAATCCGTCGCTCTGATGCAGTTTAGCTCTGCTGGACGTTTTTCCTGATTTACCGTTTGGAAAATGTTTTCCTCTCCACCGTCCCCCTTTTTGCTTACTCACCAAAATACTTCCAACTAATCTGTCGGTCATTAATACACGGAAATTATTACGGTAGACATTATAGATAATGGAATGACCGGGACATTCAACATTAAATGGCCTACACCATGGAAAATCTACTTTTGGAGTTTTAAATGTATTAGAATGTTCATTCCTCAGGAAAATAAACCCCAAAGTATTATTTTGATCTGTTCCTGCATCTCTGGGTATTTCTCTAAATGCTGCGTGCCCCTCCCAATCCACTAAAACGAACAGGTTCTCAAATTGTGACATCACAAAGTGAGAACCGCCCCTTCCAGGAAGAGTCTGCACTGCCAGCCCCGCCCCCAGGCTAACACACACCATCCATAGAGCTGGCGGTGATCGGCTAAACGCTTTTGTTTTCTGTGCACAGCATGAACGTCCATCTTTGCAGAAGTTTAGATGTTTGTTTGTTTTGGTGGGTGAAACGCAGACAACGATTCTAGAATGACGTCATGTAATGGGCGGCACCCACAAGGAGAAAAAGGCGGAGCCTCAGAGATTAAGTCTTATTACTTCCAGGTTGGAAAATGAAAGAAAATAGAAGGTAATATATTGTCATATACATGAATGTAGTTTACTATAAAAGGCCCTTCAAGTCCTTTCCTCACCCCCTCTATTTATTTAGGTCTACACTACTTAAATTATGTTATTCTTTATATCCTGTAGGGATATATTTTAACAACAGTTCGATTCATATTATAATTTGTTCATAGTCGATATTTGTTCCTTCTAAACGATTCGATCCTCTGTCCTAAAGTGGATCCAGATCCTCTGCCCTAAAGTGGATCCAGATCATCTGCCCTAAAGTGGATCCAGATCCTCTGCCCTAAAGTGGATCCAGATCATCTGCCCTAAAGTGGATCCAGATCCTCTGTCCTAAAGTGGATCCAGATCCTCTGTCCTAAAGTGGATCCAGATCCTCTTCATCCAAACTTCCAGACAGAAATTCCTGCTCCTGAACAGTTTTCCAGATTCTTGGATTTCTTCCAGATCATCAAGTTAAATGAAATCTGTGTCCAAACCAACAAGTAAACTAGAATGAATGTCAAATCCATTCACAAACCCCTTTAGTTTCTAAAGTTCACCACTGTTGTTTTTCCACATCCAGAGAATCCAAAGGGAACATTCTTAGAACATTCTAGACCCTGGATGGTGTGGTGTTGATTCCATGAACAACTTAACTCAGACCCATCGATCTGAATGGATCAATTCATTGATTGTATTGATTAATCGTTATGTTACTATAACGTTCTCTCTTTAGCTTTGCTGTGGAACCTTGTGAGGAACTAAGATGGTTAAACCAAACAGTCCATCTGTGAAAATCCACTGATATTAAAAATAGCATCTATATTTGTGGTTTCCAGCAGAAAACCCTGTGTTTGCTTTGGCTGTTGAACCCCCCCCTCCCTCGGCCTCCCCCCCCTGCACCCGTTCACCAACCCAAGGCCGCTGCTGGTGTTAAGCAGAGAAACCAGCTCCGTGGAATCCCTCCGTGGGCATTGTTAGTATTCTGCTGGGAAATAAAAGGACCCATCTGTGGAGTCGGTGATGAGGGGGGTGACAGGGGGGGGGGGGCATCCCCCTGAGAGACCGGGGGATTAACCACTGACACATGGAGCCTGCTAATAAGACGATTTGGAGAAGGCCCCGCTATGGCGCGAGTGCACGTATGCGTGGCGCACATGCACGCCACGGGCCTCCTAATCGACTTTCATGTATGCATCAACAATGCAGCTCACACTCTCAGGACTCTTAAAGTCTCTCGCTCTCCACAGGCAAACGCACATCTCTGCCCCTTTATTAAATTTGTAGTAGGGCCACATCTGGTCACATCCACCCAGAGAACAAAAGCATCCAGGAGAAAGGGGGGGGGGGAATTTCAATCCATGCTGGGGAGTATTAATGTGCGTGCCCACGTGCCGAGCATCTGTCAGCTCTAATTAGAGGGTGTCAGGTGTGGACACGAGGCCAAACTCGCTCCACCCACAACATGAATTGTCTGCTGCTGTGACTGCTAGAATCTGTGTGTCAACATCTATATTTATTATGGGGGCTGACCCGGGGGGTCGCAGAGAGACGCCCGCCTCATGGGGGGGCGACGGATGACTCTCAGGACTGTCATGAATCACGTCACGTCACCCACAGACGCGCGCCTCATCTGCACCGGCCTTCGCCGTCCGCCTGTTGTAGATTTAATCAGGATTCATTGATTATTCAGAGCTTTGCTCCAGGGAGGGAGTAAAGATGCCCCCCCCCTTCCCCCCTCCAGTGTCTGCTTCAAAAACAAGAGAGCGGAGAGAGTATTTATGCTGGAGCACTTGTTTGTGACGCCGCTTGAACACTTTCAGGACCAGGATGAGATTCCTCCTCAGTTTACTGCAGATTTTCCTGATCTTGGTTGCTGTTTCATCAGCCTCCTGATATCAGACAAAAGTTTATCTTGTTAACTTTGGGGGGGGGGGGGTTCACTCATGCTAGCTCTGCAATGTGTCCCACACTGATGAGACTGCTCCAAGCAGGAGGCAATTAACGGAGCAGCCCCCGCAATCAAACGAGGCGCAGCTCTGCCTCCTGCAGCCGTCTCTCTGCAAAAAAATAAAAAACAACTAAATTTAACTTAAAGAGCGAGACGCTTTGATAGAAATAGATCACTGGGACAGCGGGGAAGACAAGATAATGTAATGTCATTCAGCTCAAAGCGGGTCTGCACAGCATCCTGAGATACGCTGCAGCCAGAAATAGAAGTTTGCTGACAGGAGGAGTTGTGGAAACAACGATCGATACTCCCTGGCTTTGTTTAAAACAGGAGGCGTCTGATTGCCAGGTTTTGTTTTCTCTACTCGGCTCAGAGATGAAGGTTTTAGCCCAACAATGTTTTCTAAAGTAGAATTACCCAGAGTTCAGAATTAACTCTCGAAAGACATGCAAGAAGTTTTTATTTTCTCATTTTTACAGAGTCTCCAGTGGTTCAAATCCCACCGAGCAGCGATGCACAATTGCACTTTAACAGAAATATTTCTGTAACCCAGTAAAGCCCACAACAGGAAATGCCGATTTTGGCAGGTTTTATTAATCCCTTTGATGAAATCCACAAAATAAAAACTGCAACGTCATTTTTTCATGAGACAATGAGACAGAGTATCAATCGGGAATTGTTGGGAGATTTGTTTTTACTAACAACAATGTTGGTATGAAGTACAGAAACATTGTTATAAGTGTTTAGGGGAAAAAAGCTCCTTATTTAGCCACTGACTCAAATTTAATCCCAACATTTTAACATGGTGTATAATAAAAACTCAACTACCTTTAAGTCATTTAAAAAATAAAAAAATAAAAAAAATTGAAGTTTTCTCAAAACGAAGTTTTTAAATTAGTAAAAAAAAATTTCAACCAAAGACCTTTTTGAGATTTAACGGAAGCAGCCATTTTTAAATGAGCAGGAAAAGCCCCTCTACTGCCCCTAGCGGAATGAAAATGAACTACAGGGCAGAAAACCTGGATCAAATTATATACGATGGGTTTTAAGGAAAGGTTGGATCATGCTAATGACATGGGGGTCTCAGAAAGGTTTCAAATATAAAACAATGCTCAAACAGGGTTCATTTATAATAACATGATTTTTCTTTTGTTGTTTCCACTTCAGGATGCAGCTTACAAAGGAGTTTTCTGTGATTTGAGTTTGAGTCTTTCCTCTTCCATCAAAATCTTTTTACCCATCTTCCAGCTCCAAGCCCTGATTCTGTGGACCGTTCCTCATCCACCTGTTTTCCTGGGGAGTCCTTCATTATTTGTTGTTCTTCTGGTGCAGGGATGTCCCCTCAGCGATAAATCCTGGAGTCTTCTTGTCCGTTAGTGTCAGGAGGTGTGAGAAGTGTTTAACGGGTTTGCTTGATTGATTTTTAGTTAAACGTGACATGCTTGGCTACATGGGGGGTGTTGCTTAGCTCTGTCTAGATCCCAGCTGGGGCTTCTGGTTTTGGAGTTGGCCTGATGTCTCTGCGTTTTCAAGAATTTTCCTCCCAATACCCCCCAAAAACTGTGGAAGGTTGGTCATTTGTGATTCCACACCGCCTGTGGGAGTGAGAGCGGATCGATGTCTGACGCACCGGCAGTCCAGTGTTGCCTGACAACTACCCCCCCTCATGACCCTGAACATGATGAGGTAAAGGCGGATGTTCTGACTTCTTTTTTTTCCTGCAGAGTCTCGCCAGAGTCAGAAAATCCCAGCTTTGTTTTGTCCTCCATCTTTTCCCCTCCTGGATAAAGTTGGTTTGACGCATGTCTTCTTGTAAAGTTTGCCCGATGGCGGCGATGTGCTTCCGCGCTGATGCACTTCCTTACGTGACACGGAGCCGCCGAGGCGTCTTAGGAATTCAATAAAAGCATTTCTGACTGACGCCACTTTATAAGGTTTGAACTGATGCAGATTCACGATGTGACGTCATCGATTTCACAGAGTTAAAATCTAACTGATGTGAGCGTTTTGCAATTATTTAGGAGTCCACTGTCTTCTGAAGATTAAAACGTTGATGGTTTATTTAAAAAATACGTGTTGTGCTATCCTATAGGCCCGTTAACATTGGGAGTTGGGTCATCTAGACCCACTAGACCAGGGCTGTCAAACATACGGACCGCGGGCCGTATCCGGCCCG
The DNA here is from genome assembly GCA_037389245.1 of Oryzias sinensis. Lineage (NCBI taxonomy): Eukaryota > Metazoa > Chordata > Actinopteri > Beloniformes > Adrianichthyidae > Oryzias > Oryzias sinensis. The sequence goes on from CM074494.1 coordinate 30,697,777, forward strand.
CCAAGTGGTTCAGTCTGGCCCACACATGAAGAGTAAAAATCATAAGGATGATTAAAAAAGAAAGCAAGTTTCTAGTCCATTCCTGTGGCGAGTTATGATTTTTTTTTTAAAGAAATAACCCAAATGCGCAATTCCGCCACTAGGGGGAGCAAAGGAAAGGCAAAACAGTTGAACCAGCATATCTCTGCACGTGCCAAAAGCGAAACATAACAGCGCTGCTTTGGGTAAGATGCACTTTGGTTCCCTATGAGCCTTACCGCTGTTATCTTGCTATAAGGATGATCATTAGCGACACCTTAATGACCAAAAATTTGTGAAACGTGAAGTGGAGTGAAGAGCCTTCCAGAAGAGTTTTTTCTGTCTTTCACAAAGCTGAATGTAAAACCCAAATGCTTTGAATGTCATCAACATCGCAGTGCTCAAAGAATATGACATTTAGCACCACTAAGAGACTCACCATAAAGAAAAGTTTCTGGATTGCTTCAGTGTCAGATGTCAAATATTCAGTCTGTATTAATTTGAATAGACCAACTTTTCTTTAATTGGAATTAATTTTATTTGAGATCCATTGGCCCCAAGTGATTAGGCTACTATGTTGATTGAGGCATTTTTCCAACTGAGTAAAAAACTAAAACAAAGCTGCTATTTGACTTTTATGGTAAAATGGTAAATGGTAAATGGCGTATACTTATATAGTGCTTTCTACCTTCTCACGAAGGCCCAAAGCGCTTTACAGTCACAGTCCCATTCACCCATGCACACACGCATGCACACACACATTCACACACTGATGGCGGCTCCGCTGCGCCAATGGCGCCAACCTCCCACCAGAGGCAAGGTGGGGTTCAGTGTCTTGCCCAAGGACACCTCAACACATGGGCGTGCAAGGCGGGAATCGAACCTGCAATCTTATGATCATGGGTCGACCGCCCTACCGCTGAACCACGGCCGCCCATGTTATGGTCTGGCCCACTTGAGATCAGACGGGTTAAATGTGGCCCCCGAACCAAAATGAGTTTGACACCCCTGCACTAGACAGAGCTCTGAACCTTTTTTCTTCAATGATTTGTGATCTTCACTGGTGTCCATGGATTACATGAAATCTTTCCACCTTTATCCACCTTTGTCATGGTAGGAAGAACACGTCAATGGAAGGGGGGGGGGGGTCATCTAAGATAGCACAAGGGTTAAACACATTTTCTTGGCAAAAATTGTTCAAACACAATGCATTGTGGTCCATATTCGCAAATCTTGTGAGCATCGATGCACACTGGTTTTTCACAGAGACTTCTGGGACATTTCTGGGGCTCTGGATTTGAAATTGTAGATTCGGACAGCACTAGAAAATGGGGAACGCACTATAAAGGGGTTAGGGTGGGAATTTGGCCACAGCCTTAGAGAGCAAATGTAAGTGAATGTTGTGTCATTTGGAGACAAATCCAGACTTGGTGTTTGCTTGGTGAATGTCAGCAGCCTGATTGGAGCCGTCTGAGTTTCACAGCAGTGAGTCAAACCATACGGTCTCAAAATGCTCTCCACATCTGCCTGTCCAGGAAAGAAAGGCGGTTCGCCGATGCGTTTGGAAATCTCCTAAACGAACAGACAGAAGACATCTGTCTGCAGCAGAGCTGCTTTCCACACTCCAGCATTAACGCCTCAGCCCTTGGCCAGCACAGACAGTCAGTCCTTCCCCATATGGCTCTGAACATGCTCACAAGCTGCTGTCAGTCAGCGGTGGTCCCGCCCACACCAAACGGTGGGGGGGGGTCTGGGTCTGCCTTCCGAAAACAGCAGCAGATGGTGAGGAGCCCGGATCCAGCGGGCTTTGAGACGGGCCCCTCCGAGGCTCCGCTGAAGGACAGCTGTTCCACAGCACGCGTCCAGTTACCACCAGAACAGCTGCAGAGCCAGCGACTGCCCAGAGGCCGTCAAGGGGGCGGGGCTACAAAGCTTAATCACAGTTGTAATGTCATTAAAACACACCCTGAGGGGACTAATTCTCTCCTAATGATGTGGTCAGCCTCAGCAAAGGCTGCGTCGCCTCAATTATTGTGCAGGATGAAACAATGGAGACGAGAAGGATCGTCCCCCCCCCCAAATAAACTGAAGTTCAATACAACTCCCATAATTATTCCTGATGAGGGGACTGAGACGCAACGTCTTTGAAGAAACTCTTCGCAGAGGCACCTGACTTCCTATTAAGGCAAAGCCTCAGAACATTTCACTGCAATTAATTATTTCTCAACTGGAGGTCCACAATTTGTGACTTCCCGGCTGAGTTGTGTGTTTTTTCTCGCGGCGGCACATATGTTTAAGTTGTCAAAGTCTCCGAGATTGCTGGGACGGATCACCTGCTTGACTCAGACGCAGTTTTCTGCAGAAACTCCTGGAAGTCCATGTGCGGTTCTGCACACAGGAAGCTGAAGTGGGTCATCGTTTGAACATATTTCCAGCTCATATTTATAGGCGCACATTATTCATTTTCTCACCGTGGAAACGTTTACCTTGATCCATTGTCATTAGCACACCTTTAGCCGTCAGGCTGCACGTGCGGAGGATGGATGACAGGCAGACAGAAGAAAAGCTCCTGCGGGATTGGAGCGTTATTTTTAGCATGGACACAGGTGATGATCTGCCCCAAAAATAGATTCCAAGTTTTTGCTGTGATCTCAGTCTTCTGCTTTGTGTTTTTCTCTTTCCTTTTTTCATCTGTGACCGTTTGTCTCCAGAAGGAATTTTGGAAATTAAGACTCGCCGCTAAATTCTTACAACTGAATTATTTGTTTATTTGTTGACACTTGAATGAAGGCCTTCTCCGATAAGATTGAGCAAATACATCATTCTGAGCAGAGCGTATAGACTTTAACAAAGCAAATATTGAAGAAGTCTTGGAGTAAAACGGCCTCCTCCACACTCATCACGTCTGCCTGAGCGCCGCAGCCACAGAAATGAGCTCATGGCCAATTATCTGCAGTCTTTGTTTTCATTGGGGCCCGTCCTTGGTGTTTGGATGCCGTGTTGTTTTGCTGCGTTTGTCAGCGAAGGCCGTGCCAGCCGATGATTTCATTGGACCGGCAGCCGATGCCAAAGCTCCGAACAAACAGGCAGAAGATTACGAGCTGAATAAACGAAGAGCAGGGCAGCAGAAACCAGCAAGAGTCAAAGTCATCTTTGAAACCCACTCCCATCACCTGAGCTATTCTCAAAGTGTTCTCAGGTCATAACTAGGAGGAGCTGCATTTCCAGAAGAAAATGGAGGGATGAATGCTATACGGCTGAATGAAATGGCAAATGGCGGTAGAGCACGTCGTCCAATAACCGAAGGGTTGGTGGTTCGATCCCCGCTCTCCCCAACCAGCTGTCGCCCCCGAGCGCGGCTAGTCTGCAGCTCACCGCTCCCCCCAGGGGATGGGTTAAAGTGTGGAGAATAATTACCCCAGTGTGGGATGAATAAAAGTTTTGAAAAAATTACAATAATAAAAAAATTAATAAACTTGAAGGGTCATAATTGGCAAAAAAAATTAAATAAACAAAGAAATGACCAAAGTTGAGCATAAATAAAGTGAAAACAGCACAATAACAAAATAGACATGTTTGTGAAAAATACCAGAGCCGGGTATCGAACCAGCGAGCTTCTGCACCAAGGATTCCCCATTTATTTCAATGGAGGAAGAAATCCTGGAAATCCTGGAATATCTTGAAAGGTCCAAGGATTTGAAGGACCAAAAGTCACAGCTGGAAAAAGTTGAAAGATCTGAATAGTTGAATGGTTGAAATAGATGAAACATTGTGGGAGGAGTTAAGCAGAAGAAAATGGAGGAAGATAATAGAATAAAGAAAGAGAAACAGGAAAAAAAGACGTTCATGGATCTATTGGTCTGCAGGTCGATGCATCATGGAGGCGGAGCAGGGAACTCGTGGCCCCGCCCAGCGTATTTTCTATGTCACTTGTCCGCTCCTGATTCACTGCGATTTGAATAAAGAAATACTCAAAAATGCAATTTTTACATTAATTTTCCTTATCCATGTGGCAGCCGCTCAGCCAGTGAGGGCGGGTCAAAATGTTTTTACATTTTGTTTTTAATGATTTTTTTTAATTGTTAATAGTTAAGTTTTTTAATTATTTGATATATTTACTTTTTATCTATTTAATCCATAGATTTTTCTTTCTTTGTTAAACCGTTGACCTTTTTTGTTTTTAATGTGTGTATGAGCAGATGGCCATTTTATCTATCTATCTAGGGCGGCCGTGGTGCAGCGGTAGGGCGGTCGACCCATGATCATAATATGTCAGGTTCGAATCCCGCCTTGCACGCCCATGAGTCAAAGTGTCCTTGGGCAAGACACTGAACCCCACCTTGCCTCTGGTGGTAGGCGGGCGCCTGTGTTTGGCAGCGGAGCCGCCACCAGTGTGTGTGTGTGAATGGGTCTGTGACTGTAAAGCGCTTTGTCCTTGTAGGTAGAAATCGCTATACAAGTATACGCCATTTTCTATCTGTCTAATGAGATCTGCACTTCCCTGGGGTCTCGTTTCATTTAGGTAGAAATACATTTTGTTTTTTACTTTGGGTTGTTATTTTTACTTTGCCTTTACTTTGTAGTGAACAAAACTGACTTCTTTGATGGATTTAGGGTTTGTGTATTTGAAACGCCGGTTGCATCCAAGTCAGTCAAACATGGAATTTTTTCACAAAATAAGCTTTGGCCTGACGTTTAGCTGCTCGAGCGTCACCTGACCTGAACGCACAGCAACAATGTCATCCACAAAACTGATGATCAGCAGGTTGACGGCACGCTCCGAGCATATTGGAAACAACAGAGTAGCTGAGCATAAAATGTTAATGCCATGGATTACTGATTTAGAAGGACGGCTGTTTCAGCAGAGTATCAATCTGAGCGAACTCAGCTCCCCAATGGGGGGGGGGGGAGAGGAGGAGAAGCCCTCCGACAGACGGGAAGAGGAGGAAAACTAGATGGAGCGATTCAGACGCTCTCCCCCAGGGAGCGCCGGATGTCGCTCACAGGTGTGAACTCAGAACCTGCTCGGTTGCATCACCAGCCTATGGCTTCCCGCTCTCATGTCTCTTTTTTTTTTCAACACGGCTGCCACACACAATTCCCAAAGAGTTCTGAGCCGGCTGACAGGCTGTTTCTTTGTTGTGAGAAAGATGGGGAAGCCTGTGCCTGCTTTGAGCGTCAGCCCCTTTAAAACCAACGCTTACTTTTTCAGGTGAGGATTAAGGGGAAGTTACAGTGTCTGTAATCTCTGAGTGTGGATGCCTGAAAGCCCACGAAGCCTCAGAAATCTGCAGAGGTGACTTCTACAATCACAACCTCCACAAATGAGCATCTGCAGTCATTCTTCAGCTGCATGGCAGGAAAAAGAACCTTTTCTGTGTCCATAAAGCTACAAACTATGTAATTAGTCATCCATTGCACATATTTAGGCTTATTTAATCCTTATTTAATCGCACGTGCGCATCTACAATCTCATTAAAATGAGACAGGAAGGATATTGTAATCACAAGGTATGTGTCAATCTGGAAATGTGACTTTCACGAGCTCCCTGCCCTGCCTGACAAGCTTCGCCGCGCTCCAGTCTGTCCCATTCATTAGCGCTCCTCTCATTCAGGAAACCTGTCACACCTCCTTCAGGGATGTGCAGCGGAAAAAAGAGGAGGAAGCTGCATCAGTGGGGAAGCCATGTCAGGATTTCTCCTGCATTTAGAAGCAGGTGTGCGATGTGGAGGGAGTGAAATTAAAGGAACATGAGCACCTTTCTGCAGATGAACCGCATGCTGCCTCTGCACACCTGCTCAAACATTGATACATAATTCAGTGTTTGCACAACTCTGCCCAAAGCAGCTCGAGCTGCGACGGAGTTAAAGAAAGATCCCTCTGAACTCCGGAGATCATTAGGTTTGAACTTCAAAACCCACCAAAAAAAAAAAGGAGGAAAATCTCTTTTCATGATCATCAATCATGGGAAATGACCTGAGCTTCAAACAAAACTGCATATAAGCTGACTTCAGAACATCCTTACCTACACCAGCAACCCCACACCCGCTGTACCCCAGCCAATGTTCTCCACAAGAATTTCAAGGAGCATGTGGGATCCTGCAGCCCTGAGCTCCAGCCTCCTGCAGAACCACGAGACGGCTTTAAAGGAAGGGGTTTGATGATGAAGAACAGAGTCTGGAGCAGCGGAGAGTTTACCATTAACAAACGGGAGAACTCTGAGGAGAAGTCAGCCGAGAATATGTGTGAACAGATCGGGTTATGCAGCGCATCATCTGAAGCCACAAAAGAAAAGCGTTGAAGACAAAACAAATGACTTTTTTTTTCTGTGTTGATGAATTTAAGCCCAATTTTAATATAAATCCAGTGAAGATGAAGGCGACTTCCAACTAAAACTTTCATCGGGTTTATTCGTCCACATCTGGGTAACCTTCTGCTGTGCTTTGAAGAACGCTCTACAGGTGGAACCAGAGAGGAGCTTTTAATTTGAAAGGGTTTGGTGCCTGTTCATCTCTATCCCACACTGTAAACCCAAACAGGTTCAGTGAACTCAAAATTTATGAGGAGACTGATTCCATCCTATGTTTTCATAAGTTATCTTACTTAAAAATTTTAAGTTAATCAGAACGTAGAATGTTTGACCTAAATAAAATAAAACAATTCATTTAAATGATACATTTTTGTGTATCTAAGATTTTTTCTTTAATAAACTAGCACATTTTGATGTTATTAAACCTTAAAACATTCCTTAATTAACTCAAAAACCTTCATATATTCCTTCATCTTCTAAACCCGTGATGCCCTTTTCGGGGTCACGGGGCTGCCAGAGCCTATCCCGGCCACTCGTGGGTGAAGGCCATCGGTGTTCTGTTTCGCCTCTCCCTGCTGGGACTTCAACCGGGTTCTGAGGCAATGGCGCTGACCGCTGAGGCAATGGCGCTGGCCGCTGCTCCACCACATTTCTCCCTCCGTTTGTGGCTGCGTTGGCGTACGTTATGACGCAATCACATCTCTCCAATTATGAGTTTTGTCACCAAGGTTTCGTTTACTCAAAATCTTAAATTCCACTAAAGACAGAACTGAAGTCAAAGTTGAATTGGGTTGAAGGTTTTATGCTAACTTGACTTGTTTGCTACTTTTGATTTCTATAATAAAACTATTGTTCGGGTTTACAGAGCACTGAAAGAAAAAGAAACGCCTGGTACTGATGTGGAATTTGGATCATCATTGTTTAAGTCTATGGACTGGCACCTCCATCCTCATCCTCAGCATTGGACCCCCTCCCTCACAGAGACAAAGGGTAAGCATCCTTTCAGAATTGATCAGATGCAGAATCGTGAGACCAGATGCTGATTTCCCCTTCCTGCCATTCTGAGTGTCTGTTCTTGGTTCTGTACCAACTGAAGATGTGGAGGTCGCAGGGGTCAAGGCCAATATTGACCTTTGTCCCCATTCTTGTTAAAAAACAAAGAAACATGGAGATCCTTCGGACAGTTTAAAGATGCCTCGCTCCAACAGAGAAAAATGCAAATTCTTGCAGGTCCTTCCTTGAACAGATAAAACAAATGCAGAGACGGGAAGCAAACTGAACACAAACTGACAAGTATTTTCAATATAAAGCAGGAAAAATCAGAGCTGGAGAACTCTGGAGCTTTTATTTTGATTTCCTGTGAGAAATCCATCTATTTCTTTCTCATTTTTGGCTGCTCTCCAACTGATTTTCATATGCATAGGTGAAAAGAAACCCCTGATAACACGAGTTAGTGATGAGCACATAATTTAATAAAAAAAAATCAACTTTTCTGCAAAGCGTTTTCCCAAAAGCACTTTTTGGTGATCAATGATCCACCTGTAGAAACAAGATGAGAAAAAAACTGACTAAATCTTATTGTCTTCAATAAAACAACAGAAATGTTTGGAGAGATTTTGCTAAAATGACTAGAAAACTAGTTTTGTCTCTGCCCAGCACTGAAATGGCTCAAAATGTGCTTGGAAACAGGAAATATTTGGTTTCAATAAGTAACTTTACATCTGAGCCGACAGAAATTTCTTGTGGCGTTCCCCAAGGCTCCATTCTGGGGTCCCTTCTATTTAACAGCTACCTGCTCTTACTGCCCCAGGTTATAAGGAACAGCCACATGAGTTACCATAGTTACGCAGATGACACACAGATATAAGCTACACTGACACAACGCCCTGTACAGACTCTTGGTAAATGCATTGAGGACATGAATGATGGGATGCGTTACAACTTACTTCAGTCAAACAAAAACAAAACTGAGGTTATCATCTTTGAGGCTAAAGAGAAGTGGTTGAATTTTGCTTCAGAACTTCAATCTATTTATCTAAAAACCACTAACCAGGCCAGAAACTAGGGTGAAGTCATGGACACAGGCCTAGATTCCTTTTAACCCTTGTTCTATCCTAGGCACTTTAATATTGGGAGTGGGGTCATCTAGACCCACTAGACAGAGCTCTGAACCTTTTTTCTTCAATGATTTGTGATCTTCACTGGTGTCCATGGATTACATGAAATCTTTCCACCTTTATCCACCTTTGTCATGGTAGGGAGAACACGTCAATGGAAGAGGGGGGGTCATCTGAGATAGCACAAGGGTTAAACATGTGGAGGCCGTCACAAAATCAGCCTATTATCGTTAAAGAATTTTTCAAGGATTCAAAATCTGGAGAAACCGTTTCATGCTCAGTGGACTTGATGACCGTATCAGAGTTTTTACAGGACGACCAACCAAATCAATCAGGAAACGGCAGCTGATTCAGAACTTTACTGCTCGGGTTCTCACATTCTGAGATCTTTCCAGTGGCTGCCTGTCTGCCAGGAAAGACTTTAAAGTCCCCTTGCTGGGTTATAAGCTTTTAATTGTTTAGTCATTGAACTCCTGGCCTCGTATGAACCAGCCAGACCTCTCCGGTGATCTGGATCCGCTCTTTTGTCCGTTCCTAGAGTCCAAACCAAAGAAGGAGAAGCTGCATTTAGCTTCTATGCTCCACAGACCTGGAACAGACTTCCAGAAAGTCTTTGTAAATCCAGGTTAAAGACTCGCCTGTTCTCAGCTTGATCAGTTCTTATTCACCAGTTTACATCCACACGGTTTATTTATGCTCACTTTGTGATTAATTTAACTCTCTTTAAATTTGTATTTCAATGATCACTTCTTTAACAGCCCTTTCAGTCTTCTTTCTGCACAAAATGTTCCAAACTTGCTTTAGCTAAAAAGAGAAATTCAGAAAAAATCTGCGGGGACGAGGACCGAGGACCACATTCCTGTTTGTTTTCCATCAATGCTCTGGTTCTTTTGATTGGCTGGACACACCTGATCCAGGTAATTAGCTGGGAGTAGACCACTGATATATCTGGAAAGTCTGCAGGCACACTAGCCATAAGAAATAGTTGACATTTTAGCAGCCTTAAACAAGAATTTAGCTTAAAATGACAAATTTGGGTTGAAGAATAGAAAAATATCGGTATTGATGATGGACAGTATATGTATATGATCTTACAAGACAAGGATCAAAACGTGTAGGAGCTGATTTCGTTGATGCTTTTTACCTGTTTTCTTTTTTTTTTTTTTTGTTCTAAAGTTAATTCTCAATCTGTTTTCTACGCTTGGAAAAATGCAGCAACTGCAGCAGCTGAGAAAATTTCATTTAGTTGATGTCCTTCCTGGCCATATTGCCTCATAATGTGTGATTGATAGCTCTGGTCAGCTGTGATTGCTCCAGGAGCTCAGGTAAAGTGTTCCCCTCCAAGCTACAGGGGTCCTCGTCAGGCCTGCGTGAAGACGGGGAAGGCCAGCCCGCCACACGTCCACGCCCCGTGAAAATAAAACAATCGTTAAATGATTCATGGACTGGAAAACAGGGGGGGCGGTGGCGGCCGGTGGGTGGTTGCATCGCCGCCGTGCTCGGGCCTCTCCTGTGAGTTCTCCATCTCTAATGCAAGGACAAGAAAGCAAACACCCCCCAGAACACACACCACATGCACACACACGAGGGGGGGGGGGGGTCCAATGTCAGTCACTAGAAATATACCCCCCATTACTCATGCACGCTCACTTCTGGCTCCACATTCTCATCAAACACACGGGGACAAAGAGACATTGGTGTGTCAGAGGAGCTGGGGGGGCAGATGTGGGAATCCTCCCTGGAAAAGCCCTGACCCCCCCCCCCCCACACACACACACACACACACATGATTAAGATGTGTCTGGAAGCAAAAGAGGCGCTGTTAGGATCGGTTCCAACGCGTTCACGTTGGAGCGTTGGGGGAATTGTTGAAGCTATTTTCACCCACAAGAAGAAAAAAAGCAGGAGAAAGAGCCAGACGGAGATGAGATGTGCAGAGATGTATGCCAGAGCGGAACAGGGATGCTGCTGGGAGGGAGGAGCAGCATCCTATTGATTCATACATCCGTGCACTTATGTACAAATTGGTTGAGGGTGGCCCCTCATGTGCAGTCCAGAGCTGCGCCAACAAATTGAAGCATTTGTCTCAATAGCCACTTGTGGGCGTATGAGAGCTTGCATATCAAGTCCTATTTATCTTTGGATAAACCCTGGAAGGTTTGCTGCTGGTACACTTGGTGATTTTTTTCTCTCATCTCTTGTGAAACCGAAGATGTTTCCAAACAAATCCTGGGTTTTCTGCCCGTCAGATGCAGAAGCCGACATCCTGCCAGCTTTTTTCTCTGCGTGAATCAGGATCTTCAGCAGGAAACGAAGATAAATGCTGGTATGGGAGTCAGCTCCTTGTCAGTCGTTCATTTAGATGAATCTCTTTAATCATATTGAGGGCTCCTCTGTGCTGACGGTCGCGACAGCGGCTGTGGGAGACCCGGTTTCTTCAGTTCTGCAGACAGCAGTGAGAAGGTGTGAAGCAGAACCCCCCTTTCTGGTGCACGAGTGCAGCACAGTCAGCCCTCTAAAGCGCGCTGACGGTTCCTTCCCAAACGCTCTGACACTGGTGTTTCCACCGCCGTGTCCCTGTGTGAACCGTTGCCATGCAACATTCCTCTGATTGGGTTAGCGGAGCTCTAAAGCCTTCGCACACTTACGCTCCTGTGGGCCGATGAAGATCAGATCACACACAATCCGCTGCCACACCCATCCTCCTCTCCCGGGGGAGCCGGCTGCACTTCCAGGGGTCGAACGTGGAGAAAACAGTCGCAGGAAGCTCCCTGCAGGCCCGGAGCTGCAGCAGCTTTTCCTGCTGCTTTTTGTGCTGAACTGTACTCAACACATCCCTTTTTTTTCAAACGTGTCATGAAACCTCCAAAGGTTTTCCTCTGACTCTGTGAATGGACACAAACATCCCCGGCGTGTGCTTCCTCCCCGGTCGGCTTCTTGTTGTTTTGACACTCGCAGAAGGAGGCTCCAGGTCTCGGTAGCTCAGCGGACGCTGCTGAGCCCGGACGCCTCACCCTTTCGTCTGCTGAACGCTCAGAGACGTGTGGCGCCCTTCAGGTGGTCGTGTGGGCTGCACCCTCCAAACGCTGGGTGCTAAAACAACAACTTCCTGTGTGTCCTCTCTCAGAAATGATGCGTTCAAAGACTAGACATTCATGGGAAGATGGTGTTGTTTACAAAAAAATTTATTCATACAAATCTTACAACACTTTCATGACATTGATAAAACCCCGTATAAGGACTCCAGGCTATAACGATGCCACTTATTCTAGGGTTCACTTTGAAAACACAGATAGATAAGAGAGTACACATTGAAGTAAGGCGTTTGGCGCTTTCAGGACTATCAACAACAGGCATTGTTTATGATCGGAACAACATCTCTGTTTTGACACTGGAGTTCTAGATGCACAGAGTTGATCAAATATAATATATAGGGGGGTTTCTAGATAGTAAATTACCTACTAATATCAAAACAACACCTCAACGAAAGCAAACACCGGCCATTGATCACGATTCTCACAGACACTGAACACACCCCAAACTCATGCACACGCACATTGCCTGCTCCACCAACGTGTACATTCTGTTCTCGTTTACATTTTCTGCTGAACAAAAGAGCGGCCATGCTTGAAACCAAAGCTCAGAAGCACTACTCCTGGGGTCGGACTACGCTGAGCGATCAAACAGGGGGGAAAGGAAGATTCAATGTAAGCTAATAGACTGCAGCATCGTAGGGCCACTAAAATTGCCATTCGTGGCGAATTTTGTTTGATTTTTTTTCCCGTTTTTTTTTTTCAACACTACGTTTTTATTTATTTTAATTTCTCACATCGAAAGCAAGGCACCGAAGCCGAAAGCTGTTCCCACCTCCGCCTCTGACACTCATCCACTCACTCATCAACACAACATGCAGACGTTCACACAAAGCCTGAGGGATGGAGCCGAATCGGAGAAAGAGCCTATTGATATTTAATGGGGGAACGCAGGCTGCTGATTTGAGAGCGTAAAGCTGCCTTTGCATAATGCTGAATAAACACACAGAATGTCTCTCTGTGATAGATGTCAGGGAGGAGATGGCTCCACCCGTGGGCTTGAACTTCTCTCCCCTCCGCCCCACAGAGAACGCCGCCATCCTGCTGGAACCTCGGCGACGGGGAATTCAACGTCTGACGTTCTTCTGATCAGACTCATTGACCCACATGTCACCGAGGTAGATGAAGCTCTCGCCTCCTTTCTCCTGGCTCCGGCGTGACTCTCCCCTCCTGTGCAACAGCCTCTACTTTGTGTTTTTCTCTCTCTTCTATCACACTCCCACTCTCTCCTGTCTGCCCCCCCTCCTCCTCCTCCTCTCCATTCATGCGTCTCTCACCCTCTCCTTACCCTTTTTCTCACATCTTCTCTGCACCATTCAACACTGATCAGCTTTTCTTCTTCACAAGTTGACCACAAAACTACCAAAACCCAGTGCCTAAACATGGCCATTTGCACAGAAAAGGAACATTAACTGCTACTAAGATAAAAAGCAATCACCCATAAGGGGAGGGGGGGGGGGTCCTGTCCAACTATATTTCCACTAAAGCCAGCAGCAGGTAGGGTTAGGCAACTATTCCACAAGTCAGGGCAGTACCACTTTCTACCACCTCCTGATCTCCTGGTTCACATGTCTGAGCCTCAGAGAAGCAAAAGCCGTGCAGCTTCCTGAGCCGCATGTCCTTCCAGTCAGCCTTCGCCTCGTCTGCTGACGTGTCACCTGTCCTCTCTGTACGTCTGCCCCATTCTCCCACACAGTCCTGCTGAGCGACAAAAGCTCAGCTGCATGCGTGCACGCGCCCGTGCATGCCACACACTCTCACACGTGGGTCATCTCCTGCTGTAAGTGTCTTTGCTTGTTTTTGAGGCGACTGAGCGAGCAAAGGTTAGCATCTTCAGGACTGACTGTGCACGCCAGACAGTTATCCATCAGCTGAATAAAAGCCATAACCCCCTCCATCCCTGGGGAGGGGGCCAACAACCTGCACAAAGCCACACTGAAGGGAGCGTGAAGAAGGGGCGGGAAGGGGCAACATCTATGGTTTAAGACAAGCCGGAAATGCCTGACATGGCATGCTCACCGCTTCTTTGGACCTGTTCAGACAACCGAAAACCAAAAACACTAAAAAAATAGAAACGTCGGTTACAAAAATAAGTATAACATTCAATACTTTGATTGTCTTTTTAAATCTATTTATTTTCTGCATATGTAGATGAGCTTTCAAGAGTTCAAGCGCATAACGTTGAAGGTGCACATCTATCTTTTTTTTTCTTTTTTAAATCTTCTTCTTTTCTTTTTTTCTTTCTTTTTTTTGTAATTTTCAACAACTTAAAATAAAATATTGGTCCACAACTGTGCGTCATCAAGTGCTTTTGTTCCAAAAAGGAAAAAAAAACGCTATTATTAATAAAATATTCATTTTAATGGCTTTACTTCATACATAAATACATGTTGAAAGAACACAGGCGCAATCCACTGGTTGGGCAGATATATCTTGGATGAACGGCTGGATGTATTTACACAGTTTGGGCGCTTCAACGACGCTACAAATAGGCGACTCGTCTTCCTTTGTTCCTAACTCTCTGTCTGTACCTTCTACCCAGAACGGCTGCCAGGTATTTCTGCACGGCCATCTGCTTTCTATAGCGGCTGTAGCTGTCGGTGAAGATGCCATCCGAGTGTCTTTTGGATAAGGGCTCTGACTCGTCCTCCATGCTGCTGTCTTCACTGAAAAAACAAACAAACAACAAAAAGACATTTTTGCGTTAGGAAAACCCGCAACTTCCTCCCTCCAAACAAATCCGCCTCTTTTTTTTTTTTTTTTTGCTCTGCACGGCTCTTTTTCTCCCACTTTTTCCACAGGCATTAATTATGCAGACTTTCTTTGAGGGCCTTTCATCTTTTTTATTTTTTTCGTTAAGATAAAAATAAAAGGAATTGATTTGCGAGTTTAAGGAAACTTATAAATTATGCATTTAAAAAAAAAACCAAATGGATATTCTGACGCAACATTATTGACTGTAAATTATTAATCACATCGCTGTGAAGATGAACTCTCTGATTCCTAAAAAATTAGTGCTGCGCAATAATACATAAAAATGAACGAATTGATGCAAAAAAATGTTTTTAATGCACAGAAAGGAACACAAATATGCGGGAAAAGATGGAAAAAATGAAAGGACTGACGGGGATGGGAGAGAAAATGAGTGCAGGTGAACGCTGAAGAGAAATGCCCTTACCCTGCACGCACAGTCATCAGAGAATGCAGATAATGCCTCGCTGTTAACTGACCCAGGATCTCCCTCAAGGCTCTATCTAATTCTTCCTCAGCATGCCTTTCTGCTCTGAGATGATAAAACGCCAAAACACATAGATCATCAGTGAATCAAAAGAAACGAAAGAAGCGCAGACAAAATGATGCAGAGCAGCCTAAAAGTCTCCTCAGCATCACACAGGTGGAATTGAACCAAAGACCTGCGGAGCTTCGTTTAGGCTGCTCTGTCTGAACACAAGAAGACAAAAGAAGGTGACGAAAGTAAGTCTGGGAGGAAACAAAGAAAGAGGGGGGACATTGTGCGAACGGCGGGAATACAGGAGGCGCCTTTACCTTTTCTCCGCGGGGTAGTACAGGCTGAAGGCGTCGTCGCTCAGGGACGGGGGGCTCCGGATGGCGATCTGCTCGCTGTCGAAGCCCATGTCGGACAGAGAATTCCCGTCTTCATCGAATGCGTTGTTTTCAAGTCTGCAGAGGGAGAGCATCCATCACAAACCCGGGCGCAAAAGGGCGCAGAGGGGGGAGGAATGTCTGCCCCACTCATCAGAAAAATCATTATGATCAAACTCAAAACGAATTATTTCATTTTTTTATTAAAAATAAAGTATTTAGATTAATTTTACGCACGCATGTTTTGTATTTTTTATCGTACTTTTTAGTCCAAAAACAAGAACAAATGAATTTCCCATAAATAAGGAATAAAGGCATCAGCTTAATTTATTATTTAAAACTGACACAATGGGTGTGAAGACGCGCGCGCTGTGGGCGTGGATCCATGAAATGTATTAAAAGATTCCTGAAAATAGCAGAGGATCGTTAATCAATAGGAACCACGCCCAAATTCTTCTTTATAGAGGAGAATAAATGGAATCAATGTAAACGGACTGCGAGCTGCTCATTCGTTTCGCCTCGCCTCTCCTTGGTGACGCCAGTCCACCGTCATCCCAGGGGCTATCCGCTGCACCGAATGCGCTCTCATTTTTAATAAGGGGAGTTCTGTGAACGGTCCCATCGGACGCGTGCCTCCATGCACATTTCCATAGATATTTTCCATCCAGTGATCATCAAAATGCGCGCATTTCTTTTAAGTAAAGTGTTGGATTTTTGATGGATAAACAAGTCGGCAAAAAAAAAAAAAAAATCAACGGAATGCGAGTTTAAGCAACTAAACGAAATACCCTGACAGAAAAGATCAAACCTACCTGATCTTGGGGTAACTTAGTCCTATAGGTGAGCAGGAGACGCTGTAGTGCATTAAGATTCCGTAGATGAGCAAAATTAAAGTCACTTTACTCGAACTGGCCATGCTGTGGAGAAAGGGAAAAAATATTAGTCTGATAAAAAAAAATACCCGGAAATCTTTAAGATTCTCAGATTACTTCGTTCCAACAAATATTTAAGTGTCAGAATGAACAAAAGAAACATTTCAAACCCCATCATTTTACATTTTTCTCATCCTTTCGTTAAAGTTTCGCCGCGTCAAAGACCCGAATCCAACTAATGAATGCAGATCTTCCCCCAATAAGACGTCTTTACTTGAACGTGTTGCCTTGCTTTCCGCAGACCGAGCGCTTACCTCTAGCGGAGGACAGACAGAGCAGTACTCTGGATGCGATCCGGGCGCGGCTGTGGTGTAGAGTGTCTGGGAGAGACGCTCTCTTTCTCTCTGGCACTTCTCTCGTGGCTGAAGCGCCTCCGTCGACTCCGTCTGATGCCCTCAGTGCAGCTCGTCTCACTTTTAGACTCAGAAGGGGGTGAAGCTTCAGACCACAGCTCGTCGACTCGGGGAGGTGCGCTCTAGGTTCGCCCACACATCGTGGCTAAAAAACTTTTGTCCTGCGCCGTGGAAGCCTTGGATTTTTATTCTTGAATCTTAAGCCTTGCCCCCCTCCTCCCTTTACCAAGTCCCATTAAATATGCAACAGACGTCATCAAGTCTTCCTCCCGGAATATAATAGTACGATTCCTTCCTCTTCGTTGCACCCGTCACCCCTCCTCCTCCTCCTTCTCCCTCCCAACATGGAAGTTCATCCTCAAACTTTCTTCTTCCTTTATTGAGCAGAAACCTTCAGAATCGGTCAACTTGTGGCTTTTTCCCTGCGCGTCACCGTTTGGCGCAATTAGCCTCTAATGGTTCTTGTGGGGGTTGGTGGGGGGGGGGGGAGTGGATGTTGTCTGCTTTGCCACTGGTGGTTTCATGTGGCCGTGGCTGATGGAGGTGGTGGCTCAGGCTTCCGCCCGGCAGCTCGGAGGCCTCTGGGGAGCGCGCGGGAGCTGTCCGGTGCTGAAACGGCTCCTCTCGAGTTGCGTGGCTGCCAGTCCACTTTTTCCGAGCGTTTCCCGTCATTTCCCCGATGGATAATGAGGGCAGGCTTTACCGGCCTCGCCATAGTAGCCCTATAGGGTAGACTGTTGTTGGAATAAGGGAGGAACGTCATCTGATGTGAGGATGGTGACGCAGGATGCAGCTTCAGGCGGCTTTCAGTCCACGTGTGTTTGAAGAAAACACACCTAATATGTCATCATTTTTAACCAGGTTAGCCGGTGAATGTAATGATTGGATGGATTTAGTCAGACATAAAGGTCTAACTTTGTGTTTCTTTTGTTGAAAAAGGCCTCATGTTATGGTGAAAAGCTATAAAACAAAGAAAAAGTACATTTAGAGGAGATGAAAGGAGCCCCACGCGCCTTTTAACTTAAAGAATGGGGTGTCGTTTGATACGGCGAGGAGTTTAACCTTCACTGGGTCATCTTCACATCAGCAAACCTGAACCTGAATCACCTAAAGCTCTGCAGCCAATTGACGAGCTCACCAATCAGGAGAGAGTTGGAGTCTGCGCTCAGTTGTGGCTGACGCAAAATGACGAACAGCACCGGTCACGATAAGGGGGAGGGAGAGGGGGGGCTGGGCTTTTTATTTATGTAATTATTTATTTTAAGTTTGACGTGATTCCTGAGCACAACTTATACTCCATGTGTTTGAACTGAATGCTAATATTAGGCCTCCCGCCGCCACCGGCACAGTCACGGCTCGGTAGTCTGAGCGAACGGCGCCATCATGAGGCGGGGAACGAAACGTGACGAGACTCTGCTGAGGTTCAGGACCACGGAGGCGCTCCGGACCGTGCGGGAACCAGCAGCATCAAGTCACGCAATGCGACGCACCTGAACGCATAACGAAAGTCAGAACCGATCAGCGTCAGTTAGAAAGCAGGCTACGCAGCTCCACCGGATCAATAAGCCCCTGTTACCACAGATCCCTGAAGTGCGCACTGCGCATGAGCTCAGCGCGTGACACCACTTCATTTAACTTTTCTTATGTCACCGAGAGCATGAATCACTTCTAGGTCTTTAAAAACAAAAAATAAATCATCAACGTCTCAGATTTGGTGTAAAAATTGGTCAAAATTGAAATCAAATTGTTTCTAAAAACTATAATGCATGTTTACATAAAATACTGCAAGTGAGATCCTGAATTGAAGCTTTTAGACCGCAATGCCACAGGAACATTTTATTTTTCTTCGCTCATTTAAAGAAATAATCCAACTTTATTTGCTGAATATTTCTGAATTGATTTTTTAAAACTATGGAAACAAATACTTATTTAGATTTTCAGGTTTAAAAATATAAGTTCACTTTGAGCTCAGAGATCAGAAGAAGACAAAGGGACGAATACAGATTAAAATAATAATAAAAAACACATTTAACTTGGGATTTTACTTTTAGACTACATGGTTACTTTTACACAGTTTAGTATCTTTTGTTAAAACTCAAGTCCTATCATTTTATTGCAACATTTGCCAGATATGTACAAAAAGATAATTTTGTCTCTAATTTCTGACCCTTGAAAGCCTTTGAAAAAATCTGTAGTCTATCTGAAAATACCCACATTTGCACATTAGTTTAAATGTTTTGTTGATTATTATGATTAAAGCCTAAGTTTAATGCCAAAAACCCAGTTGGTTAAAATGACAGTTTCACAAAAACAGTTCCACTCGAGGGCCTTTTTTTCTTTCTATGTATTATTTTTTCCCGCGCCGCCGCGTCTCACTGCAGGAACCGCGTCGTGCGGAAAGCGTGGAGCGGCGCCGCGTGCGGAAAGCGTGGAGCGGCGCCGCGTGCGCAGAGCGACCCTCCAGCAGGGGGCAGCAACTTTCTGGAGTCTCAACAAGCATCACTCTGTCGTAATTCAAGAAGCACCCTTATTTCCATGTTTTATATACGACTTCTAAATATATTATAACTCATAAAGAAACCTGGAAAACTACTAAAGCTGAACAAACATCTGATTGTTTTTGTTTTCATATTCCTTATGTATTGTATTTTGCACCAAAGCATTCTGTGGGATTAATGTGTATTATGTCTTTTGCTTGGCTCCTATAAGGTTAAATTATCTTGTTATCCTCGTTGAGAGGTCACATGAAAGCTTAGGGTGTTGTGATGTGTTCAATAAAACACGCCTGATATTGCTGAATGTTCTGCAATTTTAACAGTCTTGTTCCTGTTAACCTGTTTGAAGCAGACACCTTTTTAAAAATTATTTATTGCACTTTTCCACCCTAAAAAAAACCCCAAAATCTACACTTGCCTAAAGGATTTTGTCCTTTAGAGATCTAACACGCTGCTGTCTGCATTTAGTTAAAAAAACACGAAATGCACGTTCTTTAATTGTAAAATAATCTTTTTTATCCGTTATGTGTGTATTTAATTCACTATTCTGTTTTCATCCAAGCCCAGAGGGCGCCAGACCCTCTCAAATCAAGAATGAGGTTCAAAGGGTGAACTTGCGCGATAAGACGCTCAAACTTCACTTTTTATGAAATGTGGTTGTTATTTGAATAGATTATGTAATATTTAAATGGCAATATAAAAAAGATTCTTGTTTTAGTTGATCAGATTATTTTCTTTAAACTGTTTTTCCCCCTTATTTTTTCACGGTAATGTCGGCCATGTTGGGCACACGGGAAAACCATTCAGGATTTCATGTAAGCTTCACGGACGGTCGGAAATATTTACAACAGCCTCCTAAGTCAGTCACAATCATTTATTAAATCATAAATATACGCGGTATTTGTAGGTGATTTATTACTAATGATCTATTATTTTTAATTTTGTACTAAAATTGTATGCTTCGTTTTGTTTTTAACGATATTATTTAACGACACAGCTCCTAGTGTGCTGATTTCCCCAATTTTGTTGGAGCCCCTGAAGGCATCATTCCTGCCCTGGCCTCGTCTGTGCCTCGCGCTTGAGCTGCTTTTGTTGTGTCTCTTTTCTGGGGGGACCCGGAGCCAACAGCAGGCGGTGGTTCCCGTGATTTTACCCGTGATGTTTAGCGGCCACGCGGCCACGCCGGGCGGTGTCTCCGGGCTGTCGTAGTCCCCCGCCGCCGAGCGAACGGACTTTCGTGCCGCTGAAGTAGTATCGCTATGGGACAGGCGGAAGACTGAGATTCCACGTTCGAGACCGCTTCAGTCCCGTTTCTACTTTTTCCTCCCCCTTGTTGTTGACGGACAAATACACCGAAAGGACGCGCGTGGGGGGACGCTGCCCGCATGTAGTCGAAGTTCCTCGCTGCTGAGTTCGGTTTTTAAGGTAAGAAACGCCGCGGAGAGTCCGGTCTGGTACCGGGAGGAGCGGGAAGGGCCTCCGGTGTTGACACTGGAAGTTGCAGAGTTCCGGTTCCGACCAGAACGGTCCCGGGACCCGGTCTGTTGGGCTTTCATTCCAATGAGGAGAGGTGTTGGGACCAGAACCGGGCTGTTTTTGCAGTTTCGGGGAACAAAAACCAACAGCCTCCCTGGGTTTTGAATCAAACTTTATTGGTATTTTCTGGGTAACATTGGATTTCCGTCCATCCTCCCACATCTGCCTCACCCAGTCCCCCTGGCAGCTGCTTGAGGCCTTCTTTGGGGTGAAGCCAAAAACAAAAAAAGGCCTTTCAAAGCCAAGCAGCAGTTTGTGAAATGACTTTTCAATGACTTTCTTTGTCGTTTGATCCAAACTTTAAATGTGAAGAACATCCTTCCCCTCTTTTGGGGAGGGGCTGCATTCTGCTGCTGACCCCCTCCCTCCCTGCCTGCCTGCCTGCTTTGCCCCTGTGGGTGAATCCAGCAGCAGAGTAATCCCGGCGGGTGGTAATCCCAGCCCCAGGTGGCCCGGCTGGTCCACAGCTGGGGTGGAGAGGGGCGGTGCTGGCCCCGGTTCAGGGAGTCGGATTTACCTGGAGGATGCGCGATCGTCCTGATGGAGACCTCGCTCTGATCAAAGGCACGTGTGGGCTGGAGGGGTCAGGTCTGTGAACTGCTCGTATTCCTGCAAACATTCAGATTAGGATGACGGACGGAGAGTTAATCTCCAAATGCTCACGGGGTTCTGGGAACCGGAGGGGCAGATTTAAGACGCCTCTTTCTTTCCCGAGCCCCGCTCCGGCCTTTTGACGGACACAGCAGGTGGCTGCAACAGCATGAATGGATTCGGAAGGAAGTGCCCCCCCCCATCCTAGCTTCTGTGATTGGCAGGGACGGAGCCCCCCCATCACGCTGCCTCAGAGGGAAACAGAGATGGAATCCTCTGCTCTGAGGACATAATCAGTGAATTCACAGATCTGTTGGTTCTTCTGCAGATATGATGACCTGTTAATCCATCTGGGTGAATGGGGGGGGGGGGTCTGACAGTTGTGTGGAACTGAACTCCCCAGATCCATGGAGGAGGCTTTGCCGTCTAATTAGGGTTGGTTTTAGTTGCTTAAGCCCCGTTTGGGCTGTAATTATGCTGACAGGGGTTTTTGAGCGCTGAGTGGAAGCATCACATGATCTGCTCCACACGGCCTGCTGGTCACGCTCGCTCTGTTATGTTTTCTGTTGGTTCTGGGCATTTTGCCTTAAGTATCTGAATAATGTGCGACACATTATTTGACGGAGGAGCGAGGTTCCGAATACCTAAATGAGACTGCGTCTCTCCCCTGGCCTGGAAACGAGATGTTCCCAGAGGAGGTGGAGAGGGAAGTCTGGGAGTCTTTGGTTATCCGGTTCCGGATAAGCGGAAGAAGATGGATGGGGATGCTATTTGGAATGTAATCGTGAAGTGGTGGTGGCGTGGCGTCCCCCTCGGCAATGGTTTCAGAACCTCAGGGAGCCGTCAGAACTGATGCCTCTGTATTTGCTGTGCTGTCACGCTGGCCGACCTTTGACCTTTCACTGACTGGTTTCTGTCTGAAGCCCAAAGAGGAAGAGAACCGAAGGACCAAAGAGAGAGATCAGAACCAGGGCCAAAGACCTATTCCAAACTAATTTTCATGAATTACTTTATTTGATAAATTTATTTTGTTTAGTTAAAGATGAGTTTGATGTCAGTTCTCACGATATCAGTGATTAATATTGCAATGACGATGTCACTTGCAGTATATGAACAAATGACAAGACAACCGAAAACATAATTTCCATTTCACTGCCGTTTAATCTAAATAAGAGTCAACAATACCTTAAATTATTTAACATCGTTTAACATCAAAGAGCTTCAGCGGTCTAAAAAGTAAAAAGAAAGGTAAAAAGATTTTTAAAAAAAAAGAGCTTCTTCCGATTGGTGAAATGCAAACAAATGGATTTATTTGATCCGTTAAATACTTCAAGCCGCCATAAGATTGTTTTAGCACATTTAAGGTAACCATCTATTGCGATTTTCGCTGTATTTTGCGATATTCGTATTGCACAGCTTGATATCGTGACATAACGAGAAATTTGCGATTTGTGGCTCAGGCTTAGTCCTAATGATCTCAAATCTGTTCATTTCTTCTCAAATCATCCCGTATCACCTGAAGGTCATCTCTGAAGAACTCTGTCACAAAGCGTCGACAGATTTTCAGCCCAGCATTATCATTGAATGAAATCAATTTTCCATTTCTGCGACCTTTGATTTTAGCAAAAACGTCCTGATTTTAACAGGAAGCTCACTTTCTTAAAGTGTTGTTGGTATTATAGGTATTTATGAAACGTTTTTGTTTTAAATGTCCAGTGAAGCATGAAACATGTCATGCTTTCTTATATTTATGAAAATGAATGGCTTCTTCTTTGGTGTTTCTCCGTCTCTGGACACAGAAAAACCTGCTGGATGTGAAGAAACGTTTGCGTTGTGGGAAGTTTCCGGCACATTCTGACAGAAAGACACGTTGGATTGATGGCGCTGGGTGGCGGGGGCTGTTTCTGTCCTAGACGTCGGCGCACGCCAGCTCCAGAAAAGCTTCCCGTCTCAGCATCGTGGCTGCAGGCTGTGGGAAGCAGCAGCCCGTGTCTCTTTAATCCGACATGGCATCCCAGGCCGTCTGGCACACAGCTTCACATCAACCAAAACAGCAGAGCTGCACAAAACAAGGACTCTGCTTTTGCTAAATACTTCAAAGAACCGTTATCTTTTATTAAATCTTAATCAGAGGAACGGATACAGTTGGGTTCAACGGACGGACGCTCTGTCTCTGTGACCTTTATGCAGGTCATTAGCAAAAGGGCCCTAGAAGACCACGGATCCAGATCCAACCGTGAGGTCCTGCCCCCTCAGAGCCACCAGGGGATCGGTCCGTTCCTCTCCGATGATCTCCTGACAGCCTCCAGGAGACTCTCCTCTGTTTGTTATTAATCTTTTCATACGGTACCTCATGCAGCCACTAAGGTGCTCATTTGTCTCCACGTTTAGCTTATTTTGAATATAATCTTTTAGCTCTGATATGCGCCAATATGGTGGCTTTTGAGTGGGAGATTATGCAGGGTTGATGGGAGTGGAGAATAACCACAAACCTTTTCATCCGTCTCCTTTGACGATCATGCAGATCCTCAACTTAATTAACTCAAAAGTCCCTCCTGTTGAATGTAAATATCTCCTCTTTAAAAAGCGTCGATGTTTTTCCTCCAGACTCCAGAAGCAAAAGGTTGTGAAACCGGTTTGACGCTCTACGACACGCGGGCTCGTCCCGGCTTGTAATCCGTTCCCGATCTCTGCAGGGGATCATTTAAGGCGGGCTGTTTTTAGCACAAAAACGCTGAAGTCTAGTCATCCAGATGGTATTGCAGCTTCTCAGCTTCATATTGGGAGTGAAACACGGCGGTTCTGCTTTTTTCATTTGATCAGATGTCGTCTGTTTCTGTTGAATTCACACAAAGAACCTGGAGAAAGGATGAAAAAAGCAAAGTTTACACAGCGTTTAGCCCAGTTTTCAATGAGCCGTTGGT
Source organism: Oryzias sinensis (assembly GCA_037389245.1). NCBI lineage: Eukaryota > Metazoa > Chordata > Actinopteri > Beloniformes > Adrianichthyidae > Oryzias > Oryzias sinensis. Next base: position 30,721,748 of record CM074494.1, read on the forward strand.
TTAGGTTTTAGTTTCAGACAAACTTTGGGAGCAGAGCTGAAGCTGATGTTGGTTCTTTAAAAACTGCAGTTTGTTTCATGCATTCTACTTTTATTGCAATTTTAATTTGTAAGATCTGATTGTTTAGGACCATTTGATGGAAAAGGACTGCCGGCTGCTGGATCTTGGCTGCTTTTTGAAAACATTATGTTGGAGTTCCAATGCTTCTTTGCGTCTCTGTTGCTCTGCATGTCACCAAACGGTGAAGCATTTTTACAACCTGCTGTTGGGCGATGAGGAACGTTAAAGAGGTTTGAAGGCAAAACCAGCAGAGCAAAACTTCTGTTCATTCATGTAGAACGTCAAACCGTCTCATGACCCCACCCGCCTTGGTCTAGCACAATTCATAATGTAACGTTGGGCCCTGACCTGTATGAACTTTGGATAGGCAAGTCAAATTCAGGTTTCTGTACCCCCTGTGGGGTCCAGATGACCCCACCCTTACATTGACGTGTTCTCCCTACCATGGCAAAGTGTAGAGGATTTCCTGTAATCCATGGACACCAGTGAAGATCACATATCAATGAATGTCTTGTGGGGTCCAGATGACCCACAAGTCAAAGCACGATTGTGAATTTATCGCACACAATATCTGAGGTAGCTAAGGACCATCAGGGTTTACCACAAAAGTCCTTGTTTTGACAACAGATGACACAAAATGTCAATGAATTCAAACCTGTGGTTTATTGTAAACGTGACGTAAACAAGTATATCAATCAACCAAACTTTAATTATAGAGCCCCTGCTGGAACTAAGTGAACCCATGTGTCCATCTTCAGAACCCGCTGAACCTTAATCCCACAGACTTGTGGGATTTCTTGAAATCTCCAAAACGAAACCGATCATTTGAGTTTTGGTTTGATTGGATTTAAGTTCTAGCAGTCCTAAACATCATTGTACAATTTCAATTTCAACGTTATCATGGTACTTTAGGGAATGCTCATACAATAACGAAACATTAAGTCGAACATAAAAATGCATGTTTCAGAAAAATGTTGGTTAACCTTTAAACTACAAGGCATCATGGGAAATCGGCAGCAAAACCCAGCAGAAGCAATGGAAACTAACACCTGGAAAAAAATCATATATAAATCATATATATACATATAACTAGTTGGTTTATTGTTTACAAACCTGCTAGATGTTTGGAAACGGGAAAATCTCATAAATCTAGAAGATGCCGTCCAAAAATGAGGGTTTGAAAACATTCAACCATTTCTAGAAGAGACCACAACGTTGATGTAAACAGACCAAGGAGAAGCCCTGTCCATGGTCACTACTATTTTTTTAAACGGTGACGTCATCGACTTCACAAAGCGAAAATCTCACTAATATAAGCGTATTGTGACGACCATTTAGGAATCCTTTGAGTTCTGAGCATCGATGCACACTGGCTTTTCACAGAGACTTCTGGGAAATTTCTAGGGCTCTGGGTTTTGGAATTGTAGATTCAAACAGCACTAGAAAATGGCCAACAGGCTATATAGTGCCCTAGATGGTGCATAATGAAGGAATTCAGACACGACCACTATTTTCCTATAACTCTCCATTTGGAGGGCTAAACCGAGGGAGAAGCCGAACGGTTTGGGGAAGAGTTTGGATTCTGCTTCAGGCTTTAGACTTTGCGCCAAACTAACATGTAGCGTTAAAGAATCCAGGTGCTTTTTTGGAATGTCACAAATCCAACCTTTACTGTGTTTTTATTGTATTGCTGGCAGCATGTGGGCTTTTAGCGGCCTGTTTTGTTTTTATTTTTTTTTGTGGACTCCACACAGCATCCCAGCGTTTTAACCTGCACAGTAGTTGTTTTCATCCTGGTCTTTGCCGAAATGAGTTTGGATTTGAGAAAAATGCACATTTTCTCTGTCATGTTGTTGTTGTTGGTCGGTGAAGATCACAGCTGCTTTGACCAGTTCTATCTTGTCGTGGTTCTTCAGAAAAAAGCAGGCAGATAAACAGTGGAACAGGTTCTGTTTAACGGTGAGCTCCTGCACGAGCGGCGCCCTGAGCGCTGATCTCACCTTCAACCAAACTGAAGCTCTGCAGCCTTCCAGCGACCTGCAGCTTCGCCGGTTTTCATCTTTGAAAAGACGCGTCAACGTAACGAAAGGACAAAAATGCTGATGAAGCCCAAACATCACCCTAAGAAAGCCCAGCACTGACAGACCCTCCACAAACACACCTTTATCTAACGGACTAGATTTAGGTTTCCATGGAAACTGATCTGTTGATGATTTGGAACGCTGATGGACTTGTTTCCTAATCTGTGTTAATTATGTGCAGATAGTTAAAAGTAGTTCAATTTTGTAATCATTTTATCATCTTCAAACGGTGAAGACTTTTTCTTATTAAGAATAAAAATTACTGGTCGGATTTAGAACGAAGGATTTTCTTTAGGAGCTATCGTCGCTCTGGATGTTTTTGACTTTGTTTTTGAAATTAAAAGCATTAAAAATATGCACGTTCCAGGAGCCACATTTCTTAAATGATTTGTTTTCCATTCTCAACTTCATAATTAGCCTTATTTCTAAATAAATGTAAGTTTCTGCATCTCCATCCGCCCTGTCCCTCACCTGTGAGGATGTGACGCTCTGATCCAGAATCCAGATCACACCTGGGAAGCTGCTGGAAAGCTAAACGAATAAAAGTGTGTGGGGAAAAAACACACTTCTACAGAAATCTCTGTCCTCCATGGAGCCAATGCTTCACCTGACACGCTCACTGCAGTGCGAGGAAGAGTTTGAGGACTGATGATCAGAGAAGCACTTCACATTTCACGTCTTCCTCTTAGAACCACCAACGTGGAAACGGCCTGGGCCCAGAAAATGGCCTCAACAACCAAAGACACACAAAAAAAGCTTTACGGCGGACACACAACAAGGATTTGAGGTGGAAGATTTTGTTACATGAATGAATACTTGTTTCATTTAAGCAAGACATAAACAAGACTTTGGTTTGGAAGGAATAGTCGCTCTCAAATGAATGTTAATGAACCAGAGTGAGCAAACCAATCGTTTAGAAGAGGCAGCTTCCTGACAGAAACGTGGTCCCCTTTGCAGGCAGCAGCAGTGTCTGCTTAACAGGAAGCAACTCGGACCTGCAGGGAACGGAAACAGTTTAGCTATTAGATGTCAGGAGCCGCTAAAAGCAGAGCGGCTTCACTGCTGATCATCGCAGAAGCAGAACGGACAGAAATCCTCTGAGAAAGGTGGGAGACGAGGATGCGGGGAGCTACACTTCCCTGTTTAATGGATACTCTCCTGCAAAGACTATGTGGGCTGGCATGAATGCTCATGCAGCGTGCTTTTGTCTGCATTCCTGAAGCATCTGCTTCCTCAGATTTGTTCAGAGGACGGGAATCTCCCGGTGCTTCAAAAGTGACACCAAATCTTTTTTTTCCTTCACTTTGTGAACCCTCGTCAGCGTTCTGTTTCTAACTGCAGTCCTGCTGTTTAAAGTGTCTTTCATTGATGGGAACTGAGAAATTTGAACTCATGCAACTTTTGAACCGTCTGAGAAATTGACGTGGAATCACCTGGAAAGAGGCTGTGACAAGAACGGGCAGACGGCTGGTTCCAGATGCAGCTGGTTTATGGGCTCAGCTAAAAGTCCACAAAGCTAAGTCAGGGTCCGGCAGGTGGGGGTCGATGACAGGCGTAGAGACGGGGTAGTCGGGATCCAGACGATGGTCGGGACAGGCGGCAGGCAAGCAGAGTCAGGATTTGACGCTCGGTAATAATGAAGGCGGAGTGGCACAAAGAATACTTTACACTGAGTGAGGCTCAGAGCAGAGCTTCAGTATGGTTGATGAATGAACGAGAGTCAGGTGTGCGGCATCCAGGAAGTGCGGCTAGAACGTTCCCGGCCAGTGGCCAGAGGGGGAGGCAGAGTTCAGACCTGACAGAGGGTCATCTTCCTGAGGAATGGGCCACCTTCTGGTTTTGTCGTCTTCCAGGACGTCATGAAAGCTTCCTGGTTTCACGTGTCACTCATTTCTGCTCCTGTGTTCCCTGTTCAGGATCTTGTTCCAATTTAGCTGGCCCATCGAACGTCTCCCCAGTATTTGTTCCTGCAGCTCTGCAGACTTAAAATTCTCTGTTCCTCTTAGACATTAGAATGTTTTTCTCTGCTTGTTGGACTAATGACAAACAGGCTTGTAAGACTGGTATGAAAGCCGCTGAATTTTCCTCAATGAAAAACGTCCAATTATGAAAGAACACCCACGCCTTCTCAGTTCAGTGTATCAGATGAAAAATATTGTTTTGAATTAACACATTTCGTGGCTGGTTGTAGTCCTCAGACCATCATACTCCCTCTTCCTTTTTTCAGACTCGACGATGGGTTGCGTTAAGAGTAAAGAGAACAAGGGCCCAGCGCTGAAATACCAACCCGACAACCCCAACACCACTTCAGCCGGCGCTCACCAGGGCCACTACGGCCCTGAACCCACCCTGATGGGTCATTCTCCAGCTGCCAAGATGCACAACAACACCTTCAACAGCCACACTGCAGCCCTCACCCCCTTTGGGGGGGCGTCCTCCGTCATGACGCCCTTCGGAGGAGCCTCCACCTCCTTCACCTCGGTGTCTGTGAGCAGTCCCTACCCCACCGCCATCTCAGGTCAGTCTGTCCCATTTAAGGTTTGTAACTGGAGGAAGACAGAAGTTTCTTGTCAAAGCGATGTGATAAATGTTCTGGACTAACTTTCAAACCACAAACATCTGCTGACATTGAAGGAGACATCTCCCTCCGCCATGTTCTGACTTTCAAACGTCGTCCTGTTCGACCTGAGCCTCAGCCAAACGCTGTCATATGCGGAGGATGGTGTGAGGGGAACAGATGTTATGCACATCAGACATTTAAAGTGAGTCACAGAGGCTGAACAGAACGCCGGCGAGGGCCCCAAGGATGCGGAGGATCCTGAAACCAGTTTCCAAATGTTTCTCATTCCGCTGATATTTACTGTCTATTGATCATCAAAAGGATCATTTTCGGGGGGTCCTGGTGGACTGGATGGAGTGTGAGCCCAGAGTTACTCATCCTTATGTTGTGTACAGTGTTCACTACGACCTGTTGCCCTTAGGAAAAAGTGAACATTTTCTCTCTGCAGGTTCACTGAGCGGCGTATGACTTTGATATTTCATGCGTTTCCCCCATATGGAAGCGATTCTGGAGCATAATTAAAAATAAAAGTCAATACCAGAAATGCCTTTTCATTTTCAAAATGAAGCTGCAACAAATGACTCAAAATTGAAATGAAAAAATCCTTCAAAATGCTTTTTCATTTTCTACTTAAAAAACGCTTTTTCTGTGTCATAACACTTCGTTTTTTTAAAAAGGACGATACCCATACGTCACTACCGAAGCCTGGTTGGTCAAAGTTCGACTGGCTCGACTTCAACACTCGTTTTGTACGTAGAGTCCAGAATTGCCTCCAAATCTTCCATTCTGACCATGAGAGTTCTGACAGTTCTACGTCTTTACATTTACATTTGAAGTGTTTCAGCCACAGGATCGCCGTAACACCCCCTCTGTATGAAGGAGCCCGAACTGAGGGCTTCTGGGTAAATCCTTTTTTTTTTAAAGAAAGTTTCTTTTTTAGGTTGATTATTTTAGATCCCTTCAAAGTCAGAGATCTATTTGGATTGAAAGATGCAAAGGGAACAGGATTTAGAAGCCGTCAGACTAAACGTCACAGAGAACGTAGTTTAACCCCCGATGCCTATTGATGCAAATATGCATCAAACAAATTACCTTAATTTAGCATCTACAACATCAGTGATTTGTTTTTTATTACTTTCAGCTTACTTTCAGCATGTTTCTATGTAGAAACTAAAACCCAGAACTCTTGTTTGTGGGGAGAACACAAAGTTCTTCTGAAAATAGTGTTTCTTTGTTGGTTACTCGTGTTTTTCATGACATCTTCTGCTGAAGTTGGAGAAAAAAAGCTTCACGGCTCCTGGGATTATCAGTCTTTTTCTCTTCCTATAATTAAGCTTTTCCCGTCTGATTAGGGACAGAAAGGGAGACTTAAAGGAGCAGAGCCGCTTGGGAGAAAAAGACTGACGTCCAGTTTTGGTTTCTTTCAGGAGGAGTCACGTTTTTCGTAGCTTTGTACGACTACGAGGCGAGGACGGCGGACGATCTGTCGTTCAAAAAGGGGGACCGCTTTCAGATCATCAACAACACGTGAGTGTCGCTGCCGTGTCGGGTCGGTCCATCCGGTGTGTGATTCTAATCCCTGTCAGGATTCAGCTCTGTCATTCAGGCTGGGATCTGCTAATGGCTTCCTCTAATGGACCATCTGCACCGGCCTCTAGTTTAGGAAAGATGGCGGTCCTCCTGTTCCACTGTGCCTTTGAGCAAAAACGTGGCCGCATACTCAAAAACAGGAATTTCCCACATGGTGAACGACGCCCCCCCCCCCCCCCCCCCAAATGATGACATCACAGCGAGAGAAATCAAAACACGCGTGTCGGCAATACCCAAAGGAAGTTTGGAAACTATTATGGGATGGCCAATACACTTTCGCACAGTCTGGGGGGAAAAAACTTCACGAAATTTCACACCAGCAAGTTAAGTCTACAGCCACAACCAACGTTTCATTAACCTTTGACCTTGGAAAAAGGCCACCGTCTATAAAGTAGTTTAAAAAAAATTACTTCTACGAATTTAAACTCCTAGAGATTTCCGTCTACCCCCTCCAAACCCCTGAACACCTTTGGGAAGCTACTTGTAATGTAGGAAATGACCGTTACCGTGGCGATAGTGGCGCTCCCCTAAAAATGACATAGACCTGTTTGTCACCCCCAGGTGACCCAAAACTAAAATGGTTGCTATAGAGATCTGACCAGGCTGGCAGGGGCAGAAGGGGGGGAGAGTGAGGGGTCAGCCAGTGGGGCGGGTCAAAAGGGGGGTGGCGAGGGCAGGTAGGTAGCACCTGGTGGACATGGATCTACATTTAAAATTGCAGGGAAGACGATCAGCGGTTTGAAATCCAGCCACTTCAGCGCCGGGTCCTTTTGACCTGCTGGGGTTTCATCTCCGACCCGCACAGCTGGGAAAATGGGCCGAGCTCCAGGAGCCGCCCCGCCGCCGCCACCGCCGCATCCATCCTCTGCTCACATTCACACCGCCGTTCTGCGGCGAGGAGGCCATCTGCTCCAGAGGCGAGCTGGGAAAAAGAGAAATTGGACCGTTTTTCAAAGTGACAGCCGACAGATTGCATCTTAGAGTTTAAGCTCTCTCCAGACCGAACCGTTTCTGTACGGTTAGCTCTCCTTCAGCAGCGTTTGTCCTCTCTGACGGTTTTAAAGTTTCTAGTCCTTCTTGGAAAAATGTTTCCACATGGGGAAGAAATGATAATCTGACATCATTTCAAGAAAACCTGAAAAAAATAGGAAAATGCTTTAAATTTGGTGAATGAAGGACGCATTTTCTAAGTAAAACAATATTTTTGAACTAAGCCTTAGTGGCAGCTTTGGTAATAAATGTTAAACATGAATGTTTAAAGTCTAGATATTTCTAGAAAGCCTCTGATTTCAGGATATTTCCTTTTTTATGGTCCTAAAGCTTCACCCTCGAAGATATTTACTCATTTCCAGCTCTTCTCAGAGGGAACAGCTGATTCAGACTCCAGCTTTGGTTTTTAACCAAACACATCAGCTCTGCCAGCTCATGGGGGGGGGGGTCTGAGTCTGTCACATAATTCACCCACACACTCGCTTCAAACCAGCGAGCTCTAGGAACGCGGGGGCGACCCGGATTTCTCAGTAAAAACTCCCACATGTTATGACGGGGGGGGGGGGTCTGCTGCTGCCGGTTTTAAAGCAGGACTTGAGAACGAGGAGGATGGAGTCTCGCTAAAACGCTTTTTTAATAAAGATATTTGACTTCAAATAGCGGCAGGAACATAGCAGAGACGCCCAGTTCAGCTCAGTTCAGCCATTTCCTGTTGGATTCTCTTACTTTATGTGAGGTTTCATGTTTGCTATGCGACTGCCGGCATGAAGCCCACTGAGACGACTGTTGTTGTAAATATTGGGCTTTGTAAATCATTTGACCTGAAGTGAGCATCATGTCGTCATCATGAAGGATGAAGCTCCAAACATGAGCAGGTTTCAGTTTGTGGAGCCGAAGGTCCAAATCAGAAACTCAGACGTCGATGCTCCAGCAAACAGGTTTATCAGCTTTGTATTTGATGCTCCTCTAGAATGAAGAATGTTTGGGGTTAATCTCTTAATCTCTTGTGATCAGCTGTTTTGACCCCCCCCCCGGCCTCCAGCTCCTTCCAGATTCATGTCAAACGTGTTTCTTTCCTTTTTAGGGAAGGGGACTGGTGGGAGGCCCGCTCCATCAACACCGGGGAGACCGGGTTCATCCCCAGTAACTACGTCGCCCCGGCCGACTCCATCCAAGCCGAAGAGTGAGAGCTTTGAGCAAACCTTTCCTCAGTGGTTTGCTGTTTTCAGGCCCGTCCTTTTCAGCTTCTTCCGTGTCGCCGCGGCGCTCTGCAGTCCATCAAACCCACAAACTCTCCTCTTTTCAGTTGACTTTTACATCAATGACTCAGGGACTTCTGTTCCCGGTGTTATCAGCATCTTCTGTTATTCCCTCGATGAGGTCACAGCACACCTTTGACATGAAGAGCAGCAGACGCTCCGACACCTGAACCTGTCTGTCGTGGTGTTGCAGGTGGTACTTTGGTAAGCTGGGCCGCAAAGACGCCGAGCGTCTGTTACTGCTGGTTGGGACTCAGCGGGGAACCTTCTTGGTACGAGAGAGCGAGACCACCAAGGGTGAGTAGAGAGAGGCATCCATGAATGTGACCCCCCCCCGACAACCTAATGCATGAAGGGAAACGTCACAACAGTGAAAAGGCTGCCGCGCGATTTTCCCGCCTTCCTTGTCTGCGCCCGGGTGAACTCTGCTGAGCAAACAGACGTCACAGATAAACGGTCAATCAAAGGACTGAAACAATATAGCAGAAATTACCAGTAGTGGTAGAGATATTAAACATTATAAAAAGGGGTTTGAATAGATATTTGAAAATATCGTAGATTTATGGACCAGATTTCATCTGTTTGAATGTTGGAAAAGCTTTAAAATAACATTTTTTAGTAAAGATTAGTGACATGTTTACAAACTTTTATGAACAAAGTCTTACTAATGCTTTGTAATTGTTAATATTCCGCTTATGAATACATTTATTAGCATTTGTTGATGTCTAAAGATTGTCTAAGTATTAGTCATACATTTATGAACATTAATAAGACAATTATAAGCATTTATAGATGTGTTAATAACGACTTATACATGTTAATCATTTCTTTATTAAGACATTTATTTTGTTTGATTCTGATTTAGTTATTTATCTGTTCTTGCAGCTACAGCTGCTGCTTGCTGTGAGTTATTTAGTGGGTCCAGCGGTTCTTCTCATGACTTTGTGTTGCTCCTGCTTGTGACAGATGCAAACAAACAAGCAAACCAAACTCCCTGTTGGTTCTTTGGTAGACTAACCGACTCCAGGGACTTTTGATTTCAGACGAGCTTCAACCCGAAGTGAAGAAGTTCAGTTTTTAATCATTTTAATCAGAGCGTTTCACTGTTGTTTAAATCTGAGTCAGAAATTAAAAAAGAAAAATAAAGAATGATGCGATTTCTTTAATGGGACAGTTTCTTCCTCTAGTAAACCTTATTGTTTAAGTCCTTCATCCTTCTTTTTAACACGTCTGACATGTTTTTTGCTCCTCTTCCTGTTTCCAAGGCGCCTACTCTGTGTCGATACGAGACTGGGACGAGATGAAGGGAGACAACGTCAAACACTACAAGATCCGCAAACTTGATAGCGGTGGTTATTACATCACCACACGAGCCCAGTTTGACACGCTGCAGAAGCTGGTCAGACACTACACAGGTATGCGGCACGCACACACACACGCACGCACGCACACACACGCACACACACGGATTATTGCTTCAGTCACACCTTATGAACACAAACACATGACCTCAGATCATTTTATGTGCTTTGGTGATTCTTTGCTGCCCAGCAGATCTTCCTGACTCATTTCTATCTGGAAATGACTCATCTGCAGATAATCCGCTCATCGGTGCCAGTTTGGTACCGGTACCAACCGATACGGTACCACCATCACTGACAAAAAGGCAGATGTCTGGGCCTCGTTTCAGACATGTTAAGCACTCATTTGGTTCCCTTTCGCTGTACGATTCCAGCCCATCGTTGTTGCTTTCCAGCGATCACGGGCGGGGTCACAGAAGAATGGGTGGGGCCATGAGAGTGGGCGGAGCTTCAGTCGAAAAGCCAAAGGCGACGTCAGTAAAAACCTGTTTAGTGAGCTCAGAGAAGAGAGTGACAAGGCTCAGAGAAAAGACCGTCATCGTGGCGATGAGCGGTGAAATCCGTCTTTTACTTCAGTGTGTGAGAGACTGGAGATGCAGCACTGCAGCGCATAAAGAATGAAATGAAGCATCCACCGTGTGGCGCCGCTTCGTCACGTGTAAATGTTGTCGGGGGTTTGAGAACCGTTTTAAAGTCCTGGTTTGGACCAAATCCCAATTGTACCCATCCCTAATGATGGATGTGTCGTAGTGAGGCTTTAGTCCAGCAGGACCATCACATTCCCAACTCAGGAGTGACCAAAGGCACAAAAACAACAAACAAACAAACAAACAAACAAACAAACACAAAGGAACTTAATAAAGATGTACGTTTCTGATGAACTAAAGTGTTGGTGATCACGTCTCCGCGTCTGGGTTCATGACATCATTCAGAGTAGGGCTGCAGCTATCGATTCTTTTTGTAATCGATTAATCTAGCACTTAATCGATCGAGTAATCGGATAAAACGATTTGTGTGAACGACCAGAACAAATAATGCATCACAAAAATGATGTGGTTGTAAAATGAACAAGCATTTGATTTTAAAGATCCGCTCTGATGCAAATGTTACTTTTGGTGTTTTTAAGTTGGTCTTGAGAAGTGGCGGAGCTAGAACATTTTGTATGGGGGGGGGGCAGAAGACTTTGAAAGGGTGGCCATTAAAAATAAAAGAATCAGAAAAACATATTTGATCATTATCATTGTTTATATTTCGTGTAAAAATAATACTTTTGTTATTTTTGCAATGCCTGAAGAAGCCTCGCGGCCCACCGAAAGGCGAGCTACCGCCTGTCCCACCCCCCCCCTCTCGGCGCCCCCTCAATGCTCTTAGCTGAGTGTCCCGCGGAGTCCGAAGCGTTTACTTTAAAAAATTAGAGTCAAAGCAGGCCTGGTCGCCTGAATACCGCAGATAGGGGCTCTCGCCGCCCGCCGAGGCGGCCCGCGCTGGTCGCCACGGAGGGGGCGCGGAGCGGCTGACGCTGCCCCTCGCTCGCTGCCGGCGGCACGGGGTTCCAGCGGTCGCGCAGATGTCTTCTGTTCAGATGCTGAATCATGGAAGATGTTGTGTATGCCAGCTCTATTTTGCAGCAGAGACACTGCACCTTGTTCTCTTCTTTATTAAGTGTGTAATGATCCCACACTTTAGGCAATTTCTGCCGTTTATTTATAGATCTATTCTCCGCCATCGCGCCAACTAAAATCAAAAGGTCCGTGTGACACAATCAAATCCCTGCGCCGCGTTGATAGTGCGCGTCATAGGAATTTGACGAGGCTTCGAGGCAGAGTTTTTGCCTCGAGGAATTTTTGTAAGCCCTAATTCAGAGACTCTCCCAGTGCGGCGTGGAGGAGCAGCGCCTGAATGACGGCGCTTTCGGCGCTACTTCCTGTGATCCAGTTTGATGGCTTGCTGTCCGAAGGAGGGAAAACATAAAAATGAGACCAAAACTAGAGGACCCGTAATTATTGTCTCCATACAAACAATAAAAACATGATCAAGTTGAGGAGAACGATCCGATTCTCCTCCATGTTGGTTTTGGGCTCCACCTGCTGATGACATCATCAGCTCGTCATGGGCAAGTCCCTGATTGGTTGAAGGGATGCATCCTTTTTACCAAAGTTTAGCTATTTAACCTCTGGACGCCGCTGCCGCTCGATGGCGGTGAACGCAGTTTGTCAAGAAAGCTCATTTTTAGAAATAAAAACGTCCTCGGTCCCGTTTTGTTGGATTGCTAACTCCCTTTTTTGATCTGTTGTTGTGTTTGTGCAGAACACGCGGACGGGCTGTGCTACCGGCTGACCACCGTGTGTCCCGTGGTGAAGCCGCAGACTCAGGGACTGGCCAAAGACGCCTGGGAAATCCCGCGGGAGTCGCTCCGGCTAGAAGTCAAGCTGGGGCAGGGCTGCTTCGGGGAGGTTTGGATGGGTAAGCGCTGCTGCTGGTGGAACCACATTATCGACTGCATCCGAGACCCGGACTGAGTGACCCCTCCCCCCTGGCGTTCCGAACAGGGAGTGGCTCCAGGAATAGACTTCTATGGGGAAATAAACAGCTGTTACTCTGTTGGTCAGAAGAACGGTTCTGGATCTGATACCTGCTTATTTGCTTTTTTTCTTTAGTTCAAGTTCTAAACTGACTGATCAGATGTTTCTGTAAAAGTGTGCAGTCTCCTGTCGAACTGCTTAGCGACGGCGTCTGTCTCCAACGCGGCAGCGTCCGTAGTGCGACCGAAATAACTTTATTTTGTTGGAGCAGGAAGTAAAGCCTTTTCTCTGGATGACGTCACACTTCCTCGCTCCAGGTGTCTGATACAGTCAATGGAGTTGGTGAAGGCGGAGCCTCTTTGTCTCGGCGACACGGGGGTGTAGCGTGTTGCATCGCAGCCTGATTTGTACCGATGACAGTAATGCTCATGAATAAGAGATGTGTGTGATGCCTGAACAAAGCAGCCATTAGCGCCGACACGCTTCCTCTTTACATTATTCATCAGCGATATATATTTAATCGGCTGTAACGGGTCGGCGCCGGCTTCCTCTGCTGCTGCCGCCGCCACAGCTCGCCGATCACAGGTCCCTTCCCACGCCCGCGTGATGGGTGGGGGGGCTTTTGATGCAGGCAAACGCGACTCTTTCATCAAGCCTGCAGCAAGCCTCGACCTGCATCGCACTGCTGCGCAATCCCAGGAATCCCGGCAACTTTTCCCCAAACTTTTCCCTTCACTGTTGTTAGTCGTCTTCAGGATTTCTCTGGTCTTAGGTTGAACCCTTGTTTGAACACGGTTTGCTCGCCGGCTTCCCGGCGAGCAAACCATGTTCAAACAAGGGTTCAAACAAGGCGGCGGATCTGCTGCTCGGCCTCATTGTGTGTAAGCAGGGCGTGACTAAGTGGCTCTGCAGCAGGAAGTGGCTGATTGTTTAAGCTGCACGGCGGACAGCAGCGGCTGCCCCCTACATTTAAAGGCCACATGTCCACAATGTTTCCTGTTGGAGTGTCTTCATCCGGGAGAAATCCCCTCATTTATTCACCGCTTTTGCTCAGGCACGTGGAACGGCACCACCAAGGTGGCCATCAAGACCCTGAAGCCGGGCACCATGTCCCCGGAGGCCTTCCTGCAGGAGGCCCAGATCATGAAGAAGCTGCGGCACGACAAGCTGGTGCCGCTGTACGCCGTGGTCTCCGAGGAGCCCATCTACATCGTGACCGAGTTCATGGGCAAAGGTAGGCGCAGGTTCGAGTCCCGACCTCGTGCGGACTGGTGAAAGTCTGGTCTGCATGTCGACGCTCTCTAGCATTTTAGGAAGTGGATTTGGGATTCAGAACATTTAACTCTGTAATGTTTTTGTAGGAATACATTTTGGAATTTTTTAATGTCGATCAGCAGATATACACCTATAAAGATGGATTTAATCTTTTCTGTTTTACACATTGTTGTTATCTTTGTAACGTGTGTCACGGGACGATCTCGTCAAACCCGTTCACTTAAACTCAGCAAGAATCAGCTGAGCGACAGCGGGGATGGAGGTGTGAGGCGGGAAACCTCTCCCCTCCTGTCAGCAGAGCCGTCTGTGCTATCACAGAAATAGAAAAAAAATATGTGAGGCCTCCGAGGTGAGGCTCGCCACAGGTGATTTAATCACAAATGGGAGGGAAAAAAAGAATGAAGGTTTAAAGTTATCACTTTTCCCCGCATCAGAATGAGTTGAAATGACAATCATTTGTAAATGGTGCTTGTTTGTTGTTTTTTGCCGTTGCCAGCGACAGCTCCGGTGTTAAACGGTTAACCCTTTGGAACCACTTTTCCCTACTTTGTTTCTTGAATTTAAAGGACTCCATGCTGCCTTATATGGCATCATTTCAATCAGCACAGCCTCACCTATGTAGCACTAGCTTTATTTTGTCATCCATGTTGGATTCACACGCTAGACATAAAATCTTGCAAAAGCAGAACATGTCATCTGGTAAAAAGTGCTTCAATTCAGTCCGGAAACCCCCCAAAATGTCCAGCGAACCGTTTTTGCAGCATAGAGTAAAAGGTTGTAGTGTCATTTTTGACATCACAGGCCTCACAGCTCCATGCGGCGACCGACCGCGTCTGCACGTCCGTCTGCAGGCGGCCCAAAACGTTTGAATTAGTCTTCCGGGGGATCTGCTGTCCACTGGAATTTGTCCTGGAATTCTGGATTTTTGAATTTATCTGAATGTGCCGGCGGCAACGTTTAAAAGAAAAGTTCTTTTGAGTTTGATCCAGTTGGGTTTCAGGTGTTCCCGGCTGGAATCTGCTCACAGGGGAGGCTGACAGCCCCGCCCACGGCAGGTCCTCAGCCGCTGTTCCAAAGGGTTGTAACCCTTGTGCTCTCTTGTGGGGTCCAGATGACCCCAGGGGTCATCTGGACCCGACAAGAGAGCACAAGGGCTAAAGGAACAGACAAGCTTCGGCTCGGCGCGTTGTCTTCCTCTTTATTGATGTCTGCTGCACAGGAAGCTGCTGTGGTTCTGTGTGACACTGTGCTCTTCACCTGGGACAGGTAGCTTGCTGGACTTCCTGAAAGAGGGGGACGGAAAGTGCCTGAAGCTGCCTCAGCTGGTGGACATGGCCTCTCAGGTAGGATCCAAAGCACCCGATCCAAAGCTGCTGTTTTGGCCCCGCCCATTACCTCCCTCAGTCTCTGCCCTGCCTGTTTAGAGCTTTCTGCTTGTTCTCCGTCTGCCTGCATGTTTGTAGGGGAGCTCCCCTCTCCCCTGCTCCTCCCTGTGCCCCCCCCCCCTCCTAGTTTTCCACCAGCAGCTCTTAAACGCTTCTCACCAGAGGCCACTTAAGCCGACGGGTTCAGTCACCTCCTGTGATCTGCTCCTAATTCGGCGCTCTGGGCTCCTCTCTGCAGTCAGCCGAGTAGAAAAGGAGCTGGAAGTAGAGACGCTGAGGAGGAGGAGGAGGAGGAGCTGACAGCGCGTCTGTAACCGTCCTTGACGGCTTTGTGGGGCATTTCTTTAATGGCTCTGATTGCCGCTGTGGTGGCTCCTCTGGAGGAGCGCCGTTGGCTCGATTCCCTTTCTGCCTGTCTGACTCTCTGCACGTCGCTCTGCGTCCTCGTCTCCTCAGATCGCAGACGGCATGGCCTTCATCGAGAGGATGAACTACATCCACAGGGACCTGAGAGCCGCCAACATCCTGGTGGCCGATAACCTGGTTTGCAAAATCGCAGACTTCGGTTTGGCTCGGCTCATCGAGGACAACGAGTACACGGCTCGGCAAGGTGTGTCCACGACCGAGACGCCCAAACGCCTCCCCCAACCCTTCAGACGTGTCCGCAGCACAACGTTATCCAGCTTTAGGTCTTTGTGACTCTTCAACTGGTCACGTCATTAACATAAACATTAACAAACACTTCCCAGACCCAGGCTGTGGCTGAATTCCCGCCCTAACTACTAAAAAAACGATAAAGCGCCCTTGATTATAAAAGCAATTCAAACACAAAGTTAAAATCTAATGAATATGAGCGTTTTTGGACGACTATTTATGAGTCCACTGTTTTCTGAAGATTAAAACGTTGATGGTTTAAAAAAAAAGAAAAACCATTAAAATACATTATTTTGGGAAAAATTGTTCGGACGCAATGCATTGTGGTCTATATTTGCCACACAGGGTTTTCTTCTGGGAAATTTCTAGGGCACTGGATTTGGGGATTGTATGTTCAGACAGCACCTCAAAACGCTGAACGCGGTATACAGTGAACATGTTGGGGTTAAGGCGGGAAGTCGGACTCGACCTAAACTCAGTCGAGGTGAACCGACCGATTCTGACGAGGAGAAGATTCGGCGTAAACGGCCGAGGACTTCTGGTCGTTGGAAGAGCGGTATTAACACATCCTAACAGAAAATTGACAAAACACAGACGATGCTTTAAAGACTAAATGTTGGAACATTTTGATCTGCTGAAAAACTACAGCAGTGGTCCCCAACCCAACCGGTACCAGTACCGATCCGTGGGGCAGTTATGTTAATCCCCCCTTCTTTTAATCTAATCTACATCTGAAAAAAGTTTTATTTAAAAAAAATGACCCATTTTGGGGGCATGTCAACTCGCTCGTGTTGAAAATCTATCCTCGGCTTTCTTAAAGCGGCGACCGCCGGGTCGGAACCACCAGGCTAACAACGTTAACAAGAAGCAAACATTTGGAAAATTTCTTTTAGCTGAACAGGAGGAGAGCCTCTGACTTCCAAGTAAAAGAACGCTGAACAGACAAAATCCAGGACTCCAAATATGGATTTATTGTCACAGTTGTTGCCACAGACCATAATACTAATGCATGCATGAGTATTCAGCAAACAGCTGTCTGATTCAAACAGAGGATTCCCATTTATTATTATTCTTTATTTTGATTTTTAACATTGCACCTAAAAGGTTGGACGAGGCTAAAGTTGGCGTCTGATTTAAAAAAAAAAAAAAGGTTTTAAGCTTCTACATTAAGTGTTACATGAAAAACTAGATTCTTAATTTGGATGGTTCCTACATGAATCTAGAAAACAAAGTTTCAAGCAGCTGCAGATATTTTGCAGAGGATGAAGATCAACTTTATCCTCAAAAGTTAAACTGGAGGCTAAAAACCAAATCGGATGCTGACCTCGGCCGCACACGGACCGCTCCAGGAACAAACAGTGAAGCGTTCTGTGGCCTGAAAAAGGTTTGACACCACGGATTTAGTGTTTCCAGTACATGAAGCTCAGATGATCTCCGTGATGCTCGAACCATCGACTAAGCAAACCCATCAAAGACGGATTTTATTCTCCAAAGCTTTCCTTCAGTTGGTGTTTCTCTTTGTTCCCAGGTGCAAAGTTCCCCATCAAGTGGACGGCGCCCGAAGCCGCTTTATACGGTCGCTTCACCATCAAATCGGACGTGTGGTCGTTCGGGATACTACTGACGGAGCTGGTGACCAAGGGCAGAGTACCCTACCCAGGTAAAGGAGCGCTCGCTCTGACGGCAGATCCCGGACGACACGGCGGCGGTCTGTGCAGACGAACTCGCCGTCCTGGCTAGGGTCCGGTCACCTTGAGTGTTTCAGCCATTGATCGTATTAGAGAACTGCACTGAGCGATTTTGGTGTCATCCATTAAAAGATGGCGATACGGACGCCGCCATGTTGGAGCCAGAGGACGACAGTAAGCAGCGATTAGTCCGAGTCGGTCTGTATCGACGTTTTTATGGCAACCACTCGCACCAATCAGTAGTGAGCTTGTCGGAAGGCCACACCCCTTCAAAGTGGCTTGGCAGAATCTATCAATTCGGCATTTCAAGGCGGGCGCCACATGCTTTGATCGAGGCGTCTGATTGGTCAGTTTATAACTTGATCTACAGAGTGAGGAGTCGGGGGGGGGGGGGGGGGGGTCCACTCAGTCCAGTCCTTGTATACAGCCAACGGCTTCAACCACAACCTGGTTTGTGATGTCCTGCTGTCTTCAGTGTGACTCACGCCCCCGCCTGCCACCTGCTGTTGAGGAGCAGAACTGCAGCTTGTCGTTCACATGTTCTGCTGCCATACGGCTGACTTAACCCCCCCCCCTGCCATCTGGCCCTTTTGGTGTCGGGTCACGGATGTCCTTCATAGCAGCACATTCTGGGGTCTGAGCCGCCCCGATTCCCATGTCGGGGGGGGTTTACGGCTGTAGTTCTAACCTGAACGTCGGCTGGAGGGCTCATAAAGCCTGGAGAGTTTTACGGCGGCGTGCCGGAGCGTCAGAGTCCTCATCAGCTGTTCTGGACCCAAAGAGGAGGAGGATCTGATCCTGCCCCCCCACAGACACATGCACAGATGGAGGTGGGGAGGGTGGAACCACTGACTCATAACCTCTTTTTAGCTGCAGCTGAGCTCCCCACGGAGCAGACGCCGGCCGGGTTCAGGGTCGCCGGATTCCAGTCTTGGGAAATATTCCAGGAAGAGACTGGAAATGAGGCAGATTGGATTCCCAGCATGCAGTAGTTTGTTTACGTTCACCTCAACTTCCTTTGAGCTAACTATGTCCTCTGTTTCTAGCAGGACTGTGGGTCTGTACCGCTTCCATTCATGAATCCAGACCAGTAACTCGCAGATCAAACTACCGTTCAGACTTTTCCATGGATGGATGAACATTCAAATAAAATAAAATCATTCACACCAGGGGTCTGCAAGCATCAACACTCAAAGAACCAATCAGGTCGATTCCTGTCTGACCGCCACCAAACAGAAGCCTCTTTAGAGAAATTTCCTGCTGCTGCCATGTTAGTATTGTTTTTAGCTAAAAAAAAGTGTTTTTCTAATAACTTTTGACTGAGTTCATGTGGCTTCCTTTCAAAATAAGACTTCCTGTGCCACACAAGAATCCTCTCACTGCAGCAAATGTGGTGGTGCTGTAGGTGACGTCACGTCAACAGTGATAAAAGAAAAAACAACAACACCGTTTATTTTTGTTGGTGCATCAGCCATAAATTCATAAACAAGTGGTTTATGTTACCGATCTCTTGTTTTGAAATGTCAGAGTTGAAAACCCCTCTGATTCAGACGATCAGTTTCAAAAAGATTCCAGCTTTTGGTTTAAAACAAACAGAAGACGAGTTTTGGAATTCTTTTAGTTTATTGGAGCTTCGCCTGTTTTTTTTAAAACATTTTTACGAACTTTAGACTTTTTCTTTGCTTCGTTTAGGTTTGTTTCTCCGTGTTTGATCTTTGATGTAAAACATAAAAACTGCTTTTGTCTCAATTTTTTATTTTTAGGTAAAAAAAAAAAAAAAAAAATTTTCCTCTCAGACGTGAGTTTTTCAGACATTTTCAGGCTCTTTGTGGAAAATGATCTGTCAAACAGGAAGCTGGGATTTTTCTGCTTAGCCACAGGAAGCAGTCAAAGAGGCGTTTTCACATCAGATGGTGACGTGTAAAGGTGAGGTGCTGGCAGAGGCGTGGATGACTCCTCCTCCGTGTCCTCCTCAGGTATGGTGAACAGGGAGGTGCTGGAGCAGGTGGAGCGGGGCTACCGCATGCCCTGCCCCCAGGGCTGCCCCGAGTCGCTCCACGACATGATGATGCAGTGCTGGAAGAAGGACCCGGACGAGAGACCCACGTTCGAGTACATCCAGTTCTTCCTGGAAGACTACTTCACAGCCACCGAGCCGCAGTACCAGCCCGGGGACAATCTGTAGCCCGCCGGCGGCGGCAGCGGCGGCGAGGGGGACGCTCGCGC
Source organism: Oryzias sinensis (assembly GCA_037389245.1). Taxonomy (NCBI): domain Eukaryota; kingdom Metazoa; phylum Chordata; class Actinopteri; order Beloniformes; family Adrianichthyidae; genus Oryzias; species Oryzias sinensis. Next base: position 30,741,399 of record CM074494.1, read on the forward strand.
GGAGGCGGGGACAGGCGGATTTCTCTGGGAACGTTGGAGAGGGCGGGCCACTACACTGTGATTTCTGATGAATATGACGCAGATTTATACTTTATGATAAGCCCCTCCCACCTTCCTGACCCCCCCCCCCCCCTCTTTTTTATGAGAAAAGTTATACTTGAGTACTTTTGTGTACCGGCGTTTGGTTTGGGGATGTTTTTTAGAGACCAATAACTGTGGTTGAGCTGTGGAGCGTGGATGGAGGCGGAGCTAAGGTCTGCTCTACAGATGCACGAGCCAATGGAGAGCGGCGCTTCTTAACGTCACTTTGACCTACTTTAACCTGGAAAATCACGCAAAAAAACTGATTTAACGTTTTTACAAGTGCTTCAAGATTCAGAGTTCAGACGTTTGATTTAGTTCAGTAAATCATTTGAAATGTTTTCTCTAAATGACTTTTACAGCTGAGCGGATCATCCTGTCACTTTTCTAAACGCATATTTTAATATCTCAAATACAGACAAATGTACGTTAAACACAGTGAGAGGAGCTGGATGTTTTTCGCGGTACTTTTCTCCCAGGTTTGACAAATGAGAACTTTAAAGATGTGAATTCTGCTTTCCGTTGTTGATCCTGAAAACTTTTAGGAAGGTTCTATAATTCCGCACACAGAGGTAACTTCTATGATTTTGTACAGAACAAAATAAAAGAATAAATCAAGTTTTGATGAGATTTGTCTGTATTGAACCACTAGCAGCTTCATTTTCAAACAGGAACTCCAGCTTTTGTTTAAATAAAGCTCATGGTTGAACGTTTCTGAGGATGAAGGTCTCTAAATGATCTAGTGAAGCTGAGGAGGAAGGTGCTGGAGATGAAGACGACGACGCTGCTGCTTCAGTCCTCCTCCATCCTGAAAAGGGAGAACAGGAACGCTCAGGAGGTTTGACGGCACCAAAGTGTTCCAATTCCAAGGCGGAACCGGGTCGAACGCTCACCGGACCGCCTCCTTGTATTTCTCCAGAGCCTCCAGGGCCACGTGCTGGATGAAGGCGGGGTCCCGCACCCCCAGCTCCCCGGGAACCGAGAGGATGAACGGCGGGGCGTCCAGGATGCTCACCTCCACTCTGGTCTTGGAGCCGGTCGCGTTCACTTCATCGCTGCTCTCTGGAGCCACCTAGAGGACGGAGAGGGTTAAGAAGCGCCGACTTGCCACCTTTTCCCTAACCCCGCCCCCACACCTGTCCCTGCTCACCTCGGTGACGCGGAAAACGTTTTCGGGAGCGCTGCTGTTGCTTACGGCCCGGGCCACCCAGCCGAATTCCGCCGCCATGCTGCTGATCCAGCTGAGCGTCTCATCGGTGTGGCGCTGGACGATGGACAGGATCTCCTCGTACTGCTGCCTGGACCGCTCCAGCAGCCGGGAGACCTCGTCCAGCTCCACGTGCAGCTCCCGAACGCCGGGGCACTCTGGAACAGGAGGCAGGGGGTGAGCAGGAGCGACGGGAAGAGGGGCGGGAGCAGCCGGCGCCTCCTCACCTGTGAGCAGAGGCCCCTGGCAGGCCTCGCACCTGCCCTGCAGCTGCCAGCACTCGGACGTCTGTCTGCGCAGGCTCCTGCACAGCTTCCTGTTCTGCAGGAACCGAGGGAAAGCCGCTCGTTCTGTCAGAGAAAAACACTGCCGGTTCAGCGCCAGACAAACGTCACAGACACGAGGTCAAAGGTCAGGGTCACCTTTTTGGTTCTCCTCCTCCACCGCCTGATGGAGGTCGTCAAACACCTGAGTCACCACCGCTCCAAACTCCTCCACCACACTCCTGCCAAAGTCGAAGAAGGATTCCAGCACCTCCTCTACTCCCACCCCCTGCAGAAAACCCGAATCCCGGCCCGGAGCGAAGGGGTCGGAGGTGGAGTCGTCCGCCGGGGCGTCCAGGAAGGCTCTCTGCAGAGCTGCATCCAGCCCGCCGCTCATCCGGGACGCCAGGCTGATGCTGCGGTTCACCAGAGCGCCCACCCGGCTCATCACGCGCTGGAAGGAGTCCTCGATCTGCACCACCTCTGCGTCCGAGCCGTCGGCGTCCTGGTTCACCAGGATGTCACCGGCCTCCACCGCACGTTTGCCAGAGCCAAAGCGACTGGAGACCCTCTGGAAGAAGTTCTCCACCTGCAACACAGACATCAGGGATGCGGAGCTGACGGATGCTGACAGAAGAGAACGACGTGATCTGAACATGATGCTCAGATCAAAAAGTGATCAATATTCCTCCTAAAAGCACAAAGAGAAGCTGAAATGATCAAACCTGAGGTTAAAAATTGTCTCAAAGGCAGAAAATGTGTTAAATGTGTCCAAAAAAGCAGATAAACTGGTGAAGAAAAGCCCCCAGTGGTCTGCTGATGCTGGATTTGACTGACAGCCTCTGCCCTTTGGCAACACCCAAGAAGGTTTCAAACCTTGGCGTGGAAGGTGGCGAAGCCCCTGCGGCACGTGGAGGAGTAGAAGCTCTTACAGGCGTCCTCCAGACAGGGCCGGCACTCCCCCCACTCCGCCTGCAGGGAGTCTTTGCAGTGCTCCTCTGCCTCCTCCAGCCTCTCCGTCACCTCTTTTGTCAGCTGTGCTGCCCCCTGGGGGGAGAGGGGGGGGGAGTTTAGCATCTCCTCATCTCCTCATCCTGTCACTCTGTCATCATCTCACCTTCTTCTTGTCGGCGCTGTGCCTCAGAGACTTCATCAGATGTTCGTGTTTCTGCTCGTTCTTCCACGTCGCCTCCTTCAGCTGCTTCACGCCGTACAGGGCCCTCCTCAGCTCCTCCTCCACCACAGTCTCGCCATCCCGGGACAACTCTGACCCAAACCAAGAGGAAGGGTGTAAAGGTACAAACATCTCAGTGGAAGGAACATCTGCGGATGCTCCACTCACGCTGCAGGGCGTCTGAGGCGGACAGGGTTTGGTCTGGAGGAGCACACGGCAGGACGCTCAGGTTCAGCAGCAGCAGCGCCGCGCCCAGCAGGAGCTTCATTCTGGGATCAGTTGCAGGGCCTGATGGGAAAAACGGAGAGTGAAAGGTCTGACTCCGCCCACAGGTGATGGACCAAAGGCCTTTTACAGATTCACATCTGCAGGTCAGCGGGGCCTCTAGTCTGAGCCAAACTCGTAATGGGATTTTAGGCAGAGATCATGCAGGAAGTCACCACCTGGTGGCGCTAAACATCTGAGAAATAGAAAAAAGTCTTTCGTTTGGTTCCCCCTCAGCTTTTAGAAACGTATGTTGTTCTCACAGTAAAAACTCAGTTGGACAAAAATCCTATTCAAGTCCTTCAATCGTCTGTTCTGGAAAAATGCACCGACATCCAAACCAGAACCAGAACTTTCTGCCTCTGTGGACCTTCCTAAAGCAGAACAGCTTCAAGTCGGACTTTTAACTGCTGGATGTTTGTCAAATCAGGACTTTTTTTTTCAAACAAACATTTGGTTCAATATTTTTTATTTCATCACCTTTCTGTTTAATTCATAGACGGTTTTTACTCATTTTAGCCTTTTGTAGGTTTTATGTTACGACGTTTAATCGGAAGTGATTTGCTTTACTGCTGTTTTACTGTTCTTTATTTCATTTTTTGTTTTAATTCTTGCTGTATTTGTTGCTTTGGTTATTTTTTTTGTCAGTCTACAGTTTCCAAAAAGCTCATTAACTTTTAGACAAACATATTTTCTGGTCTTTTCTTAGTTGAGTTTTAATGTTTTTTATTGTTCATCTGGATTTTACAAGTGATGATTGTATTTATGTATAAATATTAGTGAACAAACTTGAGGTAAACGTCCCACAGAAATAAAAAAAAATGATAAATGTATTTATTTTAATTTAAACTAGATCTGATCTAGCAGGGAATTCTGGGAAGTTGTGTTTTTTCTGAGCCGAAAGACCAAAAATCCAAAATCTTTCCAAACTTTACAGCTGATGTTGTAAAATTGTTGTTGTTTTTGCATCTCTTCTAACAGGAACTAACTCGTGACGTTTAAAGTATTCAGATGAATCGACATGAAAACACCCGGTTGATGGAAAAGCAGAGGACTTACCAGCAGACGGCTGAAGGTGTGATTCCTCTGACAGACACAAACAAAGTGCTCTGTGGAACAGGTGGAGGTGTGTGTGTGTGTGTGTGTGGGGGGGGGGGTGTCCTGACCTGACCAGGTCTATTTGTGCTCCTTCCTCTCCAGCTTTCAGCTTCATCCCATTAGCGTCTTGATGTCCGTTAATCCAGCAGAGCGGCGGGTTTGGTGGAAGAGATTGTTTGGTTACATGATCAGAAAAAAATAGAAGGATTTGATTTGATTTGAACTGATTTGAGCTAAGTTGAGTTGGGTTTGAATTGGTTTAATTTGATTTGTTCTGATTCGATTTGGTTTGATTGTTTCTAGTGTCAATCCAGCAAAAAAACTAGATAACTCAAATTAACTCATAACTCTTTTCAGAAATAAAAAAATCATTGATTTTGTTACCCGTCATCATAAAGATTCATTGATAAAATTAGTCAGATCACAGGAAGGACGTTTACTTTTCTTTTGACGTCTTTAATTTTTTATGCATGAATTATTTGAAGTATTGATTTGATTTTATATCTTTACTCTTCTGAGTAAAAGTGTTATCATGGAATTATAAATAAATGTTGATGGATGGAGGGAGGGAGGGATGGATGAGTCCAAATACATTTGAAATTTCAGAGTTGTTCTTTGGTCCGTGCAGCTTTCATTTACTAAGACAGACTTACTGTGATAAGATGTACAGCTAAAAATAAATAAAAAGTGCATCAATAAGTTTTTGACAACAAGTTTTAATTATTTGGCAGCTAAATAAAAAGTCATTAAAAACCAAGGCTATACAGTCAATCAGGTTAAAATTGTTAAAACTAGACTAAACTAGAATGATTGGATGTACAGAATGCATTTCCAGAAGAAACTGCAGGATTGAATTCTATATTGCTGAATAAAAAGGAAACATTAAAGTTTCATAACCGGCAAAATAATAATAATAAAGAAATGATCAAAGTTGACCATAAATAAAGTGAAAACAGCAGAATAACAAAAAAAATATGTTTGTGAAAAGCCGGGTATCGAACCAACGAGCTTCTGCATCAAGGATTCCCCATTTATTACAATGGAGGCAGAAATCCTGGAACTTCTTGAAAAGTTCAAGGATTTGAAGAACCAAAAGTCACAGCTGGAAAAAGCTGAAAGTGCTGAACATTTGAATAGTTTAATGGTTGAAATAAATGCAAAAGCCAGCCCTGTGTAGAATCCTGTGAATGTCTCCATCTGAGGATGAGGCGGTTTTTCTCTCCTTTCTGCTCCATGAACTCTCAGAAAAATGTGGCCTCTTTACACTTTGTGACCCAGAAAATAGTCTGAATAATCCAAACCAGTCTGCGCCTCGTTGTTCCTGCAGCGGTTCTTCATGGTCGACCTTAATGTGGAGCAGTTGACGGTAAAAAAAAGGTTCTTCCTCACGTGAGTCTGAACATGAACCCCATCAGAAAATGATCACCCATCGTCCTGATTTCCATTCATCTTTTTTTCCCCAGGACTCCAGCAGACCGATGGAGGTCTTCAGGTCACAGCAGCAGCTCGGTGTTCAGGTCAGAGCTGATGGTCAAAGCAGCCTGGAGCAGAGAGACGAAGGTGAAGAAGACCTCAGGTCTTCAGAGGAAGGACGTGTGGTGGACGGCAGTCTGAGGACTTCATCTGCAACAGATGGGGGAAATTATGGAGAAGCTTCAGGCCAGCAGGACACGGATCTCCAGCAGCTGCAGGCGGGGGCAAGAAAAACTCCCAAACCCTGGAAAGGGTTTGGTGTCAGGAGATGAGGGACGAAGATTAAGATTTCTGTTGAGGTGATGCCTTTATTCTTCACTTTTTGTCTTTTTTTTTAGTTTGTCAAAAATGTGATGCTTTTGTCTCTTTTTGGAAAATCCCACTTTTATCCATTTATATCCTCCAGATAAAACAGATTAGAAGCCAAAAGTGGAGATCCCCAGACGGAGGCCGAGACCCCCCATCACAGCAAAAGAAGGGGGGGGGGGGGGCTGTGCAAACAAATAAAGAAAAGGTAACTGCAAATAAAAAAGAAAATATGTTGCAAATAAAAACCATTCTCCAAATAAAAAAGTGGAGTGTTTTTGCCCGCCACTGCTGTGAGGAGAAACGAACGAGAAAGTAATCAAAGACGTTCCTGTTCAGTGAGACTATGTACTGAATGTGTTTCTGGTTCTGACCCAGGTTTGAAGATAGACCGGTGGACGCTGGTTGGCTAACGTGGAGAAACCCGGCATGAAAGACAGGAATGGAGCAGTTCTGCAGCAAAACTCAGTTCCATGAAGTTCCATGAAGCACCTTCACACACGGCCTCAGTCCAGAGCAGAGTGACCCAGACTGGAACCAAAACAGCCTGAATATTCCAGCAGCTTGTTGCTGTAGCTGCTGTTCTCTCTAATGATCCTGCTGACAGGAGGACATGTGGATCAATAGTTTTTTGGATGGACAGTGGTAGTTTTTGTCTGTTTAGTTTTCTTTGCATTGTTACGTTCATGGCTGCGATGGCGGCGGGACTCGGCCGCCTCATGATCTGAGCAGAGAACACCTAAAGACAGAAAAAGGAAGTGCTGCAAATTCAGTTCAATTAGAAACATTACATTTAGCGGAGCATCAAGGGGAGCCGGTTTAGCTCGTGCTGGTTTGCAGCGCCTTCCGTCCCTGAAATCAGGGTTCGAATCCGGGCTGCTCCCTGTTCCCTTCTCTGGTGGTAACAGTCTGAATTTATATGCATCAGATGCATGCATGGATGCTGCATTCTGCTGCAGTAAAAAGCCCAAACTTCTCTCCTCGTTTACTCCAACAGGACCCACGCATGTGCCTGCCGCTGTGGAAACCAACGCTGCACGGAAAAGTGCAGATGAGAGAAACACGTGGTTTCTCCAAACAGCCCCTCGGGTGCAGAACTTCCTCCCGCGTCTTGGCTCCTCGTGCGCGCCCCCCCGCTCCTCCTGCGCGTCGCTGATGCGGGTACCACTGCAGATGCGCCTCCCCCCCCTCCCCTCTCAGCATCTCTGCATACTTCCCCTCAGAGGAGAACTCTGAGGCTTTAGAAGTTTCCCGAGAAACTTTTGAGCTCAAAGTCACCCGAAGGAGGTGATCCCGCGTGGGACGTCACGCATGGAGCTCTGATTGATTCTTTTACTCCGAAACAAAGTGAAGCCCTGCAAGGAACCTGAGGGTCGTGGGGAGAGGACCGTGACGGGGACTTTGCAGTGAGATGCTGGATGTGACTCCAAGCAGCAGCTGGGACGCACGATGAAAGGTGAGCCCACGAGAACGCGGCGTGGAAACGCCACGTGTCACGGGGACAGCTTCTCCTCTCCTCTCCTCTCTGGCGCGCTTTGTGTCCCGATCCTGCGCTGTGTGCGCGCGGGGCAGGAGAGGAGGAATGCGGGGCTCCTGTCCCACATCTGCTCTCAATCACTGCGCTCCGCTTTGTTTTGCATCTGTCCGCTGATGCGCGTTAGCGCGCACGCGGAGGTTCCACTCGCGCGCAGGAACACGGTGGAAACTTCTCTGATCTGAAATTGGGATTCTCTGTTCATCCACAGAAAATCACAAATGTTGGATTTAAAACGTTGCTTCCAGGAAAGAGGCTGGATCAAAGGAATCTGCCTCTGAACTTGAGTTCTTTTCAAAATAAAAGCCCCACATTCCTCACTGTTCTGTTGCAGATCTGGTGAGGATCAGTCAGAGGCTGATGGATGTAAACAGAGATGTTTTCTTCTTTTCAAACTTTGTCCCCTCAACGCTTCGAATCAGCTGCACGATTCCCGCCACCTGCTGGTTGATTTTTAGCAAAAGTGTTGGTTAAAAGAGCCACATGAGGAAAATTGTGTTTTTGCTCTTTTTAACACATTTATAAGGAAAATTACATTTCAGAGTATTTCTCGATTCAAAATCCCACTTGAGATCGTATTTTGACATAATAAATACGCTGGGCGGGGCCACTGTCTCCCTGCTCCGCCCCTTTCTGATCCTCCACCTGCAGACAAACAGATCCACGAACGTCTTTGTTTTCCTGGTCTGAGCTGGAATCTGGATCAGAACTGGACGGATGGATGGATCTGATATTTTTTAAGGGCTGTAAGCTAGCAGGAGAAAGTGGAAAGAAAAGGATGACGGGAAATGAGTGCAGGCTTACTTCCCGCCCATCAGAGGTGAATTTAATGAACTCTCGCTGCTTTGCAGAAACTAGAAAACAACACAGGTTTTTGGATTTTGGGTTAAAAACGTTGTAAACCTAATCAAAAGAAGGCTTTGAAGAAAGATCACAAGAGGAGTGGAACTTATGAAAACTGACCTTACGGCAGCATTTTGCCTGTTTCTGCAGAGGAAGATGCTTTTATGCGACATCACACGCTGGACACCTTTAAGGTGAAATAATCAGACCGTTTTGGATTAGCTTCTTCATTAAATTAGTGTTGCTGTTCTGAAATGGGATCGTTGAACTTTCGTTTGGTGTTTAATCTCTAAAACCTGAAGTCGTGAGGTTTTCACCCAAAAAGCCGTCATTCAAAGTGTTCAGCTTTGATTTCATGGTTTGATTTGAAATCCATTTTCCATATTTCTATTTCCACTTTCATGTTCAGAATAAAACTCTTGAACCTTTTCATAATTTGTGTATTAATGTAAGTTTTTTGTACATTAAGAACTCAGACTCACCCAAAATGTTGCACAAAAAAACTATTAAAATCAATTTAAAACAGAAAAACGGCTAAATAAAATGCAAAAGATTAGGACGACAATGTAGAGAATTCCCAAACTCAGCTGTGTTTTAATGCAAAAACTGTTGAAGCAGCCCAGAACCGGCTTCAGTCTCCTCGTGCAGATCTCCTTAAGGAGGGAAGGCTCAGAGAAATTAGTGGATTTTCAAAATAAATGGGCTAAATATGAATCTGAGCTACAAATCATTTGATTTAACTGAGATGAAATGTTTGTTCTTCGTGGTTAAATGTCGACTCTGACCTCCCAAACATGAGCTCTGTCCAGGTTTGACTGCGATGAGCAGAACTCCTGCAATCGGCTTACATCACAGCATAAACTGGAAAGAATTTGTTGGACAGAAGTCTCCAGGTTTTAGGGTTCTGGTCCCATCTTGACTCAGCCAGACCTCCATCTGCTTAAAGGTCAACATGAAACGAACTTCTGACAATCTTTGAGTTTGCAGCTGCTCGATCGTATCCCTTTACGCCTCCTCTGCTTTCAGGAAGGAGTTTCTTCCCAGAAATGGGATGTTTGTCATCTTTGCTTTTACCCCCAGAATGTTCTCCACAGCAGATGTCCATGAAAGATGCAGCACAAAGTGAAACAGAAGCTGCTGAAGCATAAAGTCCCTCAGAAGAGGCCCAGCATTCTGCATGTAGAAATGAAGCAACGTGACTGTTTGTCCTCCATCAGTCTGCTGCTGTTGTCTGATGACACGACGGGTGATTTCATCATCATCGTTTCTGTTTTTCTGCAGAAGACTTTGCTGAGGAGGAGGACGTGCAGTCCTTCGGCTATAAGAGGTTTGGTAAGTGGCCAGTGACTTTCTGACTTTTCGCTGTGACCGCGTCTAATAGCTGCGGTTGCTCCCCTTAGTGATGTCAGAGTGAGTTACTGCATCTGGACCTTCTCCACTTCAGGTCCTGTTCACGCCACCAGGCGTTCATCCAACCACCACCTGATTCCAGGGCTTTTGTGACTTTGCTCCAAACGGGTTTTCGTCTGCATTCAAACAACTTCAGAGAATTCAGACGTGACGTTTAACATTTCTGTCCACGCCGGCAAGGACCGGATTGTTTTTGCAATTCTGAGCAAAAATGTCATACGCAGAAGCTCACCAACATTTGCGCGCACCGATTACGTGGTGGAAATTAATTTTAGGACATAGTTAAGACCCCCCACCCCCCAGAAAAGAAAAACACGATGACATCACAGCGGGAGAAGCTGTCAAACAATTGACGGAGGCCGAAATCTCTGATGAGGCTGAAAGGAAAAAAAGTTTCAAAATCCAGTAACGAAGCCAAAACCCACGTGACAGGGATTTCCATATTATTATGGGATGGCCACAGGAACTAAGGCTTGCTGGTCATTTTGTGACAAAGTGGGAAATTTGGCGATTTTCACGTTTTGTCTTAATGTGAGAAAAGAAAACTATGGTTTGAGCAAATTTCACCCAAACACCAGCAGTTTCTGTCCACAAGCACAACCAAAGCTTTGTTGACGCTTGACTTGAAACAAAATCCCCTTCAGCATCAGCTACAGATTTAAATCCAGGAGATTTCGATCTCCTAATTCCTTGACCATCACTGGGAAGCTCGCAGGGAAAAGTTCTGCTTTCAAAAGTTTGTATACTTTGAACAGCGTTGGCGCTCTGGCCTCACAAAAGTGTCATTTCCTGGTTGCTGAACAAAACTACTGTATGTGATAAACGATATGGACATGTTAGAAATGTGGGCGTGGTTGACAAAAAAAAAACAATGAAATGGAAATATTTAGTTTTGCTGATCCTTTTAAGTATTACATCAACCTGTTCGTCACCTATGTGACCCAAAAGTAAAATGGTTGCTATGGCGATAAAACCAGCAGTAAAGGGTTTTTCCATGAATTTGTCACATGCAGCTCATATTAGGGTGGCAGGAGCAGGAGGTTAGGGGTACAATGCCGATCGCAGCTTCATTTAGATACGAATTTTCCTCCCGAAAGAAGATCAGATAATCAGCTCAAATACTGGAGCACGTTAAGCGGTTGCAGGTACAGAGTGATCCCTTCACCAGGGGGGTGTCACGTGTCCCAGGAATGGGTAGACCAAAGGCCAAGTTTCTAGGATCATTTTATTATATTTCAGCAATATTTTGTTCCCAAATTCCTAATTTTTGAGCATGTTTTTAGGAACTTCCCATGTTTTTCTTTTTCATTTAGTTACACACACCACAGTTGAAAATCAAAGTAAACCGCTCTAATTTATCACGTGTCGTCATGTTTTGATCTATTTTTTATGACAAGTGCTTTTTGTTGGGTATATTATATCAGGTAAAAATGATACAAATAGCCAAAGTGCCCCTTTTTCAGGCCATGGTTCTCTTTTGCTGACTGGGGTGTCTCCTCGGTCCAGCTGACTGAAAACACCTGAACTGGATGACCAGGTAACCTGATGCAGGGAGTTCTGGGAAACTGGCAGGACGGTAGATCTTCAGGACCGGGCTGAAGGAAGCTTGGAAGCTTGGAGCTGGAAGCTTCAGAAATGCACGTTTGGCATTATGCACCTTAGACATGTAGGGCCCTTGGTAGGGGGGGGGTGCTTGGACATCACTGTGAGTAATCAGGACATGTCCCCTCAGTGCCCTACTCGCCAATTTTAACTGCACCCCCCCTTAGTACACACACCCTGCACCCCTCAAAATATACATTCAAACATAAACACACACACATGCACACACACACCCTCACAAACACACACGCACACACATTTCGCAAGGAAGGTGGGACCTTGGACCATCTGTCCCCTACCCCATCCCTGGTGGGGGGTACTGGACCCTTGGCAACGGCGGCCGTGTCCCCTGGGTGCCGGCTTCCTGGGCCCGGCGGTGCTCTCTCCACGTAGGGAGGGGGATCCCTGAGCTTTCACGGCTGGCCCCTGCCTTGCTCCTCCCTGGGCCCACCGTGGGCCGGGTGGGTGGCTGCCTGGAGCGCGGAGCGGGTCTCCCTTGGGGGGTCCTGGCTCGTACCTGGGGTTGGGGCGGGGGGATGCCCAGAACTCCTGGGTGGTGGTGGGGTGCTCGTCTGGGGCTGTGGGTGCCCTTCTCTGGTGGGGCCCTGCGTTGGGCCCTCCCGGCGCGGTGGGGGGGCTGCTCTCCTGGTTGGGCTGGGCGGCGCTCTCTTTCCCCCCTTCCCTCCCCTGCTCTCTGGCTCTGGGGGCCTCGCGGCGGTCCTGCTGGTCCTGGCCTGGGTGGCGGATGTGGTCGCCCGGGGGGCGGTTGTTCCCTGCCTGCTGCCGTGTGGCGTTGGGGGGTTCCGGCTGCCGCTGCTGCTGCGGTGGGGGTCTTGGGGTGGGGATGGCTGGGCACTCTCCCTCCTTCTTTTCACATTCCACCATCCATTTTAGAAGAACATAAACACTCACCTGAGCACGGGTGTTAGCTCACCTTTGCACTAATAGTTTGCATGACTGAATGACTGAAAGATTTCACACTAGTTGGTTTTAAGGCATAAGTATGCGTGTGAACACTATCTGTTTTGTGTACATGTCGACAGGTGGACATTTTTGCAGCTAACAAGTGTGTTGATAACATTTGAGTGTGTGTGTGGACAGGCCCCGCCCTTTTTGTACTACATTTGAACCTTACCATAATGATGAACAACCAGTAAACTTGTTCCTTTATGCTGCTTCATGGTCTTATCCCCCTTCCCCTCCTATTATAACCCTCGTACCCCCCCCTTCTCCCCCTCTTTCCTTTTCCATCCGGTCCGACACAAAAGATTTTCAAATATGATAGAAATTAATAAAGTTTGGCCTCGATTCCAAAAGGGGTTTATTCAGACATACCTTTGGTTTGTCTAAAGATTAATAATCCCTCTTGTTAAAGTAAAATATGTCCAACACAAGAGGCCCTCAGCTCTCATCAGTCTGCCCAGCTGTTGGACAGGACAAGTTAAAAAAAAAAAATAACGAAATGCACGTTTGGCACCGACGTCCCATCTGTTATTTTTACTGTTTGCTGCCTATTTTCTCTCCCTAAAAGCAAACCCTGTGGGAACCTGGAGGTTCGAGTGACCCCATCCCAAAGGTCAGGTTACGGCGCTCAAGGCCGTCTGTGTGTAGGAGCGTGTTGTGCGTTGTGTATCTCCGCCACCTCCGACCAGATGACCCCTCCTGTGCATTTCAGATGTTTTCAGAAATCGTTCTTTAATACGTGTTAGAAGGATTCAGTCCAAACATCCACAGGTTACAGATTTTTAGTGGAGCCACCGGACAAAAGTGCTGAGACAGAAAAGGTTTCTGCTGCTCCGTTTTTGCCGGCGGGAGTGCAGCTCTCCGGAGGTGCTGAACCTGGATCCATGCTGGCCGTTCGTTGGGTGTAGAACTACAAGCCCAGGAGGAGGGAGAGGTGAGGTATGCTGCTTTTGGGGTCCAGGTCTGCACTGTGCTGTGTCAGCAAAGTGCCAAGCTAGGCAAGAACAGGAAGGAGGGGGCGGAAAAAGAAAATACAAGCCAAAGAAATTCCAGAAAGGACTTTTTTTCCCCTCGTTCCTTCTTTCTTATGAACGGGCTCTGGTGTCCTGCTTTTGCTTCCATTAATTCTCTCTTTTATGTCACATGTGGGGGTGTCAACTGTTTTATTTTGAGCTGAGGAGTCACATTCTTTGCCGGAGTTATTTTTGGGAGCAAAACAGCTAGTGGTTTTAATTTAAGCGGGACTTTATTACCAGAGAAGAATGTTTTGAGAATGCCTGTCTGTTGGTTACTGCTCCCTCCAGGCAGGCATGCATGCTCTCTGTGCTCCGTTACCCTAATGAAAGATTACATGCTTGTGTTTTTAATAAAGACCAGGGGGAGGTATGGAGGAGGGGGCTATTTCAGAGAAATGAAAGGAAAAAGTCCAGAACAGATGAAATAACCCGGGGGGGCTTTTAGCTTGAGTGACACCTGGAAATCCTGGTGTCAGTCTGTGACACTGGTGGGGGTCTGCTGCAGGTTAGCTGCAAAGGCTAACTCCACTCTGAGCTCTCTGGTTGAAGACTTTATTCACGGACAAATGGCTGACACACTTAAACAGCCAGGGTCAGAAAGACTGCTCTCCGTTGGGACAGGGTACCTTCATCTACTGAAACCCTCAGATGTTTACCTCCCAGCTGAGGAGGGTCCAGTTTCCCATCCTTATAGTCTCTGTAGAATGATGGATGGATGAATTTATATGTTCATTGTTGGATAGATTGATTCATGGACGGATGGATGAAGAAAATACTTGGAAGTTCATGTATTTAGAATTTGATTTATCAATCAATAGATTTAAACTCATTTTATGGTCTTTAACTGTTTGGTTTTGTTACAAAGAAAAAAAATTAAGTACAGAACATACCTTTTGCTTCTGTCAAAGTTTATTTTATTACAAATGACAAATGAAAACTGATCAGAAACATTCAAAGTTACCCTTTTTAAAATCATGCAAAAAGTTACCAGAAATAGTTACTTGTAAAAGAGAGTAAATCAGCTACTACCTCAGTTACTTATTGCGTTAGGTAGTGAGTAACTGTAATTCATTACTTTTTTAAAGTGATGGTCCATACCATACAGTGGTAAAATATTAGAATCTTTGCAGTAATTATGAGTCCTCTCAGGTCACAAATAGATTTGAATAGAACAGGATAAGAACTGTCCAACAAGTTCTACTATTTAAACTACTTTTAGTTATTTTTTAATTATTTTATCTTGTCCAGTCCAGCAGCTGAGCAAACCGATCGGAGTCGGAGGTCTCTTACGTTGGACTGATTTTTCTGTTCTAACAGAAGGTCATGAATCTTCTGATGCACGAGGTGTGTATTTGTATAAACTCCTTTTGGATTTAAGGCTAAAGGCAGTATGTAAACAGATAAAGTGAACAATTTCATGCGTTTGATCAGCTGGATGTGATGTGAAACCAGTAACTGCCCGGATGCCCCCAGAGGTGCAGTTTGATGTGAGGATTGTGGGTAAAGTTGTGTTTCAGCCGCGTTAACTTTACGTGTTGGTAAATGGTGAACATATGGATGTGAAGAGGAGTTTCCCTCAACTCTGAGAGAAACATCAGACATGACAGATGAGACTTCTGCTCCTGTGAGTCGTTTAAATTTAGAAGTTGCTGGTGTTTTAAGTGAAACCCGCCTCAACCGCCAAACACCCCTCTGCGCTGCATCCCAGGAGACGCATCTCCAGATTTAACTACACGCCTGCAACCAGCTGTCATTTTATGGGGAGTCTTCCCTCACGTAATTGATGTTTGTCACACTCTGCATTCACAGCAGCTTTTGGCTCCAGCACAAGAATGGCTTACAATAACGGAGGCGTCTAAACTGGCTTTCTTTCTTTCTCCCCTGGATGAAGTTCTGCGAGTTTTTTAGCATCGCTGCAAAACTTCCCGGAAGCCCTCCTGGCTCCAGAGAGGGCCAAAGCAAACTTCAGCGCTTCCTGTCTTTGAAACCCAGCAGCCGGCTCCTGAAAACTCTGGTCTTTGTGTTGCAGCGACGGCCCGTCGTTGGCCGGCGACCAGCTCACCATGCAGTGCTCTTCTTGTTTATGCTTTAGCCCGATGATTTTTTAAGATTTAGTGGGTTTTCATTCCCCCCAGTTACCAAACATCTCAAGTGTTTCAAATGACCAAACTTGAGTTTTAATGAAACATCTGTTCTGCTGCAGCAAAGGAACATAGCAGAACATGCCTAGAGCAGTTTGACAGAGCGGAAGTTTTTATTGGCTCCAGTTCATCCACATTATTATAAATGGAACTTTCAAAATGGCCTTACTTTCTAAACTTTAAGAAATGTTGACCAGGAGGTTTGAAGTTTCTGGCATTTTTAACAAGATCTTTTGTTTGCTGTCACATGAAGACATTAGATCCCGTTAGATTGGGCTGTAAGCTAAACAAAGGGATTATGGGATATACAGGGAGGCTCCTCTACTATTTGCTGGCTTGTGGCTTATATGGCAACCTCAAGGGATGTCGTGGAAATAGAATTTCATTGTCGTTGGTGCTGTAAGTGGATAAAGAAGTCCACATTAGGATCATGTCAGTTCCACGCTCCTTTGAGTGACGCTGTCGTACGGTGCGACTACTGGTTCCTGACTAAATGCTGCACATACAGGCTGTGCACGTTAACCTAAGGATGTCCAGACAAACTATACTCTGTTCACCTTTCAGCACATCCTGTCAGGGGTCGCCACAGCCAATCAGGTGGTTTGGCAAAGAGTTTTTGGTGAAATACTTTTCTTTTACAGTACAGTACTTAAAGTGTACTTAAGTGGTATTTACATGGTACTTATTGTGCAACTACTGGGTACAGTGTGTTTACATGGTACATTTTATGGTAGTTACATGGTACTTTTTTGTGTCTACTCTGTACTTACATGGTACTTACTGTGTATGTATGTGGTACTTTTTGGTTCATACCTATGTGGTACATACTGGGTATCTTTTATATACTTACTGGTTATTTACATGTTGTGCAACGGTGTCTTTTGTGGTACTTACCACATGTAAGAACAAGGCAAGTACAAATAAATTACAAATAAAGTAGTTGTTCTTACATGTGGTAAGTACCACACAAGACACATTTGCACAATATGTAAATACCCAATAAGTATAATACAAATACCCAGTATGTACCACATAGGTATGAACCAAAAAGTACCACATACATACACAGTAAGTACCATGTAAGTACAGAGTAGACACAAAAAAGTACCATGTAAGTACCCAGTAAGTCCCATAAAAAGTACCATGTAAATACCCTGAAAGTACCCAGTAGTTACACAATAAGTAAAAACCACCTAAGTACACTGTAAGTACTGTACTGTAAAGGAAAGCAGTACCGAGTTTTTCTCCGGATACCCTCCTGACACAGCCCTGCATGTTATCCGGACTGGGGACCGGATCAAACCCTGGTTCCCATGTGCCAGTTCAGTTCAGCCAACTGAGCCATCAGACCCCAACAGGCTACTTCATTCATGCTTTCCACTATTTGAACTTATTAATGGATGACTTATTGTCTTTTATGTTGATTTTCTGGTTAAAAAAAACCCCCAAAAAAACAAAAGCTGCATCTAAAGTTGAGTTTACTTCAGAAACAAGTTACGTTTTTCTTGCCATGCAAGGACAAGACCTGTGGCTGCGACATTCCTTCCTCTGCTGGATGATGCGATATTTTACTCCCACATGCCTCAGTCAAGTCAGCATCAGGGAGTCTCTGCAAAGGACAATTCAACCACTACATCTAAGAATGTTATCTCAGCTTGATGTTGTTCTGAAAGACCTGAGGATGAAATCATCAGATCCTGTTGTTTTTAATCGTTTTTACTGTTTTAATTATATAAAGTGATTTATTTTATTATCTGACTCTTGGCCACAAATTCCTTGAAAAAGGATCCATCCATCCATCCATCCATCCATCCATCCATCCATCCATCCATCCATCCATCCATCCATTTTTAGTAAAGTACAGCGTTTGTCAAAGTGAGAGAGACAGGTGGACATTGTCTTTGGTGTGGTTGAGCTTCAGGTTCGCCGAGCGCAGTCAGACTTGGCCGGCTGTCCTGTGGGTTTGTTGGTTCTGGTGGACCATGAAGTTTGAAGGTGCAGAGACGGGACAAAGTTCCACACAAACTGCTCTTCATTCCCGGCTGTCTGCTGCTGATTTTCCTTCAGGCCACCCAGCAGGCCTCACCGCGGAAATCCAGCCTAGCAGATGGTTGATGGAGGCAGGTTTAGTGCTGGACTGGGCACCAGGGCAGCGGTTGGAGGCTCATGGGATAATGAGACAAAGCTGTCTGATTTTATTCCTCTGGCACCAAACGTATTAGCCTAAAAATTAAGGAGAGTCCATCGAACACTGCATGTGCCTCAGGTGTATTACTTTTTGTGTTTCCTACTCTTACGTGTCTGTTTTGTCTTAAGGGCAGTGTCAAAGAGCCACTATGTAGATTTGGGCATATTGTATGGATGACAACTGGTCATAGGTTAATATTTGTGGAAAAAGTGAGAAAAGTTGTGGTCTTTACGTGAAATTTTCACGGATGCATCATGAATGAACCGCGTTAAAACCAAGGAAGAAGTACAAATAAATAAAAAAAAAGTAAATCATCGTAGAACATGAACCGCTTGGGATTATTGTGCTCTTTATATGCAATTAGTAATTCAATTACATAATTTAAACGCTATACGTGCTCCGTATCCGCAATATAAATGTTATGCATTGGTGGTTCGTGCGTGACAAGTCTGTTAGACATACGTGGAATGGTCGTAGAAAGACACTAATTTGTGTATGCATCTCACAAAAAAATCACGCACAACTGCGTCAGAGTTTTTATGTAGTTTATACTACATAAAACTACTACATCTGTGCACATCGGCAAACACAAGAAACATGAAGGACGTAGATCACGCATGAAACACGGAGGAGCGAAGTGTCCTACGTGACTAATGCGTGAAATTGTACATAGTGACTTTTAAAAAAAATGATTTTTAAAACTGTTTTTAATGTATTTGCCCGTGTTTTTCTGCTTCCGTCAGGTTTCTTTAATGACCTGTGCTGCTGACCTCTTGGCCAGATCATCTTTGAAAAAGAAACCCTGATCTCAATAAACTTTATCTGGTCGTAAAATTTATTTAAATATTTACTTAATGTGGAAAAAATTATGATGCAGTTTTGGTTCGAGAGTTTCAAGTTTTTTTGTCTTTTTTACGGGTAAAGCTGCTGCTTTGACACAATGCTGCACATTTATGGAAAATAAAACGTGAAAATCATTCACGTTTTATATTTTATCGCTGGTGAAAAACTGAGGTTGAAGGTTTCATCCTGACCCCCCCCCCCTCTCCTCTGATGATCTCATGCCTGTTATTGACTCCTTCCTGTCGACCCTGATTTAGCTTTGGCAACTTTTAGCTGAGCTAATAAGTCTGCTGCGTTTGCATCCAGCCGCCTGCCTGTTGTTGTGACACACATTCGTGGTGAAACAAAAATGGCGAGCAACATCAGAGCCATCCAGCTGTGCAGTTTGGATCCAGCTCAGCTTTTTCAAACTGCCTTTCTTCAACTCTCCCTGATTAAATTCAACCCAGTTTTATTTATAAAGCCCAATGTCACAACAACAGTCGCCTTAACGGGCTTCACACCGGCAGTTGCATAGTAATCAGAAAAGCATGAGGTCATAGAATTCAATAGGTAAATTCTAAACTGAGCTAACTAAACAGACTAAGCTAAACTGGGCCTCCCTGCCCTTTGACCCTCCTTATCGGTAAGGAAAAAGTCTGGAAAAAAAAGAAGAAACCTCAGGGCTGTCCACATGAAGGAGGGATCCTCCCCCAGGACAGACAGCACTTTGAATAAACAAAATACCCAGAAAGGCCGTTTTACATTTGATTTTTTTCAAATTTGTCCTCCATCATCAGAAAAATGCCACAAGAGCCCATTAAAAAACCCTAAAAACACCATTTTAATGGGAGTGGGTCTATGATGTCTTTTTTATGCTTCACTGCAAATCTGACAGAGGAACTTTCTGCCATAAATGTGAATCAACAGGCTGGGATGACGCTTAGATGGACCTTCCTTCCATGAGGGGCAGAAGCTGTAGAGTGACGTTCTGTCTGCTGATTTTATAGAAGTACTTACAGCTTCTCCTGCTGCTCCTCCATCTGGATCTAAAAGAAAAGCTGCTTTCTTTAATGTCCTTCAAACGGATGTTTTTTCAGTTGTGTCAGATAGAGAACAATACGTGTAGTGTTTATGAACCTAAACTGTTTTTGTGGGAACTAAAGGTTTTCAAAGTACTTTTGCATGAGTACACGCGTGTGTTTGAGCTGAGGAGGAGTTCATTTTAAGAAGTCATCCCTCATAATGTCAGAGCACATCCATCAAAGCTCAGCAAAAGCTGCCGGCCGGCCGGCGGGTTAGATCTCTTTTCTCAGAAACTAAAATGACTCCATGAGGAGCGAGGAGTTCTTATGTCCTCGTCAGACTCATAAATGTGGTTTATGGCTTTCATGTTTGTCTAAATGTATGGATGTAAAGATGTCTTCCTTAGGGAGATGCCTTTTACCGTAAACGCTGTTCTTTAGTTTCAGCTTTACGGCCTCAGAGGAGCACCGACTAGTTATTATCGAGTTAATAGGAGATCTGCTGGTCCTCCAGCCTCAGTGCTTAATTTGATTCTCTGTCTAGACTCATAACATAACATAAGACGTGGACATAGAAGGACAACATGGGGCTTTATTTTGGGCCATGCATGTGCACGTCAGGGACCGCTAGTTCTCTGTTACGTGAAAACATCCGGCATGCCAGAACTGCTTCTGAAAATGAATTCCCTCATCGTCCAACGAGCTGCAGATGAAGCTCTGCATCTGTGAGAAAGGAGAGAAAACACGGATTGGATTTGCCGCTCTGCGGCAGAGAGCGCCTCTGCCTCAGTGGCCCGGCGCTGCTAATGAGGCACACTTGTTAGATTATTGAAAAGCCTCTCGGGGTCAGAATATATGAGCCATTTGTCCCAGCATGCTCTCTTGTAACCAGGCACAGATGAGATGACACTAACATCTAATCAACTCCATCTCCACTGGATTCAGAGCTGTTTTTTCTGCGGTTTCTGGTGGCAGCTGGCGGCAGAGAATCAAAATCAGGTTTTCCTTCAAACAAAATCACAAACTTCGGTGACATGTTCATGCATCCACGTGTTTTATTTTTGGACAGTAAATGATTCCAGAAAATACCCGAAAAGTGGAAGGCAGTTAAATTTGTTCAGAGAAACTTATGGATGAAACAATAATATTTAAAAGAAGTGAAAAAGCTTCAGAGAGACGTCTCTGATGCACGGCTTCAGAGGTCAGCGTGTGTCGTCAGCCATGTTTGGCTGCTCTGATCCCAAAGTTATGTTTAATATTCCAGTAAGTTTCTTGTGTTTGATGGATTTGTTGAGGCCCCCCTCCCCTGCAGGGGCTCACAGTGTAGTTTTATTCTGAAATTCTGGACTCTGGTGGTACTCGTCATTTAAAAATGGAGTCGTGTAAAACTGCCACCATAGCCTGAATGAAGGCAGAGTTCTGCTCGGATCGGGTGGATCAAGTGTTGTTTGGGACGCGCCGTAACCAGACCCAGATGTGCCAGAGGACTGGGGGCCACATCAGAGCGCTGTAAACCTGTTCGCCGGGACCCAAAATAAACAGCAGCGTGATAAACAATCACGGCTGGCTCAGCATTTCAAGGAGTAGTTTGTCTCCGTGGTAACTTCCCCCGTTGAGTGGCGCTCACATGTTAGCATTCTTGCTGGCGACGGTTAAGCGTAGTAGCCAGAGGGGGGGGTCCGCCGTGACCCGACTGTGCTGGGGGAGCTCCGCTCAGGTTCACTGGGGAGGAGGTCAGCCGTCTCCGTTCATTAAGTCCGAGCTGAAAACGATGCTTTGGAAGATATTCATGTTTTTCCATGCTTTTATTATGGGATGCAGATCTAGAACTGATGTTTCACCATTAAATAAATCCCATTGTGTTGCCATTGCAGGTTGCTGCTCTGCAGAGCAATTTCCCACCAGGGACAGTGAAGTAGGTCTTTCTCTCTACCGCACATCATTGATGTTTACGTTGAAAGTGTCAAACACGTCTTGTGCTAAAAGCCTGAGCTACATGCACCGCTACAGGTGCTGGAGGTTTGTCGGTTGTCCGGGTCCCTGGAGGGGCGCACGGGGGAGCGGCTGCACCTGAACGGGAGACCATCGCCATCGGCAACGACCGTTCAAGCAAGTCTGTGAAAACACATTTCAGGCTTCTGCCTGAAAACTCTGGTGTTCACCTGTGGCTATGTTTCCACAACCATTTTCAGGCTCTACCTGCAAAACAGATCAGGGACTCATCTATGTGTGGTGACATTTAGACGGTGTCCTTTTTCATTCACGGACGTGCTAACCGTTTGAAAAGTGCTCACGGAGGACACGTTCATCATTGTGGTTTGTGGATTCTATTACACCAAGTTTTTATATGTCAGAATAGAACTACGATCCAAAAAGCCTGGAGCTGGATTCACCAGTTTTACACTGCTTTGACATTTCACACCAAACCTCTTGTGTTGTTCACTAATGCTCCTTTTGTTAGTGTATCCTGAAGTGTTTGTAAGGATAATGGAGGCTGCACGCACTCATGATGTGCAGGTGATACTGTCGTACGGTGCTCTCACGCCACACCCTAGCCGTAAGGCGCGTAAGGGACAAGTACCTCTTGTGCTGTCTTGTGGGGTCCAGATGACCCCACTCCCAGCGTTAACGTGCCTTGGAAGCACTTTAACGTTGGGAGTTGGGTCATCTAGACCCCACTATACAGCACGCTGAACCTTTTTTCTTCAATGATTTGTGATCTTCACTGGTGTCCATGGATTACATGAAATCCTCTCCATCTTTGTCATGGTAGGAATAACACGACAATATAAGGGTGGGGTCATCTGGACCCCACAAGATAGCACAAGGGGTAATGACTGCGCACAACTGCCGCACACACGGGGTGTGCACGTAATATGTAAGTGTCCATAGGATGTCCACACAAACGACACCGGGATTGTCTAATTTCCTCATTTCTGACAGGATTTTGGGGGTGTTAAAAAAAAGAAAAATCTGTACGACACGCTGGCGTCTCACCCACTTCCTACCGCCCGCAGCATGCCCATAGAAAAAATGTACATGAACTATTTTGTGCGGTCTACCTGGTTCAGGTTTGACCATTTTTCACCTGCAGACACCCATAAGGGTTGAAACCAAAACTTAAAATTAAGAAGGATTTTAGTTTTTGTTATTATTGCGTTACACCCGGCTTAGTATAAGCAACTGAAAGGTTTTTCTTAATTTTTTTGTGCTTTTTAGCAAATTATAAAAAGGATTTTCTGAATTTTTGTTATTGTTTTGTATTACACAAATAGCATTTTGAACTGAAACAAAACCCTAAAAAAATCAAGCTTTAACGGAGGTGAATGGTTGGATTGCTCCTCTTAACTGATGGTTTTCCGTTTCATTGATGCCACATAAATTCCAGGCTCTGTGTGTGACGTTGTTGTTCTTTTCCTACACTTCAGAACCACTTTAGCATCCCCTGCAGGAAATGGTTTTGTAACAGTTAACAGGCGATCTCCTGGGAATGCAGCAAACACAGCCGTTCGCTTCTGTCAGGCGCCGAGCGGCAGAGGCTGGAGGGACGTCAGCGCCGGCTGCTGTCTGCTCGGTGGGGTTTGAACGTTCCTGTGGGCCTGTGGAGCTCCCGGTGACGGTGTCTGCAGAGCATCTTCGGCGCTGACGGAACTGTCAGACAAATATCCACTTCCTGTTGGAGCCTCCCCGTTCCTTTGAAGTCAGCTGACTGTAGAGAGGAGATGCTCTCTCCAGCTCCGTCTCATCCCCCTGTTTTCCAGAGAACTGGAAAGGCTTTTGTCTGGAGATCAAAAGTCTTCATCCCCAAACATGTTTGTGGACTAAAGTGCGTGTTTTTGTGTCCCTACTTGTGTTGGTTTGCTGAAACGCTTTTCAAAGTAGTTCCAGCTAGACACTTGCTATGGAAATTACACAACCACAATTAGATGTAATCATCTTTTTTTTTTACATGTGTAAATGGGTCCCACATGGCACTTTTACCACTTTAAAGCCTCGGCACGACCTTTTGAAAGGCTGGATGTCAGTTTTGGCTCCTTAAAAGTCCCCCAGAATCCATGTGTGGAGCAGGAAAGCCGTCGGGACAGCAGGACTGGAGGTTCCCGCGGCAGCAGCCGACATGACAGAACATGACATGCTGTGAAAACCACGGCTCTTCTCACAGAGGCACTTCACTCCTCCACACAGGCCCTCTTTGTGTTGCCATGGAAATTTCCACTGCCGGCCGGCCGGGAATGAGGGCGACTGTGCAGCCAAGTCTAATGTCAGGTTCATGCAGGGGGGGGGGCTTTTTCCTTTGAGTTCAAATGAAATACATCTGTTTTACAGACATAAGCAGACTCCAGCTTTCATTTTCCTTTTCTCTCCTTCATCCTTTAATACTTTTTCTAACTTTAAGAACAAAATGATCTTTTTGAACAGTTAAACTAATAGCATGTTAGCTAAATGGTAAATATACATTGTCTGTTTGAAAACTAAAGTGAACTCAGTTCATTTCTTTCCTCTCAGATTAAGGTAATAAATTGCATTATTGGATAAATCCCGTAAAGAGACTTTTCTCCTAAAACCACAGATGAAACTCTCAGTTTCCTGCGTCATAATCTGTTTTAAATACATCTTCATCTTCTGATCTTTTTTTCAAATTGTTCCCAGTCAGTTTCCCAAGAAGGAAATGCTCAAAAATGCAGGGTTGAGCTCAATTTTTTTAAATAAATGTCTTCCAGCATCAGAAAAATGCCACAAGAAACACGTTGAAAACGTCATTTTCATCAGAGAGGGTCTTTAATCGGACTTTCCCCCCAAACCCAAAGATGTTAATTTAACATTAATTTTGATCTATTTCAAGGACGAATTAGAGAAGTTTAAAATATGAGTGCATGACGTCGGTAAACATTCGTTTGCTTCTCGGAAAACAAACGGCTGGCGTTCAGGCCGCCGTACTGCGTCGGGCCTCGTGTTTTTACTCAGCGTACACACGTCGGCGTGTTTACCTACTGCAGTGGTTTCTGCTGCCAGCCTCTGTAGAACACGTCTGACCTGCTGACTAAAGAGGGACGTCTTGTTTGTTTTAGACTGTACAGGTCCGTTTGGTGGTTCTGTTTCTATCTTCTCAAGTTTCTCTCCGGAAGCTTCCTCTTTGGTTGTGATCCTATAAACTGAACCGATGCCTCATCAGTCTCAGATATTAGGACCATAACCCTCATGAACATCCTGTGCAGATGGAAAATAAAAGCACCTTCTTGAGCTTCTTTAAGGCAAACCTTTGTGTTTTTGGTTCTGCTGCTTGACCTCCACCGACCGTCACTATGTGTTTTAGAGAGAGTCGCTGATTTTGGTTGGAAATAGAAGACATAGAAACCAGTTCACCTCAGATGTTTTTTCCAAACATTTTTCTCCTTTTCTCCCATTGTCATGACGTGCTTGAAGTCACACATTTGTGGGCAGAAAGGTGATGAAGATGGAGTCCGCCTCTGATCCATCATTTTGTCGCGTCGTAGTCCAGCTTCGCTGAGTTCAGATGAAGCGGCAGGACAGCTGCTTGTTTCTGTGGGGGTCGGGGGTGGTGGGGGTCCCTCACTTTTCTAGAACGAGGCTTTTGGAACGTACAGGAACATCCACAAGAACCCACAGACGGCCCCCCGTGAGGCGGTCAGGTGTGATGTTTGCACAGATGTGTGCGGGTCCAAAGCTGAGAGGCCCAACAATGTACCCCCACCCCCATCTGGATGTCCATGCCCGTCCCTCATGGGGAAGGACGAGCTCCGGGACGAACCTCTGAGGGAGGACGTCATGAGAGGATGCCGTTCCAGATGTGCAGAATTTCCCATCCTGGAAAACCTACCCATGATGCCAAGGGGCACGTGTTTGTCTCTTCTTTAGAATTTAATTTCAAATTCATGTTAATTTTATTTCTATAGCACCTTTCATGCAAAAAAAAACCAGTTCAAGGGGCTGTACATAAAAAGAAACACAAGTCAAAGAGCAATGACTAAAGAAGAGAGAACCCAGAAGGCGCCGTCTGCCCCGTCCTCCTGTTGCAGGGGTGTCAGCATAGACACAAATACCCCAGCTAAGGGTGAGAAAACACTCATAAACAGTCTAACTGGGCTAAAAGACATGAAACAAATACATATGTGTTCAAATATAAAATATAAGTGTAAAACAAATGAAAATTCTAGACTAAACAAATAAATATGTGATAAAATATCATAAAATAGAGTATACAATCTAGATTAAACAAATAAAACTATAAAGTGATGTGATAAAACATCATAAAACATAAGAGTAAAAAATGAAACAAAAAATTCTAGCTTAGAAGAGATATGATATGAAATCTGATAAAAAGCTGAGTTAAACAGGTGTGTCTTTAATTTCTTTTTAAAAAACTCGACAGTCATCACACAAAATGTGTTATTGTACAAAGAGTAGTTTTTTTATCCTGAGCTGTGTAGTTATTCTTAGAACACTTTTGCTTTTATTTTATACACAGTTACGGGCTTATTTTATAAATATACTTTATGAAAAGGTTTCTTCTCCTTGCCCCTTTACGCAACACATTACTAACATAAAGTATTGCGTAACGGGGCAAAGATGCCCCAGAATCAGCTGATTCTCATTGATGGCGAAAACGGCTGAAGATGCGTTCGCTGACGCTAAAGCTCAGTGGGACATCCAACCACGACTGCAGACCTGACAGAAGACCTGCTGCTTTGGTTTCTGGTTTTTAACTTGAAGTTTTCAACTTTTTCCACAATATTCTGATTGTTTGAGATGAAATGAGGCAAATATACTCAATAGGTTCTGCAGATGTAACGGCCCTGATGGACTTTCTAACAGTTCCAAAAAAATAACAAGTTGTTGCTAATGATTCATGGGAAGAACCAATATTGACCCAAACCGCCGTTACTGCAGACCAGATGCTTTAGAGGCTACGACTTTCTCTGTTCTGAGAGCTTCTGGCTTCTTCTTCAGTCCAAACGTTGTGTTTGTTTTGTGTTTTTTTGTGCTTGGCTGACAAATGTACAGAGTGATCCAGGTCAGACAGGCTGGACTAAGCTTTAATATGAGAAGAAAGCAGAAAGTTTGTGTTTTTTCCCTCTTGGTTCAAAATGTTTGACTCGTTTTGGGTCATAAATGTATTGTTTTACATACAAACTTGCCCCCCTGTGGACAGTTTGTGACACGGATGCCGGTTTGTTTCAGGAATCCAGGAGGGATCGGAGTGTACCAAGTGCAAGAATGACTGGGTTTTAAGGGCGGCCATTGCACTCCTGTACGTGTTGTGCGCCCTTCTCACTATAGCGGTGGCTGTCCTCGGATACAAAGGTACGTTCAAAACAACCAAACAGCACCTTGATGTCTTTGAACTGATAGGGATTTGAATTTGAGCCATCCCCTTTGGGGGGGCAGTGAGCTGCAGACACCCTTAGTGCTGATTGTCAATCAGGGAGGTTGGTGTGACTCAACCCTGGATTTGGACCCACAACCTTCCAGTGTCAAGGCAGAGTCGACAGATTGGATTTGCAAATATTTTATTTACCTTTTTAAGAAAAAAAGAAACTTCACCACCAAATAAACATTTGGGATAACACTTAAGGATTCTGGATTTTATTGTTTACGGGATCAGTCAGTGCTCATATTGGAAGACCTTTCTTTTAATTATACTTTATTTTACCACAAAGTTTCTGTTTAACCCTCAAAACATGTGTTCTTCATCATGCATCATGCTGCTGACTTAACCCAAACTAAACATCATGTTGAGATCAATGGCATTTTTCTATTCATTCTGTTATCTTTATTCCTCCTGACTAACTGATATCGTTTGGGAAAAAGTCTGTTTTTGACGAGAAACTCCTTGTGCAACCTGTTCAGTCAGTGCTCTCCTGCTTTCAACTGTTCCATTGAATAGAGACAAAGAGGAATTTCTGTTATCTCTGGCTGTGCTGGAACGCATCGCCCCAGGAATTGGACAATTCGGCTCATTTGTGGTTCAACTTAATCCTGCAAAACCTTTTAACCTGTTTCTTAGCCCGATCATGAGGAAACTGTCCTGCCCGAACTGGACTGAAAAATGTACCAGTTTTGGTGCATATCTTAAAAAACACCTTCAAGGTTATCTTGGATTCCAGTTATGGTGTTTTTTTGCCGTTGCAGTTCTGCAGCTTCAGCTCTAATGTTTACCAGATGACTGTGAGGAGAATAACCCCACTTTACTGCCAGGAGAAGATTTTATGGCTTGGTAGCAATTTGTTTTCTCGTGAACCACAGGTTGACTCACAAACAACTGCAAACATCTAAAATAGCTTGAAACCACTGATTTCTGCTGCTTTGTGTGTTTGGCCCTCAAACGACCGGATCCGTTTCTGAAGCGTTTGGATTTTTCCTGCAGAAGCGTCGATCAGCGTCTCTTTTGGGGCTCAGGTTGACCTGTCCACTAACAATAAACGTTTGTATGCTGTTAAAAAGCCTATGACATGAATGGCTGTGTGGAATATGACAGGGGTCATGAAAAAGGATGCTGGGGATGTTAGAAAGTCTTTTTAAATAAAGCGCTCGTGTTTTCCAGAGAACAGAAAGTGAGAAGACTCCAGCTGCAGAAGCACTCAGCAGTTGGTCCACAGCCTTGCCTTTTTGCCTTGTTTGTGTGCTATTTTTGTGTGTTTCTGTCTCTCCTGGAATGATAACACGGAGAGCTTGGTTGGGTTTTCAGATGGCCACCTACTGACAGAAAAACAAACCTCAGAGGAGAGGACTTTTAGTCACAGATGTGAGTGCGGATGCAGAAAAGCTGGAGTTGGAGTGTGTTTTGCCGGAGTTTGAGGTTTTTATTTGGTGAGTCTTCAGAAGTGAAATGTGTAAACCATGATCTAATACTTGGATTTTGTTTTATATCAGACGTTTGTGTTGCTGTCTGGCTCTACAGCAGCACCCCCTACTGGTCCTTGCTGGAAATGAGAAATGCCGTATACTTCCATCCCTTTTCTAAACCCGCTGGATCCGTTTTGGGGTCACGGGGCTGCCAGAGCCTAACCCGGGTACTATTGGACAAAGGCGGGGTACTCCCTGTCACACACACATCCACACCAAGTGACAACCTTAGACACAGCCATGAACATCAGCCTGTTTGTGGATTGTGGGAGGAATCCTGAGTTACAGAAGGAAACTCGTGCATGCATGATGAAAAAATTCCTCACAGATAGGTCAGAGTTGGGATTCGGACCAGGGAAGCAAGAACGCTCACCCCTGCACCGCCATGCAGCCCTGGCAGATACTTTTATGGCCCTTTTCCACCTTGCTTTAAGGCCGGAAGTGCATCACAGTTCCACTCAAACACACTGATGGCTGCTCTGCTTCCTGACATGGCGCCGGTCTATAACCACTAGGAGTAATGCGGCCCTCTGTGTCTTGCCCAAGAACACTTCAACACATGAGCGGCCAAGGCGGGAACCAAACCTGGGATCAGATGTCGATGCTCCGCTTCTGCACCAAAAACAGAAATAAAATTAAAAAAACGAACGATTGCTTTGACATGTAACCACTGTCCTTTTGTGTGTTTTTCTACGTTTTTGCCCTAGTGGTCCAGAAGATGGAGAATGTCTCAGAAGGGATGCAAAATTATGGAGGCAAGATCAAAGATGTGGAGACAGATTTAAAGAAACTAGGTAATAATACTGTTTACACAAGGCAGGACCACAAATACCTTTTGAAAGACCCACTCCCTTCTTCTTTTTAGTTATTTTCAAAGCATTCCAAGTGGTTTTTTGGTTATGATGAGGCCGTTTTTAGCCAAAATCCAAAACTGCTGCGGGGAGCCTGTGGCCCCGCCCAGCATATTTTCTACATCAAAATTACCATGTATTTCTAAACTTTTGTCTGCTCCTGATTCACAGCGATTTGAATAAAGAAATTCTCAGAAATGCAGTTTTAAGCTTAATATTTTTTATATTTGTCCTCCATCGTGAGAAAAATGCCACAAGAAGATGTTAAAAACACTGTTTTCATCAGAGTTGGTCCTTAAATAAATAATGCTGCATTTATTTGATTTTCTTTTTGTTGTTGGTGTTTCAGATGATCAGACGGGAGAGAAATCAGTAAATACCACCAATAACATCGAAACCTTCAAGTCAAATCTGGACGCATTACAAAGCCAACTGCAGAACATTTCTATCAGAGCGACCAGCAACAGTCACATGTTGGAAGAACTTTTGGTAGCAGGAGACAAAACACAGGATGGCCATGTCTCCCTGCAGAGTTTCCTGGAGGGCAACACGGCGTCGCTGCGAGGGATCAATCAGACGTTGGCCTCCTACAGTGAAATGATCAATGACCTCCAAACAGACACCGCATCGCTCCAGTCTGAGATGCAGGGTCAAGTGAAAATCCAGGGTCAAACCCAGGTCAGCATCAGCGCGCTAAATATCTCCGGGGCGCTCCAGTGGAACCTCCTGAGCACTCTGCAGAAGACCGTCGAAGACACGGGACAAGCAGTCGAGAAGCTGAAGAATAAATATCAGACCCTGCAGCAGCTCGCCTCAAGCACACAGAACAAAGCGGTGTGGCTCCAGGAAAAAGTCCAATACCTTCAGGTCTTGGCGGTCAACAACTCCGCCTTGTCCAGATCCAACGGAGAAACTCTGGATGACTTAGAAGCTCAGCTCACCGCTCTGACAGGCCGAATCCAAAATACCTCAACTCTGTCTGAGGGGCGTGACCAGAGCTTACGGGAGCTGATGGACCACCAGAGAGACCATTACAATACCACCTCCATGAAGTTTGATCAAATAGAAACGCGGCTGGACAGACATGAGAGTGAAATGAAAGACATAACCGCAAATGTCACCTTTTCCGGGAACATCCTCGGGACCATCGTGTCTAACCTGAATGACCTGAGGTCTTGTGCTGAAACCGTGATCAAACATACGGACCTGTTGGAGGCGCTCAACGGCAGCCTGGAAGAGGCGAAGGCCGACAGTTTGGGGCTGCGAGCACAGCAGGACGAGCTGGTGACCAGACTGGACAAAGAGGTCAGCAACCTCTCCATGGTGATGGAGGAGATGAAGCTGGTGGACAGCAGGCACTCCCAGCTCATCACCAACTTCACCATCTTGCGCGGTAAGGGCCGTGGAAACGGTTTTGGAGTGGAGTAACACAATTTACTGTTACATAATGCTGCTTTTATGGTTCAGGTCCACCAGGTCCAAAAGGCCCAAAGGGTGAAAGAGGTCTCCAGGGTCTGATGGGCCATCTTGGACCGAAAGGTGAGAAAGGAGACCAAGGGGTGTCAGGAATGCTGGGACCCAAAGGAGACAAGGGTCCTATTGGACCACCAGGGTCACCGGGTCCAAAGGGTTTGCAAGGGATTCCAGGGTTTCCGGGAAGTAAAGGATCAAGGGGTCCTGGAGGTCGACCTGGAAGCCCTGGTGACAAAGGTGATACTGGGGCTTCTGGTCTTCCTGGGAGAGATGGACCGCCAGGATTGCCAGGACAACAGGGGCCTCAGGGGCCTTCCGGGTTACCAGGACCGGCAGGTTTACAGGGGCCTCGAGGACCTGTTGGACCCATTGGCCCACCTGGTCCTCCGGGCCTCCCGGGGCTGCCCGCGCCGATATCTCCTGTACTTGTTCAACCTCAGGGGCCACCTCACGTCAGCAAACCCACAGAACCAGCTCCAGTGCCTACAGAGAAAGCACAAAGCTCAGTCCCTCAGCAGACTCAGGTCCCACCTCTGCACATCCCAAACCCAAACCCAGGTGAGCTGAGGGCTTCAATTCTAAGCATCATCTGGAGTTCACTCACAAAGTGTGCGTAACTGAAGTGGAAGTTCTGATATTTCATCTCCAGGATGTCCAACCGGCTTCAGGAGGTTTAGGGACAGCTGCTACTTCTTCTCCTCTGGTTCTCAGAGACTCAACTTTGATCAGGCCAAACTCTTCTGCACCAACATTTCCTCCCATATGATCATTATCAACGATGAGGAAGAACAGGTGAATACTAACACACACACAAAGCAATTATTCATTTACAAACAACTTTGTTAATAGTTGTTTTTTTTTTTTACGTAGCAATACGTGAAAACTTCTATCGCAAAGAAAGGCTACTTCTGGTTGGGGCTCACAGATAGAGAAGAGGAAAATGTCTGGAAGTGGGCGGATGGAACTCAACCAGATTTCAAGTGAGTAATGAACCAAAACAAGTCTTTGATGAATGTCTGGCTCTGGGGGGGGCAAACCTTTGGATTTGTGGGTTCTAAGATTTCACAGGAGGGCCGGACCAGGAGCAGATCTATGGAGTGTTTTGGTAGTCTGCTTCATAAGAAAAATAAAACAAAAAATAAAAAATGTGGAAGAAACGTGAAAATTAAAGTACATCTTAGTTTTTATTTCAAAACTGTGACTTTTGTTGTCATTTTAGTGCCACATATATAACTTCATTATCTGCATTTTCTACTATAATTGACAAAATGACACTCAGGAAAGTGATGGTAATATCTATGATATTACTTCATCCAAAAGTTGAAAGTAACTAGTTTAGAACAGTGACAGCATGTGGTCATGTTGTATTTAAGCGGGTGCACGCTGGTATAGAGAATATATATGCACTGAAATGACATTTAACTCGTTAATGCTTTTTTCTCTTAACGTCAAAGAATCTTGAATCGTAATTTTGATTATGGAAGGGTTGATGATCCTCAGGTAAAAAGGCAAACTTGGGAGAAATGCTGCGTTCAGGTAGTGCTGGAATGATCAGAAAAATGACTGTCCAACTCAGAAAACACACACGAACGTTGGAAAATAACAAATGTGTCAACGACACATGAATGCAGAACACCTTTCTGCACCTAAACATAGGTCAATGTATTTATGGTGCGTCATCTATGGAGAGACACCAGAAATACAGGGAAATAAAACAGTAACTAGGATTATCGGTGTAATATTTTCAACTTTGGCGGGCTTAAAGGGCTGCATGAGGCATCCGGGCTGTAGTTTGCTAACCTCTGGATTTATGTTTGTCATTTGTTTAGTTTAGAAAAGTATTGTGTTTAAGGAATCTGTCTTGTGGTTGTCAGCATGTGGAAGCCTGGTCAGCCTGATAATTGGACCCATGGTCATGAGGATGGAGAAGATTGTGCAGGCCTCATCCATTTGGCCCTCTGGAATGATTTCTACTGCACTGACAGCATCGGTTACATCTGTGAACGATCAGCTGACGGTCTGTATCTTCCTCCTGTCAAAACGAGTAAATGTTCTCTATTTAGTTTTTCCTGTGACTAAGAAAGTGCCTGTTTATCTTTAAAGACTTACTCCGATGGAAATGGGGTTATTGATGTTTCTAACATGCTTTGTTGGCATTTTTCTGATGATGGAGGACATTTGTTTTGAAAATCAGAAGCTCCCTGCTCCGCTTTGAAACAGGAAGGGGGGCGGGGCATCGCTCTGCGCCACCGATCCTGCCCACAACTCAAAGGTTAATTTCTAGTGAACTCCTGCTGCTCTACAGAAACTATGTTCCAATAAAAGGCATTTGCTTATGGCTAAAACCGGCATAATCCCAATTAACAGACCACTGGGAACACTTTGAGAATAGATCAAAAGATGATCGGAGTGGAACTTTAAACATCTGCAGTTTGACATTTTATCCTGGGTTAGAACTCACAAAAGAGATTAAAAAAACTGAAGATACTAAACTCCCACAGAAAATAAAGCAGCAAATATAGCCTGATAAGTCTGTAACCTATGAATTTTGCTTCTATTTTCACAGCTGAAATCCCAGTTTCATAGCAACCGTTTCAGATGTGCTTTCTTGGACAGACGCTGAAATTCAGACAGAGGTTGGAGACATCATAGGAAGGAGCGTGAGATCACTGAAGGACTTTACTAAAGCACATCCAGCTACTCAGTTCTGCTTGGCTGCCATAGGAACTGATGCTCATGATTGGAAGGACTGGACATCTAAATACGCTCCCAGAGACGGGCGAGCACAGAGCGTCTCATCAACAGCACGGATGGGGCTGTAGTGTTCATCAAAGTCGGTCCTGCCATTTACTTCTGTGTAATTTTCTGTAAATAGTACCTTTAGAAAGTATATTTTTGGTTGATATTTTAAGCTGCTGATGTTATGTAACCACTTTGTTATTCTGTGCACTTGCCAAAAAAGTTGAATTAAATAATGATGATGTAGTTTGTATTATTTATAGCACTTCACTGCTGTTTTCACACTTGCGAAACCTGTTGATCCACCAGTCTGCAGCGCCATTTAAAAAAAGCACCATGTCTTTGTTTTCTTTTTTAATGAAATGTAAGATTTTGTATGTGGAGCACTGGTGATGCAGGTGCATCATGGGAAAGCGATAACTTGTACTAACCTCCTGTCTAGTATGCATAAACGCTATGTAAACATTTGTAACATTTACATGTCAAAATAAACTGTCCTCTATGATGAATGCAATATGCAAAACATGCTTCTGTTTTCCATAAATGTCTGTGGTTGAGCTTTAAAAGGCAAAATTATTTTATCTTTGTTGACTTAAAGCATTTATCACTGTGTTTGTTTAAATCAGGAACGTGAGACATGCTAATATAGTCAGAGTTTATTTTTTAGATAGTATGTTATAAACAAGGAAAACAAATAAGATTTTATTGCAGAACGCAGAAATTATTTTTAAAAAAACAACCCTTCTTTTTTATGATTTTAAAGCAAATAACCAATAAATGGCTACTATAACAAAACATGTTTTTTGTTTTTGTAAACGCTATCGTTAAATGAAAATCATGGTTTAGTTCCTCCCCTAAAAAAATAAATAGACGCTGGGAAATGAAATTTAAATTATTTTAGAAATGGAAAAAATAAAGAAAATATTAGACATCTTTGTATAGTTTTAATTTACTCTTTGCTGTTTTTCACTGGTAATGATAAAACCTTTGTGAAGGACATTTTTAAAGGCATCAAATTAAGAATATTAAAATAAAATACTGTTTAAAAAACGTTCTGGACCTCCAAAAAGGTGCGTAGCTACCAAAGATAATAGTTAAAAACAATGATTATACAAGTTAATTATTAATATAATGGGTTAATTATTTTCTTTTTTTATGAGGACAAGAGAAAAGGGAGGGATTTCCTGCTGGAGCAGAACATTTAGTTAATAAATCTGAATGAGTTCAAATCAGCTGATGATCAACAGAATACTTCAAAAGTATAATCTTGTTCTGAGAAATATTTCGGTCCAAATGTTTGTGAAACCTTTAGTCTGAACTGGTTTCCTCCACGTGATGTCACACGTCATGTGACCACCTGACGATGACGTCATGTCTGTCTAAGCTGACTATATTGTATGTTTAACGGGTCCGTTTCGTTTCTGTTTTATGGTTCACCTGTGGGAATCGAGAATTGTTAGAATTGAACATCGTTCCTGGGGGGGTCTTAACCGAAGACTTTTGAAAACACGATTATCTTCAATTACCCAGCATGCCTCGCTTGTTGCAGTGACTATGTAGAAAAGAGTCAGCTAGCTACACCCATCAGGTTCCCGTTACTATGCCATTTTTTCCGGTGAAATAAATAAACGAGGGGAGACAAGTATCCGGAGAAGGCGCTGCCGAAACATCAGCGATGCCTCTCTTCACCACCAACCCTTTTGACCAAGATGTCGGTGAGTTTTCACGGACGGAGGCTAATTCTGGAGCGAGTTAGCGGTTAGCATGTACCAGCTAGCTTTGTTTCAGTCGTCGCAGCCTTTCATCTAAGACTATATGACAACAGAACGAATCATTAATTAACCTCAAACTTGAAATATTCTCGTTTATGTTGCCGTTTCATGCTTCTGGACGTGGTGGGTGTGAACAGGCGGGGTTGGGGGGCTGTCATCTTCAGCCTCACTCCGGTGTTTTCCTGTGTGTTTGCTAACTGATGCTCCTGACAGAAGAAGCAGCCTCGGGGGAGATGCTTAAACGGCAGACTCGTGATTGTTTTTTTCTTTCTCTCTGTCGGGCAGGTGAAACAACCTCGTTAGTCTGTCCCGTTTGCAGAATCGTACAAAAGAACTTAGTTTCAACACAGCTCAATCAATTCAGGTTTCTCCCCCTCCTCAGTGACTGAGCAGCAGTTCATGCTAATAATCTGCTAAATCTCGTCATGGGCGTGTTGGAGCCTCAGCATGATGCCGTTGCAGGATATATACACATCATTTCTTTAAGTCTTTGCTTCTTCTTACTCAAGATAAACACAATCTGTTTCTTAAAGAACCAAAAGTGAAACAAACACAAAAAAGACATTTCTTTGGGCTGCACGAAATCTCGCGATACGCGATATTAATAATCAATATCGCGATTGCTTCTTAGCAAATAGCAATAGCAAAACAATTAACATTTCCATTTCACTGCAATAGTTTAGTTTAAGAATCAACATAACTTCAATTAATATCCAAATAACCCTCGTCTACAT
The DNA here is from genome assembly GCA_037389245.1 of Oryzias sinensis. Lineage (NCBI taxonomy): Eukaryota > Metazoa > Chordata > Actinopteri > Beloniformes > Adrianichthyidae > Oryzias > Oryzias sinensis. The sequence goes on from CM074494.1 coordinate 30,777,243, forward strand.
GGGGGGGGGGGGACATCTAACATAAAAGAGCTGCAAAAGAAAGAAGTTAATAAAAGGGCTCCATCCGATTGGTCAACAAAGTGGAGGCGTCCGTCTGATTGGTCAAATGCATAAATGGATTTATTTGATTCGTTAAATACTTCAAGATTGTTTTAGGACATTTAAGTTAACCGTTTATTGTGATTTATTGTGCAGGCCTAACATTTATCATAATTCATTTTCCAACGATTCGATTCAAATCCGATAGTCGATCTCGGTTTATTCTGAACGATCCAATTCTCTGACCTTAAATGGATCCAGATCCTCTTCATCCAAACTTCCAGCAGTGAGACTCGGACAGAAATTCCTGCTACTGAACAGTTTTCCAGAGTTTTGGATTTCTTCCAGATCATAAAGTTGAAATCTGTGTCCAAACAAACAAGTAAACTAGAATGAATGTCAAATCCATTCACTGTTGTTTTTCCACATCCAAAGAATCCAAAGGGAACATTCTTAGAACATTCTAGACACTGGATGGTCACATGACTTGGCTCAATTCAACATATAAAATATTGGCGATTTGTTTTACAGACTAGCTGTTTCCACAGACTCTTTAAAGACCCACTCCAGTCAAAACTGAACTCCTGAGTATTTCTTTATGCACATCGTTGTGAATCAGGTTGGCGACAAAAAAAATGGTAATTGTGACGTAGATCCTCCACCTGCAGGCCAACAGATCCATGATCGCCTCTGTTTTCCTGGCCTGAGCTGGAATCTGGATCAGAACTGGACGGCCGGATAGATCTGATGTTGCTCACCAATGTTAGGTTGGGGCTGTAAGGTAGTGGGGGAGTGTGTAAACAGAGGGGCCCCGCCCACAACTCAGATGTGAGGTTATGATGAACTCCTGCCGCTCTGCAGAAATTATGTCCTCGAAAACGACATGTTTTTAAATTTTGGCTAAAAACGGCATAATTTAGAATGAAAAGACCACTGGGAACAGGTTGAAAACAGATCACAAGGTGATCAGAGTCTGTGTTAAGTATTAGGAAGAGCCTTTGCCCAACCAGCCTGTCTCTGGGACGTTTTCTCCTCTCCTTCTGCGTTGTTGCTGCTGTACGGCGAACAGACGTTTATTTTTTCCCCTGCTTCCTCTGCAGAGAAAGCCACCAGTGAGATGAACACGGCCGAGGACTGGGGCCTCATCCTGGACATATGTGATAAGATAGGACAGTCCCGCACAGGGTAACACGCTTCCCTCTGCTGTCCTAAAGCTCCAGCACACTTTCATCATCATGTGTTTGGGATTTCATTCCTCTTTTGATTCATTTGACATTTCTTTCTTTGCGACAGTCCTAAAGAATGCCTCCGTTCTGTCATGAGGAGAGTGAACCATAAGGATCCCCACGTTGCTATGCAAGCCCTGACAGTAAGTGGATGGAAAACGGCCTTTTTCTTCTTCTTTACAGTGAACAGCTGTGGAGGGAAACGTGTGGACTCATCCAGTTTGTGCTGTTCTACCTGTTCCACAAAACTCGCTTGTGGATAAAGTTTCCTTGCTCAATAGGGTTGAGCGGGTGTTTCTTTTTGCCTACAGGTCCTTTCATCTGACAGTTATGTTGTTTCACCCTCAGTTTTTTCTTCCTGTTGTGTTTACTTCCTTTTAGCACCATGAGTGTGGGAAGGGGGTGGGGGGGGGGGTGATGACACCTGTACGATGTACAATGTTTAGCATGTCAAAATAAAAGCGCAGAGTACGTCTTAAGGATTTGCGCCTTAACTTCTCTGTTGACTCAAGATTTACAATCATGAAATAAACATATTTATTTATTTGTTAGATGTGTGCAGATTGTTTCTGGGTGTATTTAGTGCTTCCTTCCACAAACATGACATGAATTTTCTCAGATTTAAACAATAAAAAGGGATTTTTAAGCAAAGAGTTTGTAGGGGAACGACTTATTAAAATAATTGTGCATTTTGTGAAACGGCAAATGAGGGATAACTGTAGGTGATATTTTAGAAAATATAACATTTTATTTCATGTTACTATATAAATATAACCCTTAAGTTAAATTAGCACATTTAGCAAATTTGGTGCAAAATATACTTTTTTTTTTTTTTTAGAAATCTCCCTGACTGGCTCCACTACTGTCCACAAATGTGTTCAACTATAGTCATGACGTGACATGAATGTCCTAAATAGCAATAAATTCCCGTTTTAGACCAAACGATGTGTATTTTCCTGGCATAAACGATGGCTCGGCTTTGTCTTGGCAGCTTCTCGGCGCTTGTGTCTCCAACTGCGGCAAAATTTTCCATCTGGAGGTGTGCTCCAGGGAGTTTGCCAGTGAAGTCAGTAACGTCCTCAACAAGGTATCTGGTCCCGTCAGCGTTGTTAATGGGAGGCCGCAGCTCGCCACGGGGGTCATTTACGCTGTTGGTTTTGCGTCTGCAGGGTCACCCAAAGGTGTGTGAGAAGCTGAAGGCCCTGATGGTGGAGTGGGCCGAAGATTTCCGCAACGATCCCCAACTCAGCCTGATTTCAGCCATGATCAAGAATCTGCGTGAGCAGGGCGTCACTTTCCCCATCGTGGGGTCCCAGGTCTGTCAGGTCTAGTAGGTTTTTGGCTTTTATCGTGTTTGTGGGAGCTTCCAAAGTTTAAAAAATGAGTCAACTAAGTCTAGATGGCTTTAAAAAAAACTGTTTTCTGCCGTCTCCTCTGTTGTTAAAGGGTGAATTGGATTGAAAGTAATGTTTCTAAGTCATCGTTTGTCAAAAAGAGAATAAAATAAAAGCTTTTTTTCAGGCTGCAGAGCAAGCAAAAGCCAGCCCAGCGTTGGTGGCGAAGGATCCCGCCACGTCGACAAACAAAAAAGAGGAAGAAGACCTGGCCAAAGGTGAAGATCTTTATTTGGATGATTAAATACCTAATTAAACGGAATAATTGTGTCACATAATTGTGTTAAATACTGCAGCAGAACGTCTTCTATGTAAATAGAGGCTCTAAAAGCCGCTCCGCGATGTCGTTGCAGCTATCGAGCTGTCGCTGAAAGAGCAGCGTCAGCAGCCGCTGGCGAGCCTTTACCCAAACGCCTCCAGCTTGGTCTCCTCTCACAAGTCTGACGGCAGGAAAGTGCGAGCCATCTACGACTTCGAGGCGGCGGAGGACAACGAGCTGACCTTCAAGTCTGGAGAGATCATCACTATTTTGGACGACAGGTAAACCGTGGAGATGATGTGTCACCTTCACCTGTAGGTCTGGAAAAACGCTGGTCATTTTCACTTTTAACTCCTTTTTGTGTTTCAAGAAATGAATTAATATGGAAATGAGTATTTTACTCTGCATTCCTGCTGTTTGACCCCTAGTGACCCCAACTGGTGGAAAGGGGAAACGTACCAGGGAATCGGCTTGTTCCCCTCCAACTTTGTGACTGCAGACCTCAGTGCTGAGCCTGAGATGAGTGAGTGAAATTCATCTTTCTGACGATTTTCTGCCAGAAAGAGGAATGTGTTTGCACTGGAGCTGGACGCTGAGGAAAACTTGCAGCGTGATATTAGTGATCAATACTGCAATAATGACACGACCTGCAAAATGGCAAAACAAGAAATCAAGTCATTCGCTTCCTTTTGCAGATTTCCTTTCAGTGTCATTTCGCATGCTTTTGTTTTTAAGCTGCATTGTGTTCTGCGTTCTGATTGGCTGTTGACCTCAGGTGATGTGTGTCATGCCACTTTGCCCAGTCTACATCAATCTTTGATCGCAAACAGATCTTTGTTTTCATTTTATAATCCTGGACTTATTTTTCTATGAAGGTTTGGAATTTGAGAGTTTGAAGAAGTTATTTTTCATACGTAACTCCTGTGATGAACAAAGGAACGCCGTCTCCATTTCACTGCAACCTAACTTACACTAGAGGGAGCTGCATTTCCAGAACACCAGGTTAAATGCTATTTTGCTGAATGGAAATAAAACCTAAACGGGAACAATTGGCAAAAAAATGAAGAAATGGTCAAAGTTGACCATAAATAAAGTGAAAACAGCACAAAAACAAAAAATATGTTTGTTTTGTGTTTGCCGGGTATCGAACCAGCGAGCTTCAAAGATTTTAGTCAATTTGTGAAGAAAACTGTAAATTGCATAATCATAAAACTAAAAAATGTTGCAGTCCAAAGCATTTTAACGTTTTAATGGCGTCTCTAGCTGAAAGAATGCCGGAATAGGAAGCTCTGAAACAAAAGTACCACAGAAAGGTTCATGTTTCAAAAACTAAAAGGTATTTTAAAAATCTGAACGAATAGGAATCAGTTTAAAGTCTTGTGATTAATTTGTACTTTGGATGGCGTCTGTAGCTAAAAGTATGTTGAAGTGATAAAGGTTGAAAGAAGCAAAGGATTCCAGGATTCCCCTGGTATTTCAATGGGAATCCTGGAATATCTTAAAGAGTTCAAGGATTTCAAGGACCAAAAGCCAGAGCTGGAAAAAGCTGAAACATTTGAACAGTTGAATGGTTGAAATAGCAAAAAATAGAGGAAGTAACTATAATGTAGGAAGAGAAACAGGAAAACAATGAGTTAATAGGATTCTACCCATTAGATTGATGATACATTTGGATTTATTGAGCAGCCTTCGTTTAGTTTATGCTGGGATGCAAACAGGAAGGTTTTTCATGGATTTGCTGCTGCAAAGGTTTCTTCGTCTGCTCCTCTCTGCTTCCACGTCTCACCCGCTTGAATCCGTCCTCTTCGTCTTTGTCCCTTCAGTGAAAGTGGAGAAGAAGTCGGTCCAGTTCAGTGAGGAGATCCAGGTGGAGACCATCGAGCCCCAGCAGGAGCCCGTCTTCATAGAGGAGGTCAGAGCGAGGGTTTCCTCCTGGTTCTCGCCGCCGCAGGCATCCACCTGACCGCCTCTGCGCCTCTCCACAGGACAAAATGGACCAGCTGCTGCAGATGATCCAGAGCGCCGACCCGACAGACAACCAGTCCGACAGCGTGGAGCTGCTGCAGCTGGAAGGTCAGCAGAGCGGAGGGAGAAGAGCTGTGGGGGTGTTTGGGGGGGAAACTGCAGAAGAAACCAGCGTGCTTCTTTCTTCCAGGTGCTTGTAATCAGATGGGACCTCTCATTGACCAGAAGCTGGAGGACATAGACAGGTACGCCAACCCGTCTCAGCGCGTTGGAACCACACGGAATGTTTTCACCGTCTGGTTGTGTCGTCGTCAGGAAACACTCGGAGCTGTCGGACCTGAACGTGAAGGTGATGGAAGCTCTGTCTTTGTATGCCAAGCTGATGAACGAAGATCCCGTCTACAACATGTACGCCAAGCTGCAGAGCCCGCAGTACTACATGCAGCAGCAGCCTGCCGGCGCCACACAGCAGGTGACTCCGCCGGGTCGTTCACTTCCTGTTTGGACCGAGGAGCTTCCTGTCAGCTGGTGTTTGCCTCCTGGTTCTGCCACGGCTCATGAGCCCTTCCTTTCTGACTGCAGGTCTACCCCGGTCAGCCTGGGTCCGGCTCTTATGCCATGGGCAGCACGGGGGTGCAGGGCTACGCGGTTCCTCTGGAGCAGCTTCCTGCTGGAGCCCCCATCCCCACCCAGCCCGGCCCGGGGTGAGTTTCCCCGGTGTAGCTCCTCCTCTTTTGGGGTTCACTTCAAATCCTTAGCAGAGATTTCTTTGACCTCGTCTGTGTTTACAGGTCTTTATTTAAATCCTCACTGGGATGAAGCAGAAAAATCTTTAGGTGACCATTTCTGAAATAAATCATCTTTTTTTATTTTATATTTTTGAATAAAAAACAAGTTGGAGAAAGTCCTGCATGAAACATAAGTCACTCTCTCCAAACTTCTATTGTTTTTTAACAATAAAACAGAGTTTCAGGGCCACCATCAAAGACAAAAATATAGATGAGAATAACATTATGAAACTATTTTTGTAAAAAGTTACAAATTTTACAGTAAAAGTCTTTAAAACGTGAGACAAAAGTTGATAAATTGTGACAAAAAGTTGAAATGTTACAAAAAAAAAAATCAAACAATTAATTTTTTTAAATCAATATTTAATGAGAATAAGATGACCAATTTATGCTTCAAAAAGTCGTAATTTTTTGGAAAGAAAGTTTGTGCTTTTTTAAAAATAAAGTGTCGACATAGACTGTCTACTAGGGGTGTAACGACACACGTAGTTGAACCAAACCGTTTTGGTTCGGTTCACTTCTGTTCCGTTTCGGTACGTTTTTCTCACGTTTTTCCTGCATATACACTGTAATGATCCAGCTGCTTTGTCACTCATAGCGGGGAAACGAGAGCCGAGCTGCTGATGAACTAGCTGTGTTGACTGTTCTTGTCCCCCCACACTCCACACCCCCTCAAAGAGTCTCAGAGTAGACAGAGAAATAGATGACTGCATCTCCTTTCAGGCATTAAGACCCATTCATTATGAACATACATGAACAGCATAACATGAACCTCACTTCCCTTCATAGCTCTCTCAGTGATGATCAAGATTTCACACTTCCCATGAGTCTTAGCGGCTGTAGGCGGGGCTAACCCTCAGGTCACTGTATTAACTTTGCGGCGAGGCGGAAGTAATTTTAGCCGTGAGTTTCCTCCAAGACGCTATTATGTGACGGACAGTTAGCTTGTCAACATATAGCTAATGCAGACCCCAGGCCATAGATGAGGACCCCCCCCCTCCTTACACTCTCCTGTGTGGGGGGGCACTTTGGCTTTGTTGTCAGCATCCATGAAGGGATAGTTGGATAAGTGGAATGCTGTGCGTAACACAGTAACACATCTAATCTGTTAACAAACTTAAAACGGCGTCACCGTCTGGAACAATCTGGTCTACAAGGAAGAAAATGTGAAACTTAAAATGTATTTTTAGTCCCGTGTTGATTATTCAAAGTTTTTGGTTCCTGGCAGCTAAAAGTTTTTATTTTACTAAGCAGATCACCTACAAAAACCAATAAATGCATTTTGGAAGTAATACGTTCTGCCTTTTTACTGAGAAAATACCCAAAATAGAGAAAAACTTTATTAACCTCTCAAGGGAGAAATTCAGGTTTCTGGCAGCAAAACACACAATAAATAAAAATAAAATAATAGTTCATTAATAGCAGTTCATATCAGGAAGATTTGTTAAACAACAGTACCGAACCGAACCGAGCCCTATGACATTCTGAACCGAACCCGATTGAGATTTTTTTTTGTTTAAACGGGGGGTGGGGGTGTCTTGGCCTGGGGGCGACCGGCCGCTCCGTTTCCTGACGGCTGAGCAGGAAACCAATTTTCATGACCTTTGACTGATCTGAACGCAGACTCCAGCTGTTCCCGCCTTCCCGCGTGGCGTTTGTCTGACGTGTCCCTCCGCCGTCTCCGCAGTGACGTCCACATGTACATGGGCCAGCCGCCGGTCTACACCGCCGCCCCGGGCAGCATGGCTCCGCCGGACGCTCAGACGTACCCGAACCCCGCCGGCGGCGCCCCCGCAGGCATGACGCACGCCGCCAACTACAGCGCCCCTCCATCCACCAGGATAGCGCCACCTGCAGACGTCCCGCAGGGCGCGTACTCGGAGAAGGCGCTGCTATAGGTCCCCCGCGGCACGTGCACAGATCTGGGCAAAGGTAGTTTCTGGGTGGTCTCTAGTTTGCAAAGGGGGTAGACTGACACTGACATCTGCTGCACTTTAGTGAACGACCTACACTGAACAGCCACAGCCATGCGGAGACGGACACGTTTCCATGGAAACGCCGCATCCAACTGGATTGCATGAACGTTGTGGCTCTTCAGTGTTTCCTAGGAGCTCATTTGATAAGCTTTGATGGATTCGGATGTTCTGGAAGAAGCTGCTCTCAGCTGGACTGATCCAAGTTCTGACAGAACAGAACCTGAATCTGTCATCCACACAAACACTACCGCTCTTTCTTTCTTAACCTTTTCCTTTAGGAACAATGATGCAAACCTTTTTATTTTTTTAATAAATTTATTTAAAATAATTTGTCCTTAAAAATGAATCTAAACCCAAACTATTATTAAAGTTTAAAGCTGAGTCTCTCTGTTGGTCGTAGAAACATTCAGGACCGTTTGACGATTCAAATCGATGCCAAACGTTCAGTTTTTACAGCAAACTCCGGTAAAATGACCAGGTCGCCACTTCAGACGGGAGCGTTGAGGCTCATCCCAGTTTGATCACGAGTGACATGAAACCGATTTGTTCCTTCCCAAGAAAAGCAGCAGAGAACCCAACAACGGAACCGAACGCGGCTCCAGAAACTATCATGACGGAAACCATGAAGCTTCCGCTGCCGTGTAATGAAGCCGACCTGTAGATGTCTTGAAAACTGCAGCCACTTTGTTTTTGTGGAGGGAACAGAGCGACACGTGCACATCTGTATGGAAACCGCACTGGAGAGGCGCCGCAGCAGCCAGAGCTCCCAACGGCCCGCTTTAGGGTGTGTAGGGGGCGGGGCATGGACGGTTAAAGCCCCGCCTCCATCCAGACTGGCGTTTCCTCTCTCTGGTCGCACTTCTTAATTTATTCAGTGGAGCAGCATCACGTTTGGAGAAGGAGCTGCCATGTTGTCATGATCTAAGTTGTATATTTAAATCCCTCCCATTTCTGTGTGTTTGATACATGCTTGTTGTACTGTAGGGTCAAAGGTTAATGTGAGAACTGACTGAACGCCTCATGCATTTCCTCCTGTCCGGTCCCTGAGCTGTGGAAAAACCAAGTCTACCTTAAATGAGGCGGAGCTGTGCTGGCGGTTCGGATGGTCGCACGCCGTCAGCCTCTCCCCTTTGATCTTGTTGTGAAGTTTAAAAATGAAGCTTTTTACTTTTCAGGCGCACGACGTGAAGGACTTTGATACGACAGAGGATTGGGGCCCCCACTAAAAACAAAACATTGTAAAAAGTACAAGAGATAAAAAACGCTAAACTTGTATAATTTAAAAAAAAGGGAAATTTTACGAGAATAAAGTCCTAAAATCATGAAAGTAAAAAACTTACGATAATAATCGCACAATTATTAAAGAGAAGTCAACATAAAAATTGCAGCTTTTTTCCCGTAACTTTTATGACTTTTGTAAAAATCTCCACATAGTTCTCCTGATTTTACGACATTAGTCTTGTAAAATTCTCACTTTTTTTTATTGCTTTGTTCTCAAAAAAATGTGATTCTCATTCAAAATTTCCACAACGTTCTCATGATTTTACAACTTTATTTGACTAAAATTGTGACTTTTTTCCTCATACTGTAATTCAATGCATTTATTTTGATTAAATTTGGATTCAGTTCTCATAATTTTAAGACTTTATTCTCTGTAAATTTGTACTTTTTTCTATATTTTAGGTTTTTCTTGTCTTAAAACTTTCTGCTCGGCAAATGTTGAGCAGTTTTCTCAACATTTTTTATTCCTATTTTCCTAATGCTGTGTGGTACGCTGACTAATGATGTGTTGGTGACGCCGTTTTTACCTTCATGTTTTTCTCATTTGTTCTCGTCTCCGTCACTCAGCCTTAAGTTAATAAAACGACACTCATTTCAAGATTTCCGGCGTGCAAACCGGTTTTTTTTCTAAACATTGTTGATTTTTTTTTTTCGTCAGGAAGAGTCGTCATCTTTTTGTTGCCTTCATGACGTTTGAAACACGTTGAAAATGTTCGTTTTTCTGGGACCACAAGGAGTCAGTTCATTATCGCTCTCTGTGCAAGTGGAGCATTGTGGGTAATTTCAGCACTATAGACTGCAGTTTGGATGTAAAGATTTCATTTTGTAAAAAATTCCGATGCTGCCTTTTTGAGTTGAAGCCACCGTTGTTGTAAACCGCTGTCTGCCCTCCTGGTTTGGTCTTCTTTTTAACCCGAATATTCACAATAAATGTCGGCCAGATGTACAGAGGAGAACCTATGGATCTGTGTCCCGTCTTTATTGAACGTCTGTTTGCTGACCATCCCAGAAAACATTGTTATAAAAGCGCTTATTTGATTTTGAAGGAGTATTTGTCTGAACAGTTTTAATAAGAAGTCGTGATGGAAGCAAAATAATAGTTTTCACATCATCAAATTTACTGCACTTCACTTTTCATGTATATTATTTGACTACTTATAAATAAATGTGGGGATTGCAACCTTTATATTTATTTGTTTTATAAGAAAGCACATTTTTAATCAACTAAATTATTGTATTATTTACATTCTAACACTTGCTGGAAATTGTTACTTAGATGTCCGTCAATAGTGCATAAAAACTGAGTTAAACACAAAAATCTAAAATGCAGGAATTACAAAAAGGTTATTTTTCAGAAGTTCATTTAACTAATTAAAATATGAATACAGTTATGGATGTAACCCTTATGCTTCCAAGGCACTTTAACGTTGGGAGTTGGGTCATCTAGACCCACTAGACAGAGCTCTGAACCTTTTTTCTTCAATGATTTGTGATCTTCACTGGTGTCCATGTGTTACGTCCCAGGACGTTTTTCTTTGTGTGCTTTTCTTTTCTTGTGTCTTGCAAATGTCAGTGAGCAGGTGCCGGGCTGCGATTGGTGTGGTGCTCCAACACCAGGAGTGGATTGGCTGCCAGAAGTCGCACCTGGAATCACACCTGCTATAAAAGAAGACCAAAGGGGCTCATTGGACATCTCCCACCTCTCCCCAAACCAACTATATGGAGTTTAGAGTTGTAGGAGTGGACTGCCATTTACTTTGACTCATGTTTTCTCATGTTTATGTTATGTTAGGGAGGGAAGTTCTTGTCTTTTGGTTTATGTTGTTTTATTAGGTAAGTTTTGGGTTCTTGTTAGGTAGGCCAATTTTTGTTTGTTATTTTGGCCTGGGTCCACTCTGAAGTAAATACTCTAGCTCGAATGTTTCAATCAAAATAAAATATCTTAACCTGCTTTAAGTGTGCTGGCTTTTGAGACTGGAGGGAGATGGGGCTTCATTTTTGTGTTGCGTCCTTTTTGGGCCACTAGACGGGGGGGGGGGGGGGTCATCTAAGATAGCACAAGGGTTAAATTATTATTTTTTTGTACATTGAAGTTTTGTGTTTTTTGTACCTGCCTGTAATTCCCGGTTTACACCACTAGAGGGAGACATTTCTGTTGGCAGGACAGTTTCTGGATTTTGTCTGGCAGAGTTTAAAGTGAAAAACTTCAGGACATTTTGATTTATTCGAGTGTTTGGTGTGTTTTCTTATCGGATATTGTTTTCATCGTAAAAGTCCGACCAGGTCCTCTGATCCGGTTCTGTTGAGCTCTCTCCTTGAAATTCTGGGATGGGATGTCTTTTCTTTCTGGGCTCATAAAAAAGACCCGCGTGACCACTTCATGACCCCAGCAGTAAAAAGCCTCAGGCTGCAGAGTAAGCAGGCTCAGCGAGCAGAGTCCAGCCGCCCGCCGCCTCCTCTGCCTGGAGGAGATGATCGTCTCCGGCTGCTCGCCGACCATGCCGTCGGGGAAGACGGTCAAGCTCTTCCTGTATGAGGGGCTGCAGTTCGCCGCTGTCATCGTGCCCCTCTTCATCGTCATGGAGAGGTTCGCCCGGGTCGTGCGTGTCGCGAAGGGGTGGGACGAGACGGCTTACTGGCTGGTGGTGGCGGCCTCCATCGCCTACGTGACCTCTGTGACCCTGCTGGTGTGGGCTCCGCTGAAGTACGTGAC